>OZ030015.1:76244956-76627456 GCA_964023405.1 Apodemus agrarius
TGCTACAGAGAGCGAGGAGATCTATAGATCAGTCCATCACAGTGATGGGGTAACAGACCACCGTGATGAGATTCCCCAAGTGTGCACTCAAGTTACAAAACAGTAGAATGGATCCAGAAGACGAGCAGAGTGAGAGAGAAGACCTCCCGTGAGAGAACAAATAGCTGGAGGGTGTGTTCTACCACAGGTCTCATGGGTGAGAACCTCCTTTAGGACAGGATGAGATTCTCAGTCAACTGTGGGGATTTTGAGTAGTCCCTTAAGTAAAATTTACTCCACGCCTCTCACTGACATTAGGATCCTGGAATCAAGGAAACAGCTATCCCAGCACAGAGCAGGCTGGACCTAGATCAAAAGGCCCAGAATGGGATGCTCAATCCATCCCGGACATAGAGATCAGACAAGCCTCCGGTAGAAGAACGCCTCTTCAGCTGAGCTCAGTGTTTCTTGGGTGGCCTGAGGCAGGGCGAGTGCTCATCCTTAGGACACTCGTCCTGCATCATATGCCAATGTGCTCTGCTTGTGACTGTTGAGCAGCTATGTCAGCCTCGTTGTTAAAATGGCAGTTCCTGTGTTTCTAACCTTCTACATTAGAGAATGCCCCTGGACGTTGTTATAGAGAACTGCACTGCTGAGGCAGACCCAGGACCGTAATGTTATCCAGGCTCTAGGTCAGAGAAAACCAGCACAGCAGCGGAGTCCCGTAAGCTAAGCTGCCTGCGCCATGGCTGTGCTGGAAACACTACCTTCCACGTGCTTGTTCTCTCACCCCCCATAGGGGGACAAGGCTGCTGTTATTATTTCCTTTTCTATTTGAGTGACACAGAGTCCCAAAGACATTAGCTGGTTGGTCCACAGTCATATTTTAAGTCAACTGAGATTGGATCGTTTCTTTTAAACATTTTCATTTTTTTTTTTATTTTTACTTATGTGTGTGGGTGTTTTGTCTGCATGTCTGTCTGTGTACCACATACTAACAGTGCCTTCAGGAGCCAGAGAAAGACAAAGAAGGCATTGGATCCCCTGAACCTGGCTGGGATTATAGATAGTTGTGGCACACGAAGTAAGCGCTGGGAGTCAAACCTGGGCTCTCTGAAGGAGCAGCTAGGGCTCTTAACCACTGAGCCGCTTCTCTAGCCTCTGATACAATAGCTTTTGATGTGGGCATCAGAATCCCATCAACTGAGTTTTGCTCAAATGTATATATATACCACTAGTCTCAGTACACATCAAGCTTGCTTTGGTACAGAAGTTACAGATAAATTTGCATGTACCAAGTTTTTGAGACGCTCTCAATCTCTTAGATTAGAATAGATAAATAAATACTCATTTTCTCTACCTTCTTTGGTGAGGGATGTAGCATAGGTAAGCTCAGAGCAAGGGTCTCAACTCAGGGAAGATTTTTTTCCTTTGGGATGAGTTGGTAAAGTCTGAGGACATGTGATTGTCACAACTAGAGGGGAGGGGACTCAGTATGAAACACTGAGTTGCTGTGTGTTATTCTCACAGAACATTACAGTCTTTCCCAGTGAGACAAATTCTCCATCTCAGAATGTCGACATCGCCCAGATGGAGAAGCGCTGCCATAGAGCATCATGGGTCCAGGGAAGGTTCTCAAGACACATGCAGTCTGATCACAGAGGAGGACTTATCAAGGAAGATGTCTCAGAAGCTGAGCCAGGATAGTCCAAGAGAGATGTGCAAGCGGGACCTGGAGTGGTCAAGGGTAGTAACACAAAATACTGTGTTGAGATTTGTAAAATGAACCAAGCTGGGTCTAAGGCTGAGAGGCCAGTCCATGGTGGCTGGTCAGGGAAGGAGGGTCACATCTCCTTTAAGAAAAGGGGAGACACACAGCCGAAGAAGTGAAACAAGAAGGAAGGCCCAAGAGAGGATGCTTGAATCTCACTTAGAAGTGGGAACAAAGTAGACATAGGAAGCAGAGGGAGGGAGGAAAGCAGGTGGGAGAGGGGAGTAAGAGAGGAATGGGGGAGGGGAAGGACCAGGTGTTCAGACAGGAGAGAGACCCAGAGGACCAGGAGAATGAATAGAAATCTGCAGCTGCTGGGGAGTAAGGGGGGGTCTTTAGGAAGTCCCGGAGACCTGAGATGGGAGAGGCTCCCAGGGGTCAATGCCCGTGACCTTAGCCAAGTTGTCTAACAGTGGGGACATGAAACCTGAAGAGGCCACCTCCTGTAGTCAGACAGGACCCACAGTGGTGGCTAAGAACACCATCCCACCCACAAACCTTTCAACCCAAAATTTGTCTTGTCTCAAAGAAACGCAGGGACCAAGAAGGAACAAAGATTGAAGGAACGGCCAACCAATAACCAGCCCAACTTGAAACCTATCCAATGGGCAAAGTCCCACTTCCTGACGTCAGCAATGCTACTCTGTTGTGCTTGCAGACAGGAGCCTAGCACCACTGTCCTCTGAAAGGCTCTACCCAGCAACTGACTGAAACAGATGCAGATACCCACAGTCAAACACTGGACGGAGGTCAGGCGTTCCTATGCAAGAGCTGGGGGAAGGATTCAAGACCTTGGAGGGGATAGGAACTCCACAGAAAGGCTGATAGAGTTAACTAACCTGGACCCCTGAGAGCTCTCAGAGATGGAGGCAACAACCAAAGAGCATGCATGGGCTTGAACGAGGCCCTGGTCCATACGTAGCAGACAGGCCGCAGCTCAGTCTCCATGTGGGCCCACCGACAACTGGAGAGAAGACTCTCCCTAAAGCCGTAGCCTGACTGTGGTATCTGTTCCCCAGCAGGGCTGCCTTGTCTCACCTCAGTAAGAAAGGATGCACCTTTCCTGTCAGAAACTTGATCGCCAGGGTGGGAGAATAAATACCCAGGGCGAACCCAGCCTCTCAGAGGAGAAGGGGATGGGGGGTGGCGGGAGGGTCTTTGTGGGGAGGGAGGAACCAAAGGAGGGGCAGCATTAAAAGTAAATTAATTAATTTTTTTTAAAAAAATGGGTGGATTTTCACCAAGGGAGTGGTGTAACTTGGTCTATTAATGGGAACAAAATATTTCAACTTTATATGAATAAAGGAATGCAGGTTCATGGTTTCTCAACACACACACACACACACACACACACACACACACACACACACACCTTTAGTATCCTAAAGTAGTAGCACGGTAAAACATGGCTATGCGCCATAAAAGGATCTAATGCACTGAGCAGAGCCATGCAATAGCACAGTGTCTCTTTTCTGGATTCTGTGGGTAGGGAGAAGTGAATCAGTAAGAAAACAGACACTCACTGTGACCAGAACACACCCTCGTGGCAGCCCCGCTGGGAGTCCCGGTTGCTTCTGCAGAGCCGGTGAAGCTCCTCTGTCCAAAAGTCTTGCTGGTCCAGGGAGGACAGCTTCCTGTTCCCAGCGAGCTTCACCCTTGGGCTTTCCTACCCCTCCTCCCTAGACTTGGCTACACGTGTGTCCTGTCACATAAAACTGTGAACCGAGGTCTCCGACTTACGTCATGTCAGTCACAGCAGGGTGAGGCTCTGTTAGTGTGCCTTCTGGCCCCTGGAGCGTGACTTTTGAATGGATTTTGCAGCCGGCCTGTTCTGTGACTGGAAAGTCCGGACACACCTTATTGTATCGACTCAGGGTCGGCAAGATTGTCAGTCGGGGAGCAAACATTTGCAAAGCTCAAGTGTCTCACAGAGCCAAAGACATGTTTGTACTCTAGTCAGTCTCTGAACCAGACTCCTGAGTGGAAATAAATGGACCGTCACAGTTCACAGTACAAGGTCAGCGGCGTTGCAGACAGATAATGCACTGCAATTTTTTTTTTAAATGAGGTTTCCTACAGCTGCCCCGTGGCTTGTGTGGCAGTCTTAGCTTTCTCTCCAAGTTGTCTGCTCTCTTCTCTGATGTACCGAGCCCACAGATGGGTCCCCTTCCATAAAGCAGAAAGAAGATGCAAATTCAAGTTCCCTGATAATCACTTCGTGGCTGTTTTCACTGCACAGCGTTCACAGAGAGTCAGAAATGCTAGTTTTGTTGTGGAAATGACCCAAACCTTTATGCTGTGACCCTAGGAGGGGAAATGATTAAGTTCCACCAGGGCAGTAAACAAGGTTTTTCCATAGTAAAATGATCTTAGAAGATAAATAACAAGGAACAAATCAGCAGGGAGAGGTGGCCTCAAGAATACTAAGACCAGCCAAACTGGACATCCTTCAAACGTTCGGATGGCAGAATTACTGACTGAGTGTAAGTGGTCAACTGGAATTTGGAGTCTTGGGTTTCCCACTCTGAGTCACGGTCAAAGAAACATCTTGTTCTCCTTCTGGGGCCATGCACTCTCTCTTGGGATCATTGGTTTTTACCAAGTTCCACGCTTCTCTTTTCTAACAAAGACAATAATCTTTTCCTGTATAGTTTACTTAACTAAACAAGGAAGAGACAATGTAAGGCTGTCTTTATAAAACAGGACTTTTAATTTTTTTTTTTCAGTCTAAAGAAAGAAGCCAATGATCAGATCTCCCTGCTTTGTGCCATAGGATCCGTTCATCAACAGTTCTTCTTGGAATTCAGTTCAGCTGGGCAGACTGTTCTCTTTCCTACTGCCCACCCACGCCAAGGACATCAAAGACTCCTTAAGTGGATCAGAATGTGTTCAAAAGGTTTTGTGGGCTGGTTCTACCCTCAGTCGTCAGCAAACTTCTGCAGAAGCCCCGTGGGAACAAGACTGCCTGGCAGCATGATCACTGCGAAGCCCAAGCACTTATTCTCAGTGAGCAGATACACTTCATGAGCCACAGAAAGAATCTGGACACGGGACTGGTGTGAGGAAGACAAGCTTGGGGGCAATCAAGTGGTGGCTTTAGTCCGGCATGTGCCCATTTTCCAACAAATGTCTAACAAGGCCCTGCACATCTTCATGTGTATAACAGAACATTTCTTAAACCCACCCACCCTATTGGATCATTTGTATAAAGGAAATAATAAATCCACGGAAACAGTATAGATAATGAAGTCAAGTGCATATATGACATCTACCTGTGTGTGCTTTGTCCCTGTGCGTTTCTGCTGACAATCTCATTAAACCATGGATCGCGTGCTCTTCAACGTCTTATAAACTCCTCTCCCTCTCCTGGTAGCTGGTCCCACATAGAATCCATTGCCACATTTTGCTGCTCTTCACTGTTTTCCTAACTCCTGTTTGTCCATGCTTCTGAGTGTCAGTGTCCCACTATCATGAGGTCTGCCTGCTCTCCCAGTCTCCCCTCCCCTATGTGACTTTCTTCAGAATTTTCCAACACTCTAGTGCAGGCCACTCTTTGCTTTGACTGTGATGTACTATTCAAAGCCACCCTGTTCTCTAAATAGACTCCAAATGCATCATTTGATCCCAAATATGAACATGAACCATTTCTTCTTTTTTTCCAATTAAAAAAGTTTCTTTTGTCACAAGATTAAAAAAGTGTTTTTAAGAGGAGTATTTTTTAATTAGGTATTTTCTTTGTTTACAAGAAGAAGGAAGACCAAAGTGTGGATACTTTGGTCCTTCTTAGAGGGGGGGGGGAATCAAAATACCCATGGGAGGCGATACAGAGACAAAGTGTAGAACAGAGACTGAAGGAAAGGCCATCCAGAGACTGACCCACCCGGGGATCCATCCCATATACAGTCACCAAACCCAGACACTACTGTGGATGCCAACAAGGGCTTGCTGACAGGAGCCTGATATAGCTGTCTCCTGAGAGGCTCTGCCAGAGCCTGACAAATACAGAGGTGGATGCTCGCAGCCAACCATTGGACTGAGCACAGGGTTCCCCATGGAGGAGCTAGAGAAAGGACTGAAGGAGCTAAAGAGGTTTGGAGCACGATAGGAGGAATAATATGTACCAACCAGCACCCCTAGAGTTCCCAGGGACTAAACCACCAACCAAAGAGTACACATGGAGAGACCCATGGCTCCAGCTACATATGTAGCAGAGGATGGCCATTTCAGACATTAATGAGAGGAGAGGCCATTGATCCTGTGAAGGCTTGATGCCCCAGTGTAGGGGAATGCCAAGACAGGGAAGTGGGGAGTTGGTGGGTTGGTGAGCAGGGGGAGGGGGATGGGATAGAGGATCTTTCAGAGGGGAAGCCTGGAAAGGGGATAACTACGGGCCATTTCCAATCCCACTCTGGGTGTTTTCCTCCTGTGCCAAGCCAGCTGCTCCCCACTCTCTGCAGAAGACTCAGATTCTTCAAAGTTACATAGAGAGAGATTACTCCCTCTACCCAGATTTACATTTTCTCCCCCATACCTTACACTGCCAAATGCTTGTCTGGCACGAAACTTCCTGTTCCTGCTCACCTCTGTGGCTTGCACACCTAGTCCAGAATCGGTCCGTTCTCTCTAGGGTATGTATAGCTGCTTGCTCTGCTCTCTAATGCAGATTGTCTACCTTGGGGTTCCTGTGCCTATCCCATTGCAGACTCAGCTCCAAGAGGAGACCTCGTTTTCATCTTCGCTTCTCTCTCTGCTCTGTCTCTACAGTCTTTACGAAGACCCTGACTCACCCCAAAGCAGTACAATCAATGTTGGGGGACTGTCATACCCATGAAGAAAGAATGGCCTTGGAGAGCCCTCAAATGTCTCCACCGCTGTAGCATCTTCCCAAGGCTCCCTTATATGGTTTCAGCCTGTGCCAATCTTGGCTTCAAACACACTCAAATCTGCTTGATAACACAGTTCTGTCTCAGTGCTCAGAATCCTAAGGAACACAACACCCAATTCAACCACTAAAGTAAACCTAATGACAGTATGCCACCCTATACCGCCCCATCCCCCACCAATGAGAATTATTCATAGACTCTTAAGAGTCAAAAACAACGTCCAGTGGATGGGCACAAGGTAGAGGCCCCTGGAGTTACGGTTTGGTTCTGCCCCTTTCCCTAGTAGTCTAGATCCGCTAAAGTATCAAACACTGCCAAGTCTCAGAATCTTGCACAGAGAAACACAAACACCAGTCCCTGAGCTGTGGCCTGGGTAGTGTGTGATAGATGCGTATGAACATTCACATGTTCCATTCCTCTACATCAGCGTACTGGGAAGGTCCACTCTGGATGGGGGAGTTGGTTCTAGAGTTAAGCCTGAACAAAGTGCCAGCCACCAGAAACCAGGACAGGCATCTAAGAGGTCCACCCTATTCTTTGTCTCCACATGGTGGATCTTAGGAGATTGCAGTGGCTGGAATTTGACCAACAAATAATAAAAATACATTTGTATCTAAAGCAGATTCTTTCTGCCTCTTACTACTGTTAGATCTTTCTACTTAACGAAAACTGCTTAGAGCGTGTTTGGGAGGGGTAATAATAGCAAGACGTGTTGTCCAAAAAGCACACAAAGGCACAGATCACTTTTCAAAATGCCCCTGAATTCAGAGTAAAACTGTAGACACACCCTTAAAAAAAAAAAAAGGATTAGCTAGGAGAAAAGCTGGCCAGCTTCCCGAATTTCACTGAACTCAAGGGGGCTGGGTGATGACAGAGATCTTCATGTGGTGATTGGACAGAGAGAGAGGAGCCTGAGGAACTGGCATCCTCCGGGATGCTGGAACCTAGCCAGCTCAACCACACCAAGCAAAAGCAAAACGAAAGTGGGAGGGAAGGAGGGAGGGAGAATAATCAAACACACGTGAGGGCAGTTCTTCCCCAAATGCAAAGCGCAAGTGTGTTCCCAAAAGAGAAAATGCCAGCGTGTCCACCACGGCAGAGTGGAACCGTCCCGGCGCCCACAGATGGGAACTGGACCCGTGATTTCTTTGCCCTGGTACTGGCCATGCTCCGTGCTGCGGTCCACTGCTGTCTTCCCCCCCCCCCGCCCCCAAGCAACTGCGCCTTATTGCTCAGGAAGAGGGAATTCTCTCTGATACAGTAAACCCCTCATGCTGTTGTGTGTGATGGTCTCGGTGGCCCCAGTTCTTCTGAGCTGTGACAGTCCGGTGTGTTCAGCAACCCCAGGCCATCTGGCATCCTCAGATGAGGAACATTCATTGACGAACCAGCTCGCTAGGCTTCTTAGCAACAGGCCACCCAGGCACCGGAGCCTTATCTCTTATTATCTATCGCTCTTTATATCACTTGAATATCCTGATGACAGAACTGCAGGGGATTCCCCCCTCCCCTTTCCAAACTTCTCCAAAGGCTTGCCTTTACCCATGCCCACCCCTCCACCCACCCCCACCTCTCCACCCACCCCTACCCACACTCCTCCATAGCTAAGGAAGAAGAGGAGTTCTTTTCTGCAGTTTCACACTACAAAAGAGTGATATCAAAAAGAGGTTAGAAGAAAAAAACCTTTAAAAAAGAATGCTTGCACAAGAATTTAAAACGAGGGAAACAGAGCAGGAGAGATTTTTAAATAATTGGATTATTATGGATTCACTCCCTTAGTTACAATGGATGGTGTGGGACCTGAAAAAAAAAAAGTAGAGTAAAATATAACAGCGTGTAAGGAATTTCCTCTCACCAAATTGTCTCCGGTCCCTTACCAGTCTGTAAGTCTTGCTGAGTACTTTGTGTACGGTCCCTAGCGTGGTGATTTGCATCCCACTGTGGGCCTTGCTGTTGGCCGCGGCTTGCAGCTGTCTCAGTCCGCTTCTGGCTGAGAAAGGTAAGGCTGGGCTTCCTTGCTCTTTGAAAGATCTGGGAGAGACTTATTTGCCGGGGTTCACCCTGGGAGGACTGTTTACCTTTCATGCCCTCGGAAACCTTCAGAAAAGTTTCCCAAACTTGAGACTTCCCAAGCCCTGCGCTCTAAAAAGAACCAGGGAGATTTCCTCCCTCTTCTGCACAGAGAGCTTGCAGAAAAAAAGAGACTGGATGCATTATAATGAAAATTTGCACGTGGGGCCAGGTGTCCCGGAAAGGATTCCCCAGGGTGCTTAAGAAGAGGGGGGCACCCTGTGGGTGGAAGACCCCACATTCAAAGGCATTTGCGTGCGTTACTGTGAAATTCCTTTTGAATTTCTTCTCTTAAGAGATAAAAGTTGGCTAAAGATGCCTGGGTCCCTGATTGCCCTGGGGGCTTCTACCTTTTCTGGAATGATTTCTGGTTAATTTCGAGCTTTCCATGTCTTTAAATTTGCCAGTTCAAATCAGGAGTCCTCTAATCTTGGAGACTGGCATCTTCATCCCTAGACAGATGCCCTCACACTGTGCTGGGACAGTGCCGTGGCATGCCACACCTGAAACCAGGAGCAGGCTGAAGCTTCAGTGTTAGAAGTGGCAGCAAACCCGTGACCTTCCACCCTGGGGCCACAGCTCTGTTCACTGTCTCTCCTTACTGCTTCAGCCCAGGGCTTGCCATGGGAAACGGTGCCTCTCTCCCCTCTCTAGGTTCACGTCTTTACCTTTGGCTTAGGAAGCAAAGGAAAATGGTCTTCGGTAGGATAAGGTGATGTTCAGAGTCTCTTTGCTGCTATTGGGGATTTGCTTGATTTACAGAAAATGGCCTGTGCTAGCAATCAGGAAGTACTTGCCCAAAAGTGGGGCGTCTCAGGTGGGAAGCCTCTCGATTTCAGGACTTCCACTCCATGTAGCCTAGACCCCAGGGTACCATCTTCTGAAATGCCCTGGTTCCAAATATGCCCAATCGCAACCTCCAGTGATGTCACTAGGTATACGTGAGACTCCATTTCTCTAAGACTCACGTGGGAAGCTGTGAGGATGATGGCAGTCTGGGCTTCGAGTGGCCTACAGGTACCTCCCATATCCAGCTTGTTGGACCTCTGACTCAGGTCTCCCGGGGATTTCTCAGTGTGATCGATTGGAACAAAGGAACACTTGCTCTGACTCACATCCGAGGAAAAGGACTCCTGGTGTCTCTGTGTCACTGTTGGCAGCTGGGGTGGCGGGTGAGAGGATGAGGAGGCAAGCCAGTGGCTAATGAGGGCTGAGGGCTGAGCATCCCTTAGACGGGAAGACAAAGCTATAGGGTCATTGATGCAGATGAGTGAATTATACCAGGAATCAGCAGGACTTGCGCAGATGAAAGAAATGGTGGGACAGGCTTGCCATAGTGCCCCTGTCCTGTCGCCGACCTTTTCAGTGCCAGGCTTTATGCTTTTCAATACTTCACAGTTTTAAGTGGCGTTTCTGTAAGAGAGCATAGCCCTATCATGCCATTGACGATACTGAGGCATAGCCTGAGTTTAGTATTCGAAACCATGGTGTGCCAGGTGTGTGGGTTTGAATATTTTAGATATATTGTTGGTTAAAATGGGACAAGAAACAGCAGGCTCGACATAGGCAGGCCTCTTACTGTGGTCCTACTTATTCAGACTGTACGTCTAATAAGCTCTGTGGGTAAGGTGGTGAAGGTCTGTGACTGTAGCTACTGAAGAGGCTGAGACAGGGGGATTTAAAGGTCAAGGCAGACAGTGGACTGGGAATATAGCTGAATGATAATGTACTTGCCTTGTACATGTGAGGCCCTGGGCTCAACCTCCAGAGGAAAAATACGACTGGGGTCTGGAGCAAGAGTTTCTTTCTTTGTGAACTTAGTCATATTTATTTACCTCTATATGTCTCCATAACCATTAACAAATGAATGAGAATTAATACTAACGTGTGTCAGTCCTTAATATCATGCCACACCCAGAGTAGGTGCTTTGTCCATAGAGGCAATGTTGCCATTGACAGTGGTGGCCATTCTAGGTTTACCAAAGCCATCCATCCTCCAGCACAAACAGTAAGCAATCCTGCTTAAATCAAGAGGATAGCTTAAACCCTCTTCTGTAAATTTCCCACCCTCTTCTGTAAATGAAGGGACATCAGGCGAGGGGAGGGGCCATCTCACACATACATGAGGAAAAGAGCCACGAGAGAGCATTGGCTTTCTGCTGGCCCAGAGGCTGGGCTCGGAGGCTTGACAACTCCACAGCTGTTCCTGCCTCGGAGGAGCAGCGTCTGTCCGGCAGCTCTGTCCGGCAGCTAGGTCTGCAGTGCTGACTCTGGGATTCTCTTATGAAAATGCCTGATGGGCAAGCCGGAGGAAGATCTAGAGTTTGGCTGGGGGGAAAAATGAGTAATTCAGAGCAGCCAGCCTGCTAAGTAAATGCTGGGAGAGAAAGAGAAGCCCAGCGCTGGCTCCTGTCTCTGGGGACTCTGAAGTGATGATCCGGAATTACCATGTCCCCAGTGGAGCTGGAGCAAGCCAAAACTCTGAATCTGCTGGCAAGGAAAAGGAGAAGAGAGAAAGAAGAAGGAGAAAGAAAGGAAAAAGACAGGGAGGGGCACGCTGGAGGAAGAGGGGGTGAATTGGGAGGGGAGGACAAGCCTCACTTAGGAGCCGGGGTATCAGGAGAGAGGAGCCCCAGGATTCAAAGCTGCGTCTACAGTTAAGTATTTTTATGTCTGTTCTGTCCCCCAGAGGCAATCCCTGGTCTGTCCTTTTACCAGTGCCCAGTGGGTGAGAGACTCTTTCCCAGAAGTTGAACAGCAAGACTCTGGCAGGTTCTTCTCTCCCAAGTCAAGTGGCTTCTCTGGTAATGGACTGCCTTTCTGTGAGGTATGTGTTCTTCATTTGGGGACAGATCTTTGATTTTAAGTTGTGATGATGTCAGCATTGAGGGAAGGGAGATTTTAATTTTATTTATTTTATTTTTTGGATAAAATGTCAAATACCCTTTCATTGACCTTGCCACTATAATTTTAGGGTATCATTGGATAATGGTTAATAAATAATCATTACCTGTTAATTAATCATAATCACAATAATCAATTGGATTATTAATAGTTGATAGGTTGGTGACGAAAAATTATATACAAGTTGCATCAGGTGGACCTTTCTAATCCTTTCAATGCCTGCTGAGTGACATTTGGTCTGTTTTGATTTAACATTGTATTTATTTTCAGTCTGTTTAATACATTCAAAGGATGAATTCATTCAAACTATCTTAAAGTGTCCCGCAAATCTGCAGTCCTTGCAACGGGGCAGCCTCTCTGGGGCGCCAGTCAGTGAGTGGCTCAGTGACAGCTCTCAGCTTCAGGCAGTGCCTTCTTCCTGATTTCTCAAATTGGGGGTTAAATCTGTTTAAACCAGATGCCTTTTGATCTTGTGGTTTGTACTAAAACCTTCAAGTTCAAAACAGCTAGGAAGGAGCAAGTTTTATACAGAAGGTCATTGAGTAAGAAAGAATCGGCCAAATGTTTTGCTTGTGTGTGTGTGTGTGTGTGTGTGTGTGTATGTGTGTGTGTATGTGTGTGTGTGTGTGTGATATTTATTTATGTTTATTTGTATAAGCCTCTTCTAAAGTACAGAATAACAAAATTCCTTGTTGATTTTAAATGGAAAATTTGTATATGACAGCTAGTTACTCTAATAGTTGATAAATAGTTAATTTTGTCCGAAACATTAAAAAAGTAAAGGCTCTAGCCTATAAAGTGATCAAAATCTCTTTTTCCTTATTTTTCCCTTTTTAGATGGGTCTGTTGACACATTCTAATCATTAGTCCTGATGTGATTGGCACCTAGGTTATTTTTTTCCCCTAACCTGCACATCTTCTGTCTCGGGAGCTGAGTAGGCGTTGTGGAGGTGTGGGTAGCCTTGAGCTAGGCTGGGCTTGGAAAGGTCGCCAGCACACACTTTACGCTCGCCCTGTTTGGAGTCAGTTGATGGAGAAGCATGTCATTTTGTGCACTTGCTGTCGGTCCTGGCGTTGCCTTCATGAGCCGTGAATGGCTGATAGCCTGGAAAGAATGCGTGTCATGCCCGGCAAAACTGGCAGAGCTCACGCCGCCGTGAGTTGTGGAACTGTTTACAGCACGTTCTCCTCTTGAATGAGCCGTCTTTGGATTAGTATTCAGGCTTTTCCGTGCTTAGAGAAAAGACACAGGCAATACGCAAAGAACACTTACAAAGGATACTCGGAGACTACCACGGGCAATAAAACACTGCAAGGCGCTTCCTGCTCTCTGTCTCTCTCCTTTTCTGTGTACAGCTGTTTCACCCTCCTTTCACTCAGTGCGAAAGACCCCAACAAACCTGAACAAGTGGGGCTTGGGCTCCTGGGTGACCTGGGACAGGAGGTGCCTCTCCACCTCTCTGCTTCCATTTGCAGGGCTGGCGCTATTGTCTCAGCTGATGTCTCCTGCCTTCTTCTCCACAGTTTCCATCCTGGCCAGGCTTTCCAAATCTAGCCTGTGACTCGAGATAAGAAACATCCCCCAGGGGAAAAAAATGACTGAAGAACCCACAAAAGAGAACCTGGGAGCTCCAAAGTCTCCCACACCTGTGACAATGGAGAAAAGCCCCAAGGGTGAAGTTGTGGTCACCACGGTCCCCTTGGTCAGCGAGGTTCAGCTGATGGCCGCCACCGGGGGTGCCGAACTCTCCTGCTACCGCTGCATCATCCCCTTCGCCGTGGTGGTCTTCATCACCGGGATCGTGGTCACCGCTGTGGCTTACAGCTTCAATTCCCATGGTTCCATCATCTCCATCTTCGGCCTGGTCCTTCTGTCCTCTGGACTCTTTTTACTAGCCTCCAGTGCCTTGTGCTGGAAGGTGAGACAGAGGAACAAGAAAGTCAAGAGACGCGAGAGTCAGACAGCTCTTGTGGTAAACCAGAGAAGCTTGTTTGCTTAAGACTGAGTAAGAGCAAACTAGAACTTTCACCATCCTGCTCTGCTCTACTCCTTGACTTCATTCATACGGAACCAGGCCGGGAACGGCTGGGCTCTACTCTGGACTGAACTACCAAAATGAAAATAGGGCGTAGAGGGGACTGAAAACGAGGGGTCAAGACGGTTCCCCCTTGGTAGGGAATAACTCATCTTCTTTAACGACAAACTTAATCCTAAGGGCTATTTCTCAGACAGAAGAATCAGCTTTCTTTTTTATGTTAAACGTTTGGGGAGTGTGGGAGACAGAGACACAGCACTACGTAACACTTGGTTCACTTTAGAAAGTATCCAAAGGAAGGATGGACAGACAAATAGTGAGAGCCCTGGCAAGTGGCGTTCTCAAAACGTTCCACCGAAAGCCAACCTTGGCTGGGCATTCCCACCAACCTAAGACATTCTGTTATATATATATTTTTCCCAATAAGTTGATTCTCTGCCCCCCCACCCCTTTTAAAAGAATTTTCACTTTCAGTAACATCACTAGAGGTACTTTATTTTGAAGAATAGACTAATATTTTTTATATTTTAACAATGGACAGTTTTAGATGATTGTAATGTCAGAAGAAAACAGAAATGCGGACGACAAAGGCAGATAACACGGGGACAGTTAAATTAATACTGAAAATCCAATATAGCACCTTTGATGGCTTTTATACAAAAGTTCAATGTGCATTTCACTCGAAATAATAAATGCTCATGGCTGCTGAAACTTCTTAAATGCTAGTGTCTACTGACCTTATTCTTCTCAGATTTGCTTTATTTGAATTTATGTATATTCCTGTGGGTCTGTGCTGGGATTTGCACAATGAGTACAGGTGCCCTTGGAGTCCAGAAGAGGGCGCCTGATCTGGAACTGGAGTTCCAGGAAGTCGGAAGCTTCCTGGCATGGCTCCTGGGGACAGAATGTGGGTCCTCTACAAGAACAGTGCACGCTCCTAACCCTGTGCCATCTCCCTTACCCTTGTCTTTATTACTTCTGTTGCTGTTCCGAATTGTCCACCTGCCCTCATCTCATTTGTAAAGTATCAGTTGTGTGTTTCTCAACTCGAGATGGCATTATATCATCTACTGGAAGATTGTCGTTTTCATCTCATGATACAATATGCTCAGGAACACGTGATATATTCTCTAAAGGGTTTCTGAAAATGCCAGTAAGAAATCAGTGCCTAGGGTCAGAAATTTAACAATCTCCTATCAAATGTGAAATTGTACGTCTTGTTGATTTAATTATGAATCAATACAGGTTGCATATTCCATCGGTCATTTTTTTTAAAGATTTATTTATTTATTATAGGTAAGTACACTGTGACTGGTGCTGGGATTTGAACTCAGGACCTTCAGGAGAGCAGTCAGTGCTCTGACCGGCTGAGCCATCTCTCCAGCCCCTCTATTGGTCATTATATGGCACAAATAAGACAAGTAAGACTGTGGTTCTGAGCTAGCCCACATCTATTCTATATACTCCAGTAAGAGTCATTTCTTGTTATTGTACTTTACACCTCACTTGGCCAGAGTAAGAAGACAGTTAGGCATGACGCCTTAAATTCTTCAGAGGCTGGGGGTACCTATCGTGTTACATTCTCTGGAAGGGATTCTACGGAGGAACTTCCTCCAGTCTGCCAGGAGCCATCTGACAGCGGGCTACTCCCCGGTCCTCGCTTGCTTTTGTAGTTGGAAACACCTGAAGGGTTCTAAATGACTAATTGCCAGGGAATGAACCGGGTTCACTGCTGTCTCTTGATATGTTTTTTTTTTTTTTGTTTGTTTGTTTCTTTTTGTTTTTGTTTTTAAGTCAAAGACAGGGAATGGATCAACACTGCTGTATGAAGACATTTCCCAGGGAAAGTTCAAGCTTCTCTGGGCTGCTCTAAACACATCTCGTCTTTCACTCCCAATCCAATAACCCTGCCCTTATGAGTCAGCCAGACTAACTCCGCCGAGCTGCGTTAGGCTTTGGGTTTCCTGCCTCTATATCTGTCCAGACTGTTCTCTCTCCCTATAATGACGACACCGCTCTTCCCCATCCTCCTCTCCAACCCAGGCTGCCCAAATCTTGCTTCTCATCAGCACTCCAGCTCCAAAGCTACCTCCTCCCGGAAGCCTGCCTTCTATGTGAGCACAACCTTGCTTTCCCCAGCCAGGGCTCTTCTTGTTTATGGCGATTTCAGCTTCTCATTACATAGGTGATAGGAATGTGTTTATTTTTTCCCTTCTGAACTTTCTTAGACATATCTGTACTGTATGCTGTACCTAGTGTGCTGGCTGATGCATTATCTAGCACAGGGAAGAAACTCAACAAATACTCAAATGAGGTGTTAAATAAACTCAAGAACGAAGAGTGAGTGGTTTATCCAGAATTACAGGCTATTCTTATATCTTGAGAAAAAACGCTTTGATTTACAACTTCCCTTGGAATAGGTTACCCAGCTAAGGCTTAAGACATGGTCCTATGTTCTTGAGCTAAGTGCCCACCCAGCCCTTCAAAATGATAGAAAAGCAAACGCATGAATTATTTCTGGCCACCAGGGGGCCTCATGCTGCTACCTGAGTCCCCAAAGAAATACTATGGGAAGACTTAACTGCTTAACAAATGGGATAGTATCCACAGATAGCAATATGGTTCCTTGCTGAAAGGAACAGAGAGAAGATGTCTCAGGTGACTCCTTTCCATCCACTTCCCTAAAATTTTCTTTTTCTTTTTCTTTTTCTCTTTCTCTTTCTCTTTCTTTTTCTTTTTCTTTTTCTTTCTTTTTCTCTTTCTTTCTTTCTCTTTCTTTCTTTCTTTTTTTTGGTTTTTTGAGACAGGGTTTCTCTGTGTAGTCCTGGCTGTCCTGGAACTCACTCTGTAGACCAGGCTGGCCTCGAACTCAGAAATCCACCTGCCTCTGCCTCCCAAGTGCTGGGATTACAGGCGTGCACCACTACCGCCTGGCTAAGTTTTTCTTAAACAATGGAGATTTCATAATATGGGGAGACTTTGGGGGTTCACCAGGTCTTATAAAGGGTATGCGTTCCTGTAGAGCCATAAGCCACTGAAATAGTCCTAATATGGTACAAATCGCAACTCCAGTAAGGAAATTAGACAAGACTTAAATCCCAATCACGATTGCAGCATGCCATGCTTGAGCAGGGTCTATCTTTACAAATGGTTCTATCATACACAGGCTAGTATGTGCTAAATGTACCCTCATATATTACGCAAGTTGGAGTGTAAGTATATATTCATGTAGGGTCTCGCTCTAGATCCTAGGCTGGCCTCAAATGTGTGGCAATCCTTCTGTCTCAGCCTCTTGGGTGCTGGAGTTACAGGAGGGAGGGGAAGAGAAGAATGAGGAGAAACAGAAGGCTGGGAGAGAGAGAGAGAGAGAGAGAGAGAGAGGAGAAGAAAGGAGAGGAGAGAAGAGAAGGGAGAGAGAGAGTGTGTGTGTGTATATATATATATATATACACACACACATTATATATATACATATACATACACATACACACACACACATATATATATACATATACATATACAGAGAGAGAGAGAGAGAGAGAGAGAGAGAGAGAGAGACAGAGAGAGAGAGACAGAGAGAGACAGAGAGAGTGAGAGAGAGAATCATGGGTTTTGAACTTGGAAGAAATGGTTATTATTAACTCTCCTGTTAAACTAAACAAGGTAATTAAGGGCTTAAGAATTCCTTAATTCTTGAGGAATTAAGTTTCCTTTTTGGAATAAAGTTAGCTTATAAAGAAATATTTTTATTTCTACCCTATAAAGCATTATGAGGGCTGCAGCCACAACTCAGTGGTTGACAGCGCTTGCAGAGAAGACGGTGTTTACCTGAAACTACTCACGTGCTCTCTCTCTCTCTCTCTCTCTCTCTCTCTCTCACACACACACACACACACACACACACACTAAAAATTAAATACATCTTAAAAACAATGCACTATAAAGTCTTGAAATTGCTACTTGTAATCCGTGATATATTGACTGCCTTTCTAGTCCCCAAATAATCCGTAGAAAGTATCTGCCCCAAAGATGAATAAGCCCACACACACACACACACACACACACACACACACACACACACGAGGTGTGGGGCTGGGGGTGGGGGATGGTGTCAGGAGACTAAATCAATAAATAGATAAGTTATCCTCAGTGTTCCTCTCCTATGGGCCCATCTGTCATTTGATCCTTATCACTCTGCTGACAAGATGACTGAGGCAGAAATCTGCAGAGAACCAATAGGTATACATATTCTCAACCTTGTGTTTTGAATTCCAAGGGCCTAAGTCCCGACTATGTGGCATACATGAGGAATTCTCATCGCTCCTGACTCTGTTACTTGCTCTGTGTTAACAGGATCCAGGCACAGCTGCTTTAGTCAATAGGCCGTACCTCACCATACTGTGAGGCTGGGACTCTGCCTCACAGGCTTGTTTAACCAGGGACTCCACAGCCAGGGAGGCCTAGCACTGGGATGAATGAGTTGAGGGCATGTGGTGCTTTGAATAGGAGTGAACCCCATAAACTAATGTCTTTGAATGCTTGGTGTGTGCATAATGAGTGGCACTCTTAGGAGGTGTGGCCTTGTTGGAGTGGTGTGGCCTTTTGGAGGAAGTGTGTCACTGTGGGGGGTGGTCTTTGAGGTCTCAAAAACTTATATCAATTCTCTTCTTGCTGCCTCTGTATCCAGATGTAGAATTCTAAGTTCCTCTCCAGCACCATGTCTGCCTGCATCCCGCCATGATGATAGTGGACTAAACTTCTGAAACTATAAGCCAGTCCCAATGGAATGTTTTCCTTTATAAGAGTTGCCTTGGTTATAGTGTCTCTTCACAGCAATGAAAACCCCACTTCAGGACACAACATTGCAGTTAATATGGTGTCTCTTTCCTTTTGGAATATTGTAACAAAAGTGCCATCGGCATCTGTAGGGCTTGTAAATGCAGTAATGTATTTGTCATAGTTTTAGAGCCTCTGAAATCTAAGCACAAGGCAGTGACAGAACTTCTGTCTGATAAAATCATCCTCTCTTAAGTTCATAAGTTCATTAAGTTCAGGTCTCTCACCATGCACCCTCAGAGGAGCTGGCCAAAGAAATTCTACAGGGTCACAATCTCATCCAAGAGGATTAATCCCCATCCTCTTCCAAAAATCCACACCTCCAAGTACTAGCACACCAGGAATTTGCTTTTCACACGTAAACTTGGTGAATATACAAAACTCGTATATAGCTCCTGCCTTCATTAGTCTCTATAACCAGAATAATTCCCCAAATGTCCCCTTAGGTAAGGAAGGTGTCTTAAGCCAGTGTCTTAGAGCTGTGAAGAAACACCATGACCAAGGCAACTCTTATAACAAAAGTATTTAGTTGGGGCTTGCTTACAGTTTCAGAGGTTTAGTCCTTTTTCGCAGGCAGCATGGCAGCATGCAGTCAGTTGCTAGAGAAATAGTTGAGACTTCTATATCTGGATCCATAGGCTCTTTGAAAACCCAAAGCCTACCCCCTAGTGACATCCTTCCACCAACAAGTTCAGACCTCCTAATCCTTTCAAATAGTACCAATCCCTGCGACCAAGTATTTACATTTATAAGCCTGTGGAAGAGGGAGCACATTCTCCTTCAAATGGCCACAGGAGGCAATAAAAGTATCCTTACATCCATTTAATATAATTATCATAACTAGTGGAAAGGTGGAGTGCTCAGTGAATTCCCACAAACCAATCCTGTGGAACTGTGCTAGGAGCGGAGTGTGAAATGTCCCTCTCGGCTCACTCTGTCCCCAGTATTTTGGGAGGTTATGAAACTTGTGGGACCCAGGGCCTAACTGTCGGACATAAGTCTCAGCGGAAGTAAGCTGTGGGGGTTGTAACCCGGCCCTGTTCCTGGCCTGCTCTTTGATTCCTGATCCACCAAGATGGAAGGACCCTCTGTCTCATGATCCACTGCCAAGAACCCTGATACATCTCCCCGCCATGCTGAACTCAAACTGAGCGTCAAAATAAATCCTTACAGCCTTTAGCTGCTTCTGCTACGTGTTTGGCCACAATGACGAGAAAAGTAATTTTCACGAACATGCAGACAAAGAAATATTGTTTAAATATTGCCAGCTCTGTAAGCTCTCTTGTGTCCATTTCCAGGGACTATGTCTCCTGGGAGAACCATTATTCTGAACTCTGATAGAGCAACACTACCTGTTTGTTTTAAAAATAATTTTATTTTATGTGTGCACATGGGGCCTGAGTATTTGTGCATGTGTCACATGCATGCAGGAACCCACAGAGGTCAGAAGAATCATTGGATCCCCTGGAACTGGAGTGACAGACGTTTTCCAGCTGCTATGTGGGTGCTGGGAACCAAACTGGACCTTCTCCAAGAACAGTCAGTGTTTTGGGTTGCTGAGCCATCTCTCTCCAGCCTCTGTTGGTTAGTTCTCATTTTTCTTAAAAAAAAATTGAATAAATGGAATAATTAATGTATTTTTGTGACTAGCCTTTTTCTATTAACGAATTTGTCAGCTATGCTGCATACATATTGTATGTAGTTATATATGGGTCATATCTACTTCTGTATAGAATTCTGTCATCCAGACACTGTCACACGTTGGCCCTTTGTGTTGAGGATAGATATTTAAGGAGTTTCTAGTTTCTATTCACTAGGGATAGAGTGTTTGGTAGCTAGTCTCCAATATGGCCCCAGTGATGCCTGAATTTTAGTAATCACATGCTTATATAATTCTCCACCCAAACTATTTCCAGGACCAACCCGTTGTGGCAAATGAAATATGGCTGAGGTTATATGTCACTTCCAAGGTAAGACCAGAAAATACACAGAGGCTTTTGCTTGCACTCTCATACCCTTTCAGCCTGCTTTGAGGGAAGCCAGGATACCCAGGAAAGATACCCAGGAACCAAGAGAGGCCACGTGTGGAAGAACCAAAGTCTGTTTCATGTATAGCGTCATTTCCATTGCTGCTGCAAAAAGGAACTCAGGGGGAAAGGGGGGCTTATTTAGCTCATAGTTATGGGTCACCATCCATCATGTCAGACAAGTCATGTCAAGAACTCAGGCAGCAAGTCACAGCCAAGAGCAAGGCGTGACTGTGCTCATCCTTGTTTGTTTGCTTTCGTCTAGCTTTCTCCCTTCTTATACTCAGGGTCGCTGCCTAGGGAATAGTTCTGCCCTCAGTGGACTGGGTCTTCCTACCAATCAATATCATTACCCACAGACATCCCCACAGACCAGCCTGAGCTAGATAATTTGCCATTAAAGCTCTCCTCTACCAGGCATTCTTTGCTACAGTCAGTTGACAGAAAAAAAACCAGCCAGCATAGTCTCCGACCAGCAACTAAAATGGAATGAATTTAGGAGTAGATTTGTCCTCCCATAAAACCTTCCAATAACTGTGTTCTTATCAGCAGCTCAACTCAAACCCCATTAGAGAACCTACTAGACAGAATTCCTTATTCAGGACTGCATTGTGACTATCATGGGACATAGTCTTATTCTAGTCCTCTTCCTACACTAAGGAAATAATAAGTATCTCACTGCAAGAAGGAATGTGGACTGATAAACAATGTAGCCCCTGTGCACTGTACTCACTCCTCCCAAGGAAGAGAAGGGCCTTGCATTCAGCTAAGTCACTCACTCCTAGAAACGAAGAGACGATAGACTTAATGTGCTTTTATTTATATCTTTGGAGGTAATTTTCTATGCACCAACGGAAATGGTGTGCTGTTATAAGATTTCCTCTGCAGGACTTTTTTGAAGTACATGGGCACGTATTTCTGGATCTATACCTGCAAATGGATTCCTGGACCTGAGGGTGTGTATGTGTTCGGTTTCAATGCCAGATGTTTCATTGTACAGATGTTGTATCATCAACACCGCGAGAGTAGGTGGATACAAAGCAGATGTGTTGCTGATGCATTATCAGTATTAGATAATGCGTTAGGGTCTGGAAGAGAAAGGTGGGATTTAAAGTGGCCTTTGAAGGAGCAAAGCACTAAGAGAGAAGGTCTTCAGAAGCTCTCTGGACACCAACCAAACAGACTACCGTTTAAGAGCTGAATTCAGGATCCCAACAGCTGCCTGAGGCAGATTTTCACAAACACCCCAAACACCATGAATTTCCATTGAGCTTCTCATTTGGCCTCCACAACACCCCTGTGAAGTAGATTCCACTGCTGTTTCGCTTTGCAGACCAGGAAGATCTAGTCACTGATTAAGAGAACTAATGGACTTCCTACCACCAGCACTGAGTAGGGCAAGGGGCTCAGTTGGGAGAGAGCTCAGTTGGGAAAGGGCTTGCTTTGCAAGTGTGAAGATCTGAGCTCGATTTCCTATCCAATACTTTGGTGAAAAAAAAAAGTCGGATGTGCTAGCATTTGTGTCCCAGGGCTGACAGGGAGCATCCTTGGGGCTCCTGCCCAGCCAGCCTAATCTACTTGGTGATCTCCAGGCTGGTAAGAGACTTGCTTTGGAGAAAACGACATGACAGAGACAGCATCTAAGGAATAACACCCAAGGTAATCTATTTGCCTCCACACTCATGCACATAGGTGTAAAGACACACATATGCGTGTGTGGTGGTTTGAATAGGAATGGCCACCATACACTCACGTGTTTGAATGCTTGGCTTATAAGGAGTGTTGCTATTAGGAGGTGTCGCCTTGTTGGAGGAAGTGTACCACCGTGGGGGGCAGGCTTCTCAGCCATTTCCATTGGAGATGGTCAGCTATGTTGAAAAGAAAGAGAATGCTGTGTCTGCTCACCTCAGCTTCCTGTGCAGGAAGACAAACAGGCTGCTCATGTCCAAAGTGCCAGAGCAGAATAGATTGCTTCTTGTTTTCCCTGCTGCAAATCCTCAGTGAGGGCTCAGAGATTGCCATCCCCAAATAAAGCTGGGGATGATATTGCTGTATCGACGGAATAGGGAAAAGTGTAGGGGTGGGGCAGACAGACAGACAAGCAGATAGACGGACGGATAGACAGGCAGACAGGCAAAAAAACTAAAATAAAAAAAATAAAAACCCACAAACAACTGTTAAGTTTGGAGGAGGCAAGGATGTCCTGTAGCAGTTCGAGTTACCTGCTCCATGCACAGAGCACGCACTCTCTTGCATAGCAGCAAGGCCAGAGGGAGAGGAGGCCCTGGGACGCCGGGTTTGTGTTGCTACAGTCCTCTGCAACCAGGCTCTATCTATAACAGCAGCGTTTGCATCAGAGGAGGGCTAAGCGCACATTCTAACACTTCCACGGTTCTAACTTAATCTCGGCAGGAAGCTTTTCTGCTCCTGGGAGAACAAGTTGCGTCACTAGAGACATCTGACTCCGGGATCTAGTGTCAATCACTTTGCCTAAGGTCACTACAAATGCTAGGGGTGTCTCCTTACAATAGAACGGCTCTGCCCAGCCGACAATTAAGAGGAAACGCACAGCACCATAAATAATCGAGAAGGTGGATTAAAGAAATACCTTTTCCTGAGCAACGAATGAGAGGAATGTGAGACAATTCTAAAGCCAAGCCCTCTTACCAGTCTCCTCTCACTACTCATGCGCAGTGCGACCTTGCCCGTGGCTTTTACAGTTTAGCTTGCCTTTCCTAATCATTCAAATGTCTCTATAGGTACAGGAAGTTTCTCATCTACAGGATGAGACAAGGTTTGGAAAGGAGATGACATTCCAAGAGTAGCTTCCAAGGGGTTAGCACGGTGCAGAGTGGTTCCCCTCTGAGCAGACTTGTATTTAGGACTTGGCTTGTTCCTGACAAGCTATGGGTCTAGTGGGTAAGGCCACCAACCCAGCAGACTTAAGAAAAACCTCGCATACAGCCTGCAAGTGCTAAGACACCTGTGACCAATTTAAGTGTCACCCTTTCCTCAGGAGTCAAGACACTGGGGGTTTGAGCCTGTCTTCCTCCTTAAGAACAAGGACAACAGACTGGAAGTCTCCAGAATGAGGACGAAATATGGTACTTTACTATGTCATTCATTTGAGCCCAGGAGACTTACTGATGATGTCCCCTGCCAAGTGTTTACCAGAAGAAAGCTCTGGATCCCTTCGGTCAGTAGTTGCTCCCAAACAGATATGTTTCCATTTGGGGGTGGGTGGGGTCAGTGGGGGGGGATGGGGAAGGAATGCTGAAGCGGAAAGATAAAGATATGGACGAAGACACATTTTCATAGACTGCCCCCTTGCCTTCTATTTGGAGCGCAGTGGTGATATCTGAAGCAGCCAGTGAAAATAAACCCCTTGAACTGGGAACCGCAGCTACGGTGGCAGATTTTTAAATGGTTACGAAAGAAGTCTGAGCATCCAGTGAGGGTAGTGGCCAAGATTCTTGGGCCGCTCCCTGGATGGCACTTGAGATCCACCAGACAGGTAGACAACACCTGTCTCACAGAGCTAGGTCAAGAAAAGACAAGGGCAGAGGTGGGCTGTGACGGAGTCAGGAAGGACAGAGGCGCCTCGTAGGGGATTGCCATACTCTTAAAGAGAAAAATTAGCCTCACTACAAATATTTCAGTCTTTTTGTTTTTTTGGGTTTTTTTGGGGTTTTTTTTTGTTTGTTTTTTTGTTTTTGTTTCTGTTTTTTTTTTTTTTTTTTACAAAAATAAGGAAATGTTCCAAACATAAACTGAAACGGGAGAATGTGGCATCATAAAATCCACGGGGTTTACCCCTAATCGCACAGCAGAGTTCATGACCGTTCCTGGTGTGAGTTCACCCCGCTCCCGAC
Source organism: Apodemus agrarius (assembly GCA_964023405.1). Taxonomy (NCBI): domain Eukaryota; kingdom Metazoa; phylum Chordata; class Mammalia; order Rodentia; family Muridae; genus Apodemus; species Apodemus agrarius. Next base: position 76,269,335 of record OZ030015.1, read on the forward strand.
TCCCACTCACCACTAGAATGTTTGGTGTAAATCCCAGGGAGCGTGGAAAGGATGACTTAAAGGCAAACTTGGATGAGATTGATGACCTGGTCAGGAGTTAGAGAAATCAGAAACTGCATGGAGAAGCCCAGCGGGGTCACTCACTTAAGTAAACAGTTTACAGAATGTTGAAAACACACGTCGCCGCCCGGAGGTCTCCACACAAACGGAAAATCAGCTTCTTTCTGGGTTCGTAAAAATGTTCTTGCTGGTGCTGACTGATGGCGATGGCTGGGCAGCGAGTTGTTTGCGGACAAACGGGAGCTGTCATTTTGTGAGAGGAAGAGACACCAAGAAACAAGAGTGGGGTAGGGACGGAGTAGTGGAGAAGCTTGCTGAACCCAAGAAAGGGTGCAAAACGCCGCATGAGATTACAGGGGGGACCCGGAGTGCAGAGATCAGAGAGCTGCTGCGCGGTCGGCAGTCAGGGCTGTTCTCGGATCTTCGTCCTTCAGACCCTATTATTAATCTCCCCAGAGGGCTGCCCTTTCCCTCCTTACACACCCAACCCAATCAGGAATCACACAGGACAAGAAAGGTTGGGAGTGACCCTGCAAAGAGACATATCTACTTCCTAGGCATTTCACCTACCTCTGTGCAGAGCGAGGATGTTTAAAACATGGTGGCCATTTGTGCAAAAACAGACTTAGCAAGGGCATGGATGATGATGTGTGTGCAAGAAGTTTTGGGTTCGATTCGGGAAGAGTGGACCACAATGTTACCACTTCGATTCATCTAACTTCCTCTAGTGCCTCTAAGTATATTTTGACAGAAGTAAACTAAATTATGTATGCTTCAGATCATATACGTTCATTCAATCAGACACCTTTAAGCCAGTGCTGCAGGCAAAGTAAGTGTTTATTGGATTCAAAAAGCAACATAACAGGATCTTAAACTAAGTATGTAAATGGTTATATGGTTATAATGCTACAGTTAATGTACTATGATGCTACAAGTAAACACATGCCTTAAATGGTACCCATAAAGGCCCAGATTTCTGTTCCCAGCATCTAAGCAAAAAGCTAGGCTGAGCTGGAGAGATGGCTCAGCAGTTAAGAGCACTGACTGCTCTTCCAGAGGTCCTGAGTTCAATTCCCAGCAACCACATGGTGGCTCATAACCATTTGTAATGAGATCTGATGTCCTCTTCTAGTGTGTCTGAGACAGTGACAGTGTACTCATATACATAAAATAAATAAATCTTTCTTTAAAAAAAAAAAAAAAAGCTAGTCTGAGCTTGAACAGTGAAAGTAAATGGATCCCTGGAGCTTTTTGGCCAGTCAGTCTAGCTGAATCAATAGATTTCAGGTGCAATGGGACACTCAAAGGGTGAAGAGCATTGGTGGAAATACACTGGTAGTCAACCTCAGCCTGTGCATGCAAGCACATAAACACAGTAAGAAGTACCTCTCTCTCTCTCTCTCTCTCTCTCTCTCTCTCTCTCTCACACACACACACACACACACACACACACACACCACATATTGATGGAAGGAAAAGATTGTGAATTAAAAGGCAAGTGGATTGCATCAAGGCAAAATACATGTATGTGAGGACATGTTTAAATGTACAAGGTCTAGAACAAGATAAGCAGGATTCTAGTCCTAGCCCTGAGCTGAGTGACCTTGGACAAGTCCTGAGACATTAAACTTCAGGCTCTTTGTAAAAGATCAGACTACAAACAGGGACCATCTGGTTAGTCCATAGGTTAGCAGTGGTATATAATGATGTCTCTGGCCTATATAGGAAAGGCAAGGAGATTGCACATCACAATGTTCTGTGTTGGTGGAGGTGGGGGTGGGGGTAGGGTGGGGTCATATCATCTACCTTTCCTGAGACGGGCTGACTCTAGGCAGGTCTGAAACCCACAACCTTCCATGACCAGCAAAAGATTCATCTGGAAGGCTCCTTTCCCTGGTCTTGGCAGCACTACAGAGCTGTGCCTAGATACAAATCATGTTTGCTATCCCAAGGGCACTCCTAGAGAAACAGCTTTTAGTGTTGACTTTCATGGAGGACCTCCCGTGGGCAAACAGCTGGGATGGTTGTCCCTGTTTTACTGAGTTGCAGCAGGACCTTCCTTCCTATTTCCAGTCTGCACTTCCTGCCACAGTGAGCCCTGCCTTCTGCATCTTGGTTCCAAAACCAAAGGATACTTATCATTTGAAAAGGCCTTCAGGAAAAGGGTCTGTGCAATCTGTGCCCTCTGATACCGCCTGCCAGCACTGTGGTGGACTGGCACCTTTCGGCTCCCTTCCCTTTCCAGAATAACATTGCTTCCTACTGGAAGGGGTGGAGTAAGAACTGATACCAACTTCAAGTCTCCTTTCCTGAGAGGCTTGGCAGGATCTCTCTTGCCTTTGCGATTGGAAAGGAAGCATTCGCAAAGATGGTTATGTGATCACGGAATGAACCTTGGTTCAAGAGGTGAGCGTTCAAGAAAGAACTCTTCCAAAATCCAAGCCATGAAAGAATGCTGGCTACTGCTCATGGGATGAGTGTCACACCGGGATGCTCTTAAGATTTGGGAGAATTATTTCTAAACGATCAGTAGTTATCACGAACACTTTAACTGTTAATAGACTTCTTCTATTTTAATTTATTCCATTCAGATAGCTTGCGCTCTCTTAATTCTGTCAAGTTTCACTTTAGGGGACATCTAGTTTTGAAACTCCCAGGGTACTTGTTAAAAACTGGAGAAGGGTTATATCGTGGCTTTATGGTATTAAGATTTCCAACACACAAAACCTGATATTCTGGTTACTTTTCATCCTGAACTTGGTACAACATAGAGTCACCTGGGGCCCTCAGTTTAAGAATTGCCCCTATCAGATTGACTTATGGGCATGTGCATAGGAACATTGTCCTGAATATTAATTGGCATGCGAGGGCTCAGCACACTGGGGGCAGCACCACCCCTAGGCAGGTGGTCCTGGGCTGTATAAGAAAGCCAGCTGAGCATAAGCCAGAGAGCTAGCCAGTGAGCAACAGTATACTTTTATGGATTCTGCTTCCGTTTCTGTTCTGACTTTCCCAGGGGATACTGTGACCTAGCAGTGTGAGCTGAAATAAACTCTTTCCTCTCCCAATTTAACTTTAATCACGATGTTTGTCATGGCAACAGAAAAGGCCACAAGGACACTCAGGAATATGAATTTCAAGTTCCTCCCATTTGGATAATTTCAACCATATTATATTTCTAAAATAGAATGGATTCCCATGTTCCTGTTATACATAATAATTCAATCTATGGGCAATCTAATTTGATCCCTATCTCCATTTCTGAGGATTTCTTATGGCTCAAATATTTATGGCTCAAGTTTCCCAGGTTCCCTCACAATTTTTGTTACATTATCATTTTTTTTGACTGACACATAACAATTTCACAGATCTGTGGGGAACTCTGTACTGTTTGAATGCACATACTCATTTTTCAGTGTTTAAATTCAAAATAATCATATTCATATATTCCAGCATGTGTTGGTTCTTTACAGTAAATGCATCTTGCATTCCTTCTCCCAGAATTATTTTCATATGCAATATATTAGCAACATTTATAGTCATCCTACTGAACAATTATCATGAAAAATATTTGTTAGCCAAAGACAAAATAAATCTTCTACATATGCAATAAATTTTTTGTCTGAGAATTTTGTCCTGCATATATTTTTCTGGATTCCTAGTTTTGCTGGTTCTACTTCTGTGGTAACATTTAAGGGCTGGAGGGATGGCTCAGTGGTTTTGAGTACCAGTTGCTCTTCCAGGATAACTGGAGTTCAATTCCCAGTGCACCATGTCAGGCATCCCACAATCACCTACAACTTTGACTCCAGGGGCTGATGCACTATTCTGACCTCCACGGGTACCCATACACATAGAGCATACACTCATGGGGACACATGCAGAAACTTCAAAACTTTAAAAAGTCATTTAATGGGTCTGTTGATCCCTATATTTTCATTGATTTATATGTTTGCAACTTACTATGAGCTGTTTTAGCATTAAGTAAGAATGATGCAATAAATCATCTGTTAAATGTAAAATCTTGGCAGTAGGATTTAATACTTTTGGGTATGATACAGGTGGTGTGAAGTGTCAGGCTTTGCCATGGGGCACTGACTGCCTAATGGTCTTTTTGCAATGTTAGTAGCTGCCAATGGTGATTGTCCCACACAATGAATTCATCTGGGATTTTGGTTCTTTATAGCAATTCATGTGGATTTTGAGCAAGTAAAAGTTTAAGGATTCTGTCACAGTGCTTTTTGGACACTGCTGGTCATGTTCTACAAATAGTCTCTCTCTCTCTCTCTCTCTCTCTCTCTCTCTCTCTCTCTCTCTCTCGCTCTCTGTCTCTCTCGCTGTGTGTCTGTTCAGTCTGTCTGTCTGTCTCTGTGTCTTTTTCTCTCTCTCTCTCTGTGAGTGGGGTGAGTGGGGTGCAGTGTCTCTGGAAAACTTGTAGGAGCAGGAACTCCCTACTATCTGGGTTGTAGAGATTAAATTCCTGTCATCAGACCTGGAGCCAGCACCTCACCGATACAGATGTTTTCTTGGTTGTGTCTCAAGAATCATAACCTGGTGTGTGTGTGTGTGTGTGTGTGTGTGTGTGTGAGAGAGAGAGAGAGAGAGAGAGAGAGAGAGAGAGAGAGAGCCAACTGTTTCAGCACTTTTATTATTACATTTTAAAATACGAAATTAATATAGTTATAACTTCATATACGCATCCATTCTAATACTGCTCAGAATCTCTGGATAAGTACTTAGGTGAAGCTCAAAACTGCTGATCGATACGGTGCATGGAAAAACATGTTGTGGAGTTTGTGAGCTGGGTGATGGAGCCCAGGAACCTGGGGCTCCTTAGCTAGCACCTTCTTCTCCATCTCTTCCTCCCACGACTGTCCTCCCTTTGCATTGCAGCTGTTCCTCAGCATTTCGGGTTCCTCCACATCTCCTTATGACTTTACCAGCTGGCTCCAGGCCTTAGATATAATTTCATATTTAGTTCCCTAGGAATCTAGACGATTAACAAGGAAAACAAATTACCAAGCAAAGCATTAGCGTAGAGACATTCTGGTCAGGCGTTCTTGACCAGAATGACACTGAAAATCCTTTTTTTTCCTATAAAGATGTCAGAGGGAAGAAAGAATGTTGAATGAGAATAGGAGATTCAATAAAAGAGAGAAAGAAAAAAACTCTGCAGTCCTGCTACCTCCAAGAAGCTTCTACTTTACCGAGAACTTCCTATGTATGAGCTTCTGAAAATGCCAACCACAGTGGCAAGGGTAACTTGCCATCCAGTGAGTGCTCTGTATAAAAGAGATATCTGCTCTGGTCTTAGCACTGTTATATATCCAAAGTCATATTTCGAACCACTCGTTCTATTAGCACACCTACTACTTAAAACTCAATTAGCCAGACCTGGATCCTCCACGTTCTGCTTAACCAGAATAGGATAAGTATGGTGCCCATTTCCCTGGGATTGGTGTCTGCACTGGCTGGTTTTGTGTGTCAACTTGACACAGGCTGGAGTTATCACAGAGAAAGGAGCTTCAGTTGAGGAAATGCCTCCATGAGATCTAGCTGTGGGGCCTTTTCCCAGTTGGTGATCAAGGGAGGAGGGCCCCTTTGTGGGTGGTGCTATCTCTGGGCTGGTAGTCTTGGGTTCTATAAGAGAGCAGGCTGAGCAAGCCAGGGGAAGCAAGCCAGTAAGTAACATCCCTCCATGGCCTCTGCATCAGCTCCTGCTTCCTGACCTGCTTGAGTTCCAGTCCTGACTTCGTTTGGTGATGAACAGCAATGTGCAAAGTGTAAGCTAAATAAACCCTTTCCTCCCCAACTTGCTTCTTGGTCATGACATTTGTGTAGAAATAGAAACCCTGACTAAGACAGTGTCCTTTCCTATGTCTCCTTCCTTTGAATTGGCACCGTGTTTACACATACCTTTAAGATATTCATTACTGGATAAATTTCCATTCATGTGTGTGTGTCTCACTGTCTTCATGGTGAGCTCGGGAGCGTGGGGGACTAGGTTTATTCCCACTTGCTGTCTGCTTCTCACCTTCTTGGTACAGTTGGAAGCACACAGTGGGTGTGCTCCATTGGCATTTGCTTTAAGTTAACCAGTTCAAGGCAGTAGGTTAGACACATTTGCAAGTTTACCTATGCTACCAACTCATCTTGGGGATGAATCATGAGCCTATGAGAGGAGTGGACATTTTTATAATCTCCAAGCCCTTCCTGTTCAGGTCAATAAGCTCCACAATCCCAGCCCCCAACCCTGCCCTCTGCAACAGCACACACTGACCACACCCACTTCCAGTCCTCCATGGTGGACCATAAGTTTGGGAACCCAGACACAAGAAAAATATGTTTGTTCCTTACTTGGTTCTTAAAAGTACTTGGAAACCTTGAAGCCTGAGTAGGGAGTCATTCATACCAATGGAAACAATCTCAGGATCCAAGCTGGAGACAGGGGTGGGGAGGAATAGAAAGAAAAATAAATAATGAAGGAAAGAGGGGAGAGGAGGACGGGGGACAGGGGGAGGGGAAGGGGGAGGGAGAAGGGGAGAGGGAGAGGGAGAGAGGGAAAGAGAGAGAGGGAGAGGGAGAAAGGAAGGAAGGAAGAAAGGAAGAGCCAACTCAGTCCCATTCAGATGCCTCCCATTCAGTCTAGGGTGGTAGGGAATCTGTGATTCTAGTTAATAGCAACATTCCTGGAAAACTGGCCTATTGCTGAGCTTTCTTGTGAACTTCATCCACCTGTCATGTTGAGTCTTGGAGGGGAGCCAGGGCAGGCAGGAAATAATAGGCTGCAGGATACTGGTGTGTGTCAGTGGCCCCGACCCTCCCATTCCTGAACACAGATGAGCTGGAAGTCTGGGAGACGTCACCGCTGCTGTGGGTGAGCTTGGAAGGCCACAGACAAATCTGGCTGGGGGAGGGAGAGACCCAGAAGGATGCCAGAGGGTTAAACTCATGGTGGCTCCCTCTTTGGGACTTCAAAACCATCTCTGTGGGGGAAATGGTCCTGACTGAGCCTCAGACACATCCATTTGTTCTCGCTAACCTCATCCTGCACACATAAGACTGAGCCTAATGCAGAATAGAGCGTTTGAGTTCTTCCAACTCCCCCATATTCCCTGGTCTTCTGGCTAGGCACGGATCTGATTATGATGACATCAACTGGCTAGAATTAGATAAAACTTCCCTTCTCAACTCTGGGCTCCTGGATTCATATTTTGTTTTGAATTTCCAATGACTTCACTTTGTCCACTTAGGTACACCCCTGTCCCTTTTCTTCCTGTCAATGCGATTATTTGTCTTCTCTTAGGAAGCTTTGTGCACCATGTGGGGGGAAACGTGTGCTCTCAGAGTGCTAGTTAGATTAAGATGAGGAGCAGTGGCCAAGTCAGAAGTAATTTTCTCCGTAAGCAAAGGAGTCTCAGGTCACTGGCTGGCCAATTAAAACAGCATTTACCGTTTCTAACTATCTAGTCTGATCATTTGAAGGAAGTTTATAGGCACATATGCTTCCCCAGCTATTTGACTATAATGGTTTTCTTATACCCTTTCTCATGTTTCTCATGCAGCCCTCCAGCTGGTAACGACACATTGGGAGATCAGTGGTGTGCCACGGGCTATGCTAACCTCCCGGCTGCAAGTAGAGGATATGGGGGGTTTTCAGCTTTGAAACAGGAAAGTATTATGAAGTGTTTTGACTTTCATCTTCAGCTTTTAGGCATCCATGTACCCTAACTGTATCAGTCATCTGAAAACGTGATGACCTTCTAACCTCTTTGCTATGCACCAGAGTGCCACATATTCGTTACTGTCATTTCATGGTGACTTTACCTCTCATTTAAGAACCACACATGACAGACCAAAGCCAGATGCTGCCCTTCTTACATCAATGGGTTTGAAGCAGATCTAGCAGTTCTCGTGAGCTCCACATGTAAACACTCTATGAGAAAACGGCCAACCCAGAATATGGCAGGACTACCAATAGATGCCCGCTAGAGCAGGGGACCAGGGCAGGCCCTACGGCTGTGGTCATCTAAACCGATGATGAGAACCACTTCATTACAGCAGTGGCTTGATGCCCATGGATAGTCAGTTGCATTTAACAACTAAATGAAATTTAGAGCTCTGTTCCTTCGCTGATGGACCGTATTTCAAGTCTTCAGTCACCTTGTATGGCTATAGTAGCCATTGTACTGATGGGGGGAGGTAGTTCCCACGTGTCAGAAATCCCTATAGGACAGTAGAGTTACAGAGGAATGAAACAAACAGCCCTGCAAGGGGGAAACCTGCACTAGGATCGACTGTACTGTGAGATGTGGGTTAAGTCGAAGGCACAGGAGTGAGTAACATGCTCTTCCTTCCATCCTGTTGGATGTGCAACTTGAGCACACTGCCCACACCCTGTTTTCAGTTTCTCTTTCTTATACAATACATGTAGCATAGGATCTTGCTTCCCTATGTAGTTCAGTGTTAAGGTGAAATGAGACCTTGGGTGCAAAGGGCTTAACATGATATCGGCACACACAACACGCACTCATGAATCGGCTATGATTGTTCCTAGGGTTCTGTGCATCAGACGACCACCACACACTGAGGTCTACTGGTAAGCTTGGAAGAAGAGGAAGCCCCAGGAATGTTGAACAAACTAGGACGGTTGTCATGGAAACAGGTACGACAAAGTGACAGTTGGTGAAAGAAATGAGCATTATCAGAAAAGACTTCAATCAGCTGACAAGCATCAGAAACCTGACTAGCCAGTAGCTTACATGGGTTTATTTGCTAAGGAAATTATCCTTCTAGCTGTTTGTGCTGTATCTTCAATATGTGAGTGGCTATCCCAGGAACTCCATCTGTATACCTAGAAAGACAAACGGGCTTTGCCCTTTCATTTGGAAGGGGGCCACTTTCACACAGGCTCCCTCCAATCCTGTTGACCAAAAGGAGTTCCTCACTGCCCTGAACTGAAAGACCAAGAAGAAGGGTATTTGGAATGAAACTGTCCGTAGTTGAGCATTCTTACCAACCAAGACACTGTTTGATACAGCACAAGCTAGGAGTTGGACACAGAGAGTCCTGAATGAAACTAGGATTCTGTTACAGAAGGACAAAGCATACCCACTGGCAGACACCCACCATAGCACCACCTCCCACAGTCATGTCTAAGTCAAAGTGCTCCTTGAAGGCAACTGTTATGGCACTTCATGAGAGAAGAGGAGGAGGAGGAGGAGGGGAGGAGGAGGAGGAGGAGGAGGAGGAGGAGGAGGAGGAGGAGAAGAAGAAGAAGAAGAAGAAGAAGAAGAAGAAGAAGAAGAAGAAGAAGAAGAAGAAGAAGAAGAAGAAGAAATAATCAAGATTTCTCAGTGGAGAGCTACAAAGCTGAGATTTTAAAAAAAAACTGTTTAATCTCAAAATTCATGTACCTGGGACATTACACACACATGTACATACATACATACATACATACATACATACATAAGAAAACACTCCCCTCCTTGGAAACAACACAAAATTCAAAGAAAGCACTGGGTTTGATCAAATGACAGAGCATGTGTTGCTCAGTGATGCTTAAATGTGTGTGACCCCAGCTGTGTGACCCTTTCCCAGAGGTCTCAGTCACAGTAGAGATGAAATGAGATTACATGTGAGTGCAGAGGAAATGCATCAGGCTGTCGGTAAGATTGAACTCTATTTCTATGCTGCCTTCTCCCTTGGAGGAAATGGCTGGCTGCTTTCAGACTGAAAGGGGACAGAAGGAACACTGGGAGAGAAGTGCGGTGGGTGGGAGGCTTACTTTGGTTTGCTTTGAATGTTACAATTTTCTTTCCTTTTAGGTTTTAGGTAGATTTTTCCTTCCAAGAGAAGAAACTTCATTATAATTAGAGACAACAAACCCACAGATTTGTCTAAAGAGTGTGAAACTTCTCTTTTTAAATGGCTCTTGAATTCCATGATTCACATCTCAGAAGACATATTTTTCCAGTTTCCTGGTATATTATTGTTTATTGTCAGTTTTAATAAATAATTTGGAGTTCCCACCCTATATATTTAATTGTCTGTTGAGCATTACCCTTGACTGTCTCAAAGGCAGCTCTGTTTTAGGATAGCTAAAGTTTCCATGAACAAGACAAAGTGCAGTGAAGCTTCATGTCTTCTCCTAGGTGTGAGCCTTTCTATTAAATAGCACCAACATTCACCAAGGGGCTTAGAACCAAAGCCTGGAAGTCATGGTTGATTCTTCTTTTCCTTCTTCTCTTTCTCCTCCTCCTTCTCCTCCTCCTCCTCTGCTTCTTCCTTCCCTCTTTCTTCCTTCCTTCCTTCCTTCCTTCCTTCCTTCCTTTCTTTCTTTCTTTCTTTCTTTCTTTCTTTCTTTCTTTCTTTCTTTCTCTCCTCCTCCTCCTTCTGCTTCTGCTTCTTCTCTTCCTCCTCCTCCTCTTCCTTCTTTTCCTCCCTTCTGTCTCCTCCTCCCCTTAATACTACTCCTTCTCCTTTTCTTCCCTCTTCTCCTCCCTCTCCATCTCCCCTCCTCTTCCTCCTTCTATCCTTTTTTCATACTCTGACAACCCCCAAACCTGTCAAAACCACTTCCTAAACCTTGTTTACCAAGACTTTCTGATGCAGGGTATTTGATCACGTTGTAAACCATGAGATTGTAAAGTGGAAAAAGAACTCGTGATGTGGCTCAGCTGTAGCATATGCCTCTTATTTAAGAAGTTTCTATTCCTTTTACAGTAAACAGGTTGTTGTGGCATGCAGAGCCCTAGCAAACAATGCAGAGAGCTTTCTATAAACAGGATTAAATAAAGTCAACAGTAGGTCAAGAGGCAGAACTAGAAACCAGCTGACAGGGAGTGAACGTAGTGAACAGAAAGGAGGGCTTTGAGTTGAAGGGTATTTAAGACACCATGGGGAAGCAGAGGGAGCATTTTACTTCTTGGACGTGAGTTGAGTTGGATGGTCAGCTGAGTGCTTTCTCTGTCTCTCTGAGGCAGCAGGCTTTCACTACAGTGACTGGGTCCTGAGTCTTCATTTGGTAAATTGAACTACTGGTATTTTATTTAAAAAAAAAAACAAAACAACAACCTTTTCTACTATTAAGTGGAGTAATTGCAAAGTTTAGCCAGACGAGGGATATAACACTCATATCCAAATCACAGATGACCTACCTCAGAGGGCCACTGTGTAGTTCCACCACTGGTACCTCATCCCCATGGACATCTCTGGAGGATCCTTCACTCACCACTGTCTAGTAGACTCCGTATCACATTATTGTTACAAATGCTATTGCAGTTAAGGAGCCAGAAGTAGAAGGCTTAAGTGTTGAAGAGTTAAAAGTAGCCTCCTTCCTTCAAAATGAAACCCCAAGAAAATGAGGTGTCTTTCTTATGACACATTCCTCCCACATCTAACAGATATCAAGTATAAACAATCCTCTGATAAATGTTCATTGGGTGTTGGAAAAATGAGGAAGGTGTCGAGTATTCATCTCATTTTTTAATTCAGAAACATCTTTAATGATCATTCTTGGTGCCCATTCAAGCTTTTTGTCTTTGCAAGACGTGGGACACCTCGCATTGGAACAAAGTCAGGAGCAGCTTTAGGAGCTTAGTGCTGCCACCATCAGAGGTCTATTTTATTACTTCCACTTCTGTTGTTACAACCTGAAAAATGTTTTAATTCTTAAGACTGCAATATTAGAGGGAAAACGGGGTTTGAAGTCTCAGTTCATCACTTGTCATTTTGTGATTTGTCCCCCCAAGTTACTTGAATCTACTTGATGTTTTACTCAGCTGTCGTCTGAGGAAGCTGATCCCAGAAGAGTAGAGAATTCAAGAAGATAAAAGAAAGGAATGCTGAGCATTCCTTCTCTCCTGGGAGAGAAATAGATATTCAGTTAGCAAGTGTAGTTGCTTCTATACTGCCAATAATTGGACCATCCTGGCCTCTTGCAACACTGCCAGCATCCATGGAACTTTCGAGTATATTGGACTCACCAATGAACCCTTCACTAATGAACCAGGAACTCTTGGAAATGTACTCATACTTTTTATTGTGTTGAATGGTGGTTAAATCAGTGTAGGAATGTCTGGGTCATTCTGAAAGCATCCTTACATTCTTCCCCAGTAGACTGTTTGGTTCCCAGCACAGACACTGGGCAGTTCAGAACTGCCTGGTGGCACTCCAGTTCCAGAAGATTCAACGCCCTCTTCTGGCCTTCATGGGAATCAGCAAATGCATGGTGCACATACATATAAGCAGAAGCATACAAAAAAACAAAAACAAAAATAAAACAAAAAAAATCTTTGAAAATAAAAATTTCTCTTTTCTGAAAGTTGTAAACGTAATCACATGACCTCCAATATATTCCAAGCCGTATCTCTTCAGTGTACACATCCCTTCAGTTATCCATCCGTGCTCAGTGAGCACTCTGCTGTCTATTAGTAGGGTGGGCCTCCGGGTGTCTGCTCTAAAGAGGTTTGTATGGAGGGGGCAATACAATGAGCAAGGACATTTAAAGTACCAATGTGTGCAGTGGATAAATTCAAGTTAAGATATGTACAAGAAAGGGAGGGGAGAGAAGATAAGGAACTTTAAAATGAATTAAGGATAGTCTCTGGCCAGGCGATCAGGAATTTGCTGTCGGATGCCATGTAGAAGCTTTCAGACAGAAACAGTCTTCTCGTATTTGTAACCTAAGACACAAGTGGCTGATGTATAAGAAACAAATGGTGGGACATAAAGACCCAGAGCAAAAGATGAAGCCAAGTCATGTCAGGACATCCTTGAAAGGACCCTTGGAGGGTGGGAGAGTTTGGGTGCATTGGAACACTGTCGGGTTGAAGCAGGAAAGTCCAGATCTGATCAAAGTCTTCATAACACCACCCTTGCTGCCAAGCAGAGAACATGTGGTGTCACATATGTCCATGAAATGGAAAGAACATGGTAGACATGGAAAACTGAGAAAGGGGTTGAGGCTGTATGTCTGAAGCAAAGTTGAAGGAACACATTGATAAGGTGGCTGTGACGGGGTGAGAAGAAACCAGAATATAAAACATACCTGCCTGCCTCTTAACTGGGATAACGGGATAGTGCTGTTTCACTGATAGTGATAGAGGTGGGGCTTGCAGGAGGCACAGCTGGAAGCACAGAGTGATAAGAAGTTCTGTTTGATTATATTCAGCTTGAGTTGTTCCTCAGGAGGTGAAGTAGAGGGTCTCATGTGAAGACATGATTTTATTCTCAAATTAGAGATACAGGCTGGGATATCAGTTTGGAGGCACTGGTGATAGATAGATAGATAGATAGATAGATAGATAGATAGATAGATGGATGGATGGATGGATGGATGGATGGATGGATGGATAGATAGATAGATAGATAGATAGATAGATAGATAGATAATAGATGCATGGGTAGAGACTTAGATGATAGATAGATAGATAGATAGATAGATAATAGATGCATGGATAGATAGATGACAGACAGATGGGTAGATATATAGATGAAACATGAGCTTTTACCGTGTGTAGAGACATGCCAAACTTGAGAGCAGGCAGGGAAGTAGGTGATAAAAGAGATTAGAAGAAGGTCAGGGAGGGTGTGTGTGCATAAACTGGAGAAAGGAGAGCACAGAAGAGAATTTGACTGGATGTGGTGAGAGACTATGATGAAGACAGAGAAGGTATCGCTGCACCATAGAACACTGAGGACTTTGACAGCCCTGACTCAGCAGGCTTTGGCAATAACAGAGGCAAAATGGAGAACGCCATTCACAGGACAGCTTTAGTAGTTCTGCTTTGATATGGAAGATAACAGTAATTAAAGAAGAATGTGAAGGAGCAGGATAGCTCTCTTCTGTGTAGAGATGGAAAGCAGTACAACACATCTGTTTGCTGGGTGGGGAGAGGTCCACACAGAAAATTAAAAAAAGAGTAGGCAGAGAGCTGTGCACACAGGAATTCTGCACCATCTTTCCAAATTTTCTGTAAATCTGAAACTGCTCTAAGAGAACAGGAAGTGGTTAAAAAACTATTAGAAAATAAAAGACTTATTTTTTTTAAAAAAAAGAAAGGGATGAGATATAAAAAAGGGAAAATTCAGGTTCAAAAAAAAATTGGTTGAAATGTTTTATTGTCAAAGCCGTCATGTAAAAGATAAAGTTGACTCTGTGAACACCTTCTATTCATTAATGAATAGAAAAATGAATCTGAGTGCACTAAAGACCTTAAAAATGATGGGCATTTAAATACTTTCATCATTATGACAGCTGGGAGGGAAGGATTATGACTCCCACTTTATAAGATAAAATTGGCACCGGGCAAAGACTGGCCTCATTGAGAACTCACTATGGACTCCCAAGAGGAACCATAGAGGGCAAAGCCCAGGTTTTCCTCATCGTGTTATGGGCTTGGAATGGGTTTGAACACACTGTTCATTGGGTTTTATCCTAGTGACATTGGTCCTCAGTTCCCTCTGCTATAGAATGAAATGATTATAAGAAAAATATAACTAGGGCCCGTCATATCCAAAGAATTTTTAAATTCCCTGCGTAGCTTCTCTTGACTAACACGAGAAAGGTTGGGAGCGTTTGCCAGGGAGACAAATGTGTGGGCAGTGGAGAGAGGTCTGCGAGCTCACCCCACACTGTCTGCTCTGTGTTGCTTGGAGGGTCTGTTTACAGCAACATGCTCTGTGTTGGAATCTTCCACATTGCTCCATGAGGTGTTGACAGCATCTTCTTTACTCTTCTGCATGTGTTCAGTGGCTGTGAAGAGAGCTGCAGCAATGCTGGGTAGCTCTCTCTCTCTTCCCTAGGAGCCCCACCAGAAACATTTTCAAAAGCTGTCTCCAGATGACAGAATATTCTTGAGAGTCCCTTTCAAGTTTAGTTATCCAGTTGCACTTTTCCTACAGTTGTTTGCCTACCTTTGTCTTGTAACAGAGTCTAGTCCCTCTTTGAGTCTAGAATGAGTCTCATTCACCCCATAGTAGCCTCAGGGTACTCTGCCATTCCTGCTGATGCTATTGAGAACAGATAGTTGTTTTCCTTAATTCTCAGTATTGGACTGAATGTACAAGCCAGCCCGGCTTCCCTTGGGACCCTGCCTGATCTACACTGTGTTTTCCACAGTATGTCATCTGTGTTTCTCATGAATCATTTTTCTATTTTACGCTGATGATCCTTAAGGAAGCTTTTCTATGGATGTGGGTGAGAGCCATAGCCCTGAAATCAGGAGCCCTGGGTTTCCAAATCTGGCTTTCCTACCTACTGGACCATTAAGTTATTTAAATTAATCTATTTAATTTCCTTGTTTTTAAAGAGGCGATAAAGGACACCTATGTCATAGGGCATTGAGTTAGCCTTTCTGTTGTGATGAAATACCATGGCCAGAAGCAAATAAGCAACCTGGGGAGGAAAGGGTTTATTTCACTTATACTTCCATATTGTAGTCCATCATCAAATGAAGTCAGATGGAACTCAAGCAGGGCAGGAACTTGGAGGCAAGAGTTGATGCAGAAGTCATGGAGGGGTGCTGCTTATTAACTTGCTCCTAATGCTTGCTCAGTCTGCTTTCTTATAGCATGCAGGACCACCAGCCCAGGAGTGGCACCACCCAAAATGGGCTGGGCCCTCCCACATCAATCACTAATTAAGAAAACGAACTTACCTACAGGTCAATCTTTCAGAGGCGTTTTCTGAACTGAGAGTTCCTCTTCCCAAATGACTCTAGTTTGTGCCAAGCTGACATGAAACTAATGATCACATGGAGTTCCTGTAAGAATTAAGTGGATATCTGTAGAGTATCTTGTGGCTCTTGGAATAGTAGCTTCTGGTTACAGACTAATCTTGTTCATAAATCACTTGAAAGAGGTTTGGGGGTTCCCATGGGGAGCCTCTGAGAGCAAGTACATTGCACACACAAGGAGTCAGGGGTAGGGGATCTGGGAAGGAATATTCTATGAGATTCAACATGAGTTTGTGATAGTGTTGGTGACTTAAAGATCTGTGTTGTTGAGGCATAGAGATATCAATTAATCTGGACATTTAGAAATTAGGAAGTCCTTAGTGATCTGAGCCAGATGGGTTATCATACACACAGAATTTAGCGATTTTAAAAAGGCTCAAATATTCGTAACTATGTTTGTTCTTTTTTGTTTGTTTGTTTGTTTGTTTGTTTTTTGTTTTTCAAGACAGGGTTTCTCTGTGTAGTCCTGGCTGTCCTGGAACTTACTCTGTAGACCAGGCTGGCCTCGAACTCAGAAATCTGCCTGCCTCTGCCTCCCAAGTGCTGGGATTAAAGGCGTGTGCCACCACTGCCCATGATGGCTGTTCTTTAAGTAGAATTAAACATTCCACGATGTACAAGTATTTATAAATAAACTTATTTTTTCAACGCACAATAAAAACATAGTGTCAACTTAGGAATGAACAATCACAGATGTTGAGTCTACTTTTTAAAAGATACAGCTATAAATTAATATAAAAATAATTTCAAACATTTCACAATGAAAAGCTAGGATAAAATTAATGGGTGTAGTAGAAATTTAAGGTGGAGATTTCACAGCAAAGATAAGTATAGATCAAGGATACAGAACAAGGTGATTAAAAGAAATTGAAAGTAGATGTGGAGTTTCTGAACAGCAATGGTAGACATCCATGCTATTAGGATTTTCAGGCACTAGCCAGTATTCTTATTTATACCTGTGATCCATTTACCATTTTTAAGGAAACACTATTTTGGTCAAAGATTAGTTGGCTAATATACATCTTGACACTTAAGGTGCAATGTCACAACATTCAGAGATGTCATCTAGAGCTATATTGTTGGACAAAGCAAGCCAACTCATAGACTTTCCTGATGCTCGCTGCTGATGAAAAGGCTGCCTACTCTAGCTTTGTCCCTTTTCTTGTTTCTTGCGCTGACAAAAGACCTCAAGGATAAGCTTCTAGCACAGGCATCAGCACAGCTAGCCCTGCTTTGATGTGATCACAGACAGTAGCCTGTGTTACTGATCAGTACATTCATCCAAAGAGCACCTGCCCTGTGAGTGAAATTAATAATAGTCTCTCTAAGCTTAGACTAACAAGGGGAGGAGGGATAATGTCAGTTATGCTAGGATCATGACATCTGCTTCTTGTTAATCGTTTTAAGGCATTATTTAATTTATATGTGCATATGCATGTGTGTATGTGCATACCATAGGTGTGCAAGTGCCTATGGAAGCCAGAAGAGGGCGCCGAGTCTCCCTAAGCTAGAAATACACAGGGATGCGAGATGAGAACTGAACTCGGGTCCTCTAGATAAACGGTAAACACTCATCCAGTCATCCCTCCAGACCTTCCCATGCTAAATTTTATGATTCACCATTTGACTGTGAGTTTGTTTACATCCTACAATGTTTAAAACCAAACAAAACAAAAACCTTGGCAAATTATAGCCAATTTTTGTGCATTGTCAAATTATTCTAAAATGTGCCTCACATTTGAGTTTTGTGGATTACCCTCCAGCTTGAAACCAAATGGCATCTGAGTGGCTCGTTTTTAATTGCTATTTTCATTATTATTATTTTTTTTAATTTTATGTTTTCCCTGCATGTAGTTCCCAAGGAGGCCAGAAGAGGGTGTCAGACCACCTTGTGATTAGAGGAACAGAGAGTTGTGAGCCATTGTGTGGAAGCTGGGAAGTGAACCCTGGTCCTCTAGAAGACCAGCCAGTGCTCTTAAAGGGCTGAGCCATCTCTCCAGCCCCGAATGTTTCCTTTATAACATCAAAAGTCTATCTAATTAATGTTACCATGGTAACTTTCCTTTTATGGTCCAGAGCATTTTGATAATGTGGGCTCAAAATATTCATTGGAGGTTGACCTAGTTGGATAACTTTCCGTTTCTCTTTTCTAATTCCGAGGAATAAAACTGTTTTCCAACAGCACTTTAATTTGTTGGCTCAAAAGTAAACATCATTAAACTTCCTAACCAGTTCGATGTGCTCCAGATATCAGGTCCTGTTTGAAACGAGAAGACTTCCCTTCAGCAGAATAACATTTGGCTCATTAAATTTCAAGTTGTGGGGCTCTCTTCAGTGCCTAGTCACCCTCCACCTTCAGTGGATCCAGCCATTGCTTCTGCTTTCTGATCTGAAGTGGGGCCAGAATTTTTTAGAGGAAGCAATAAAGACCAGGGCCTGAAGAGCTGTCCCGCTGCCTACCCTTCAACGCAGGAAGAGTGGCTTGCATGAAAATGAGAAGTATTTAGTTCAGGGATGGGAAGAGAGCCCTGGCAGAAGGTTGTGCTAGCACGAGGACCTATGGAAAAGTCTAGAAAGGTTGTGTGCATCTGTGCTTGGGAACAGAGCACAGCAAATCCCAAGGGGTCACTGGCCAGACAATATAAAAAGGTTGATGAGCTCCAGGTTCAATGAGAAGCACCTGTCTAAAATCACACGATGGAGAAGTGATTGAACAAGACAACTGATAGCAAACTCTGATCGTCACAGGCATACACACAGGCGAGCATGTTCACCCTCTCTCTCTCTCTCTCTCTCTCTCTCTCTCTCTCTCTCTCTCACACACACACACACACACACACACACACACACACAAACACACACGGGTACATATAAGACGCAGGGGGAAAAAAGTGCAGTTGGCCACAAAGAAGTCTTTTGGCATACGTAGAATAATGCTAACACTGGGCTTTTCCATGACCAGCCTGTCCTGTTTAATGTTAAATGCTTGACACAGCCTGGGGATGCTTCCTCGGCTGCAGATGCTACTCTAGCTAGCGAGCACAACACAAAGGTTAAAAGTAAGGAGTCACACTCTGCAGCTACAGCTTGCCGCATCAGAAATGGAACACCCGCTCAGGCTCGGCTGTGCTTTGGTCTAATCAACCCGAATGCACAATGTCAGACTTCAGAATAATCAGACCCGTGGCTGTCGCACAAAAGGTTGCTGTTAAATGTCAATCCTTCTATCAGCAGCAGGAAAGTCTACTTCCATGGTAGAGACAAGCCCAGCTTTGGAAAATCTGGTCCTAATCCCAGACTAACTTCCTCTGTGATAATTGCTAACATAACAGCACAACACAGTGACCTTGCTAATGGAGCTCTGATTTCAGAAATCCATTGTATACCCAGATGCTTCTCTTCTCTAAGTGGGGCTTTTATTTATGCAAATATGCTTCTTACGGCCCAAGGCAGACCGTATGGCTTCCCTTGCTAGATGAAGTGACTGATTTGAACTATAAACCTGTTTGTATTCTAGCCCAGAATTCCCCACGCCCCAGTCTGCCTTGCACCTGGAAACCATTGAAGTGATTTTCTTCTGATAAAGCCACTGGAGAGAGACTGGATTCTGTAATTAGAGAACTTGGGATTGGTTGAATCAATGTAAGGTAATTCAGCCAAAGGGACCCTCAGCTCTCTACCTTGGGAATCAAGGATTCTCTGTGAACTTGAAGAGGGAAGGGGCATCACAGTCATAGGCATCATTGGGAATATTTCTTCAGCACACCGTTCCAATCCCTTTCCAAACAGTAGCTATGGGAAGGTTGTTTATTCCCTTGTCAGTTCCCAATTGGCCAACAAGTTCCTTGACATGAGAGTGAGTCTATTTCTTCTATGGATAACAGTTGTTGGTCAGAACATGCTGCCCAATATAAGTATATTTAAAGGATTAATAACTCTTTATGGACACTGAAATTTGGCTATCGTTTAAGATCACAGGAAGTCTTGAAACTAATATAATCTGAGCATACATTGCTGCTCTCAGGGTCACCTTGTAACAACATGCACACATTTCATGAGCAAATCATTAACATCAGGAACAGTATATTTCTGTGTCAGACATGGTGGCTCTGCCTGTAATTTCAGCACTTGGGAGGCCAAAGCAAGAGGATTGGAAGTCTGAGGACACCTTAGGTCCCATGGTGAGTTCTAGCCCACCGTGTGCTACATGGCAAGCTACTGACCCAAAAGAAAAAGAGAAAGAAATGATTCATTTTAAGTTCAATCATCAAAAGATAATAAAAACGTGTATTTGTATTCTAGAAAACCCTTCCACTGGCTTGTGATTTGTGTCTGGCAGTGATAGATAGGTTCAAGCCACAGTGATTAAGATGCTTATTTTTTTTAACCCAGTGATTTTGTCCATATTATTCAGAGTTAGTCAAACGTTATTTTAGAAGTTTCTGCAAAGGCATTTTATTCCAACGATATTAACATTGAAATCTATGGACTTTGTGTAAGCTAACTCCCCCTCTATAATGTGGGTAGGCTTCTGATACTCAGTTGACAGTCTTAATAAAACAAAAACTGTTTGTTTGGTTTTTTTTATCTAGAAGGCACGTCAGCAGGTAGACAGTCTTCAGAACTCGACTACAAGGTCATCTATTGCCTGGATCTCCAGTCTCCTGGTCTACACTGGGGGATTTGAATTTGATGGCCTCCATAACACGACCAATGTTAAAACGAATTTCTCCATATACATATACCACTGGGCGTGGGTCTCTGAAGAGCCCTCACTGATCCACTAACCATCAAGTATGTCATGCATTGCAGGAGCTGACAGGGCTCTGCTCACTTTCCTGCCCAGTCATATCTTCCTTCTTACTCACGTGTAAAGTTGGATTAGATAGCATGTCCTCATATCATATGTCAAGTAAGCCAAGCAGGGGACAAGGAGACCTCTATTCCATCACAGCTCTGTCTTAGGCTGCCTGCCATGTTTCCCCAGTCTCATCTACTTCCTCTCTGCACAATGGAGGGGGAAAGGAAGAGGAAGAGTAGACTTGGGTGAGAGATCTTAACCTGCAGGCTGGCTGGGCTTTAGGATATGATCACATTGTCACACACGATGCTTACAGCTTTCACCTGTTCTAGTTGAGCTTTGAAAGTGGCTCCTTTCTTCGAACGTCAATGACAGTGGCTCTCTTCAGTTCTCAGCCACTGTTAAGACCTTCTAGGATTTGTAGTTTTCCCCAAGAAATGCCTCGCTTCTAATGGGTGCTTCATGGGATCATGATGACCCTGACGATTTCACAAAGATGATGTTTTTCCTCCTTCTAACATCCCGTGAGTATAAAGGGAAGGGACGTAAGATGAACTCGGTGTCTATTTGAAATGGAGTAAGTGTTCCAGACTGCCTACGCTAAATTTTGGAGATGCGTAACAAAAGGAAAGTTGTAACTTCTGAGAAGAGGGAAGTAGATGTGAACAGAAAGCAGAAATGTGAGATTCTTTCTGTCCGTAGCATTTCTGACTGGTCACACTCATCGCCTTGACCTTAGAGAAGGTCCCTCATAGGGTTTTTATTAATTAAATGTCCTCTTATACGATCCCTGTAAGTGTATAATGCATCTCAGTTACTTGCATTACTCTCTCTTTCCCATCATCCTCCTGCCCATTCTTCTTATAAATCTCTTTCCCACACTAATGTCTTTAGCTTTGTGGCCACAGGGATGCCTGTTTGACCATGAGTTTACAACTATCCACTGGAATTTGGTGGCTTGCTGGTTGGTACACGAATACAGACAATATTGACCATCCTCTAGAATCCACCAATAGCCACTAACTCATCTGGGAAGAGTGGGACAGTGAAACTTTCCTTGGTCTCTGACTGACCCAAAACAGGCAGCCATGTCTGCTGTGAGATTATGATTGTGATTGCTGTGCCCCAGAGTCAACATTACGCATACCTCCTCCCCATTCTTTCTGCTCCCCCTACCCCAGGATGTTCCTGAGTCTAAGATGGAGTAGGATATACACTTTGTTTAGGACTGAGTACTCAACTGTCAGTTATCCTGGCTCCTGGGGAAGCCATGAGTTTCTGTATTCGGTGACATCCACTCTAAAGACAGGGTTCTCCGATGAAGGCTGAGCATGGCCTCTGTCTATAGGTATAAATGTAGACATTTAGATGGTAGTTAGACTCTGAAAATCTAGCTATACAATAATAGGTTCCTCCCTGCACATGGGGTTTTGGCTGGTTTTCTAGTATTAGGAATGGATCCTCTCCAAGGGAGCCAACCTCGTATCCAATCAGGTAGTCATTGGTTGACTATCACAGCACTATTGCATACGTGGGCACGTCGTTCTTGGCGAGTTAATACTGTACTTGATAGGGCTCACAGAGAGGTGAAGAATCAGTGCGATCCCCACCCTCCAGAAGCCTGTATAGCTCATCCCATCCTGAAACCCAGCCAGAAGACGGACTTTACAACTCAGCTCCAGCTTATTTCTGCCTACATTTCAGTCAAGTGGTATGGTGTCATCAATGACAGGATCTCATCATCGGATCATGGTGGGCAAGCAAGGGGAATGACAAAAGCCAGCATTGTCTGGAGTGCCTATCAGGCCTCTTCAACCAACAATTCCTATGGAGGTATCTTTTCCCTGACACTGGGATTTCCACATAATAACCCACTGCTTCTAGGTACAGCATTATCTACCCATGAGGGGAATCTCCTTTTAAACTCCTCCTCCTCCTCCTCCTCCTCCTCCTCCTCCTCCTCCTCCTCCTCCTCCTCCTCCTCATCATCATCATCATTATCATCACCATCATCACCACCACCATCATCATCGTCATTATATATTTCTAAGTTGTATTACAAGACAACTTTTCCATGCAAGCCTCACTTCGGTTCTCCTTCCTCCCTCACTTCCTCAATCCATACTCCCAGCATCCTCCACGTCTGAACTTTTCCCCTCACAGTATTTGCTCTCATCGAACCTCTGATCTACTCTTCCCTTAAGGCATCGCTCGCCCCTGTTTTATTTACTCTTAAATCTACGAAGTCTAAAGTAATAAAACATTGGAATATTTACAAATTAATCAGAGAGCACCCATGAAGCACCATGCAAAACAAAACTGAAGGCTCGTAACAGACGGCGCCGTGACCCATTTGTTGGTGCACACCATGTTGGCAGTAGAAGCCGCTTTAAGGTCAGCCTCCGAATCCAGCGATGACATCACCCCTAGGCGACAAGGACCCTCGTGCATCTGTTGCCATGGCAACCGCCCCCCCCCACACCTCTGCAAGCACCTCATCTGTGCGCGTGATTATCTGGCATTACGTCACGGCCCAAATAAAAGGCAGAGACCCCCGACCCCTCACCCCCTTCCTCTTTCTTCTCTTCCTCGTTTCTCTCTTCTTGTGGGGCTGTGCTGGTATGGTGTGATCTGACCGATATGAGCTGACTTCTAACACCACCCATGGGAAGAGGCCTCCTACCTCGAGACCCGAGAAGCAGCGGTTAGTTAGGAGAAGGCTATCAATTTCACTTTAGACCCTTTAGTTGTTATGACAGAAAGTCCTTTGTATGGTTTAGTTGTTATGACAGGCATGCATTAAAAATTTGTAATTATATTATAACGAGGAGGGGGTGTGGATTTGAGCGGGGAAGATTTGGGGGAGGGGAGACCATAATCAGAAGGTGCTGTATGTATGAAAAAAATAAAAAAACTATCTCAAATAGAACAAATAATTATTGGAATTCCAATAACTAAAACATATTCTGTGTGTGCACGTGTGTCTTAATCGAGGAAACTAAATGTCTCTATGCATAGCTATTGCATATCCATATGCAATTAGATTTTATATGTGTGTCTCAGGCAATGGAAAGATGGCGTCTGCCGTTCAAACAGGCTGGACGGTTGGAGTCCTCTGTTAGATTAATGTTAAAAGTTGAGAACTTCTGGGTGATAATCAACAATTTTCCCGAGAGAGAGAGAGAGAGAGAGAGAGAGAGAGAGAGAGAGAGAGAGACAGAGAGACAGAGAGACAGAGAGACAGAGAGAGGGGGGGAGAGCGAGAGCGAGCTATGCTACAAAGGACGTTGTGGGTCGGTGGGATTGCTCAGTGTGTAGAGAGTGGGAGAGAGATCTGAACAGCTGTCCTCTGACCTCCACATAGGCGCCACAGACAAAAATGAGTAAGTGTGAAACAGAAAAATGTAAAGGAGCGAGCATTGCAGGTGATGAAAGATCAAATAGTTAACAGTCTATTTCTTTGATTTTCTCACCCATGCTTAGAGTCCATGTCTTGGAAGGAAAATTCTACAGCTGGGAACTTGGTCAAAATGCAGTGTCTGCCAAATCAGGAATAATTTCCTTTGGGGGACCTTGTGTTTTTTTGGGGTGGTGGTGGTTACTGCAGCCCCTAGGGGTTGAGGCTCCTCTGGAAGGACTCTTGTTTATCTCTGGTAGCTGGGAGTGGAGAGGGCCTGGGAGCCGCTGGCGCTGCAGGGGAGAGGAGGTTACTGGAAGGGGTGTCAGACGGTGTGAAAGGGAAGCCGAGCCGCAGGGCATGGTGCAATGATCCCTGGCAACCTGAGCTGAGCCGGGTAAGGATCCCTGGCCCGGCGTCGCTCTCAGGATTGTGTGGCACCCAGCTATTTCCACACACTGTAGTAAAGTGGCACGGAGGAGTCGCCCGGGGGCAGGGCGGGTTCCCAGATGCTTTGAAGAGTAAACCCTAAGGGACTGGGTGACAGCAGCCGCAGGAAGTGGCTCAAATAGCAGGTGAGGGAAAGAAGGGAAATGGATGGAACTGAGGGGCTGCCCCCCTGAGGCGCGTCTCAGGGCTCAGCCTGCTCTTCACAGATAACACTCTAGTACGCATTCGGATCCAAGAAGACTGCTCTCAGTGAACTCGGTTTCCATTTTATACTAGAAGTCTTGTGCCTAGGGATCATTTACAAGACTTAACAAATGGAGGACTGTTATGTCTACTGCCTTTCCACATTACTGACATTCAAGGCAGGTCACATACTAGAAAATCCGTATATTTGATGGTACCACATTTCACTGTTATGATAATAACAACAATAATATATTACATCAATATATGTTATAATATATAATAAAATATGTATTATAATCTATTATAAAATATATTGTATTGGTTAATTATATTAATATGTTGATATTATATATTATATGTGTATCTTATGTGTTAATTTATTACATATAATAATTAAAATATTTTTAAAATACTTATTTATGAGTGTATTGTCTGCATGTTTGTCCTCCTTACATTTGTCTGGTTTCCATGGAGATCAGGAGAAGGCATCAGATCCCCTGATTCTGGGATTTCTGAAGGATTTTAAGCTACCACGTGGCTGCTGCATATCATACCGGGTCCTCTGAAAAAGCAACACGTGCTGTTAATGGCTGTGCTACCTCTCCAGGTCTCATTTTTTTTAAAAAAATAATACTTTTATTTATTCTTTTAAAATTTCATACATTTAGACAATGTGTTTTAATCCTATCTACCCCACTATGTCTTTCTAACCCCCTCACTCGGGACTTCCAACTGACCTCCTTCTGGACTTCATCCTATATCATCATCATCATCATCATCATCATCATCATCATCATCGCTATCACGACTCAAAACGTCCAGACGTATTGACTGTATGTGCATGGATATGAGGCCATCCTCTGGGGCATGAGCAACCTACCAGAGGATCCCCAAAGAAAAGTGACTGACTATCCCTTCCTCGGTACCCCTCAGCTGCCAATAGCTGATGATATCTCGTTTCTAACATGGACTCAGAATACACAGTCCCAAGAAGTCATTTGACCTTGTAATTCTAACTGCGAAGGAAAAATTAGAGTTGTTGACATAACTTCAAAGAATTGGGAAGCCATTGTGATGTCATAGGCTTACTTGACAAATTCCACCAGTGGGCAGGGAATGAGAACCACGTTTGCAAGGAAGTAGAGAATGCTCCTGGTCCACAGGGTAGGGAATAGTTATGGCGGGGGGCGGGGCCATGGGGCGGGGCCATGGGGGCGGGGCCATAGGGGCGGAGGACTTTTCAATGTGAGTTGAGTGGAAAGAGCAAGTGGCGTTTGAATCCACACCACATCACGTGAGCATGTGACACTGACTGATTAGGCTTCTCACAGAGCCCTCCTGAGCCAGCCTGAGGTCCACCTCCCTCTCCTGACTCCCTCTTCATCCCGTGAGGAAGGAAGGCTTCCCCCAAGCAGAGCTTTACAGACCAACAGCCCTTCCACTCCTGCGGCTTCTTCTTACCCAGAGAATCCCTTCCCCTGGGGAAGAAATCCAAGTTACAGGCTAGGGGCTTCATCTTCACACACCAGGACCACTGAACCCTGGCGCTTGCTTTCTGGGAAGCCCATGCCCGTCTCTAAGCCTAAGCAAATGGATGTCTTGTGTACCCTGCTCAGGCCTCTGCCCACTAATTTCAGGAAAAAACAAAAAACAAAAAACAAAAACAAAAAGCAAAAAAAAGAAAAGAAAAACAAAAACAAAAAACAAAAAACAAAACCAGCACCCCCCAAAACCCAAAACAACAACAACAACAACAACAACAACAACAACAGGCTCCAGAGGTGACCAAGTTTTCAAAATAGCAAGTGTTTCAGAGCCAGAGGGTAAACTGTGGAAGGGATCAGAAAAAGTAAGGGCTGTCACAACCCTCAGCTCTGTCGCTGTTTTTGTTCATGGGGCCCCGCGGCATTGTTAGCTGAATGCTGCCCTCTCACAGCACAGATGCAAGATCTGGAAGCTATTTGAAGTTCAAAGGCACACACAGACTCCTGCAAACCAAAGCTGGGGGCAGCTCTCGGCTGGAGGAAGCACATTAAGAAATACATCTGGATAAAAAGCTTGAAGGCGTTTCTGCAGAATTTCTAACTGAAAAATTCCCCATAGAAAATTCGTGCCTGCAACATTTTCTCTGAGCACAAACGCGGCTGGGTTTGGAACAGGACTGCTGGCACAGTTTATGAAGGGTTTAGGAAAGGGTTTGTGTGGGGGTGGGGGCAGGAAAGGAGTGTCTGAATGGTCCATAGGCACAGAGGTTCTCAACCTGTGGGTTACAATCCCTTTGGAGGGGACAGGTGTGTGTGGGGGCATCAAACAGCCCTCTCACAGGGGTCACCTAAGACCACTGAAAAACACAGATACTTACATTATGATGTCTACCGGTAGCAAAATGACAGGTATGAAGGAGCAAGGAACGTAACTGAATGGTTGGCGACCACCTCAGCATGAGGAAAGTTGAGGCAGTAGGAAGGTTGAGAGCCTCCACCTTAGCACTTGGCTGGCAAGGGCTGGGTCCTCCTGAGTTTGAAGGTTGCAAATAACAGCCCTGAATGCAAGGAACCCCGTCTCTGGGGACTTCCAGTAACGCTCAGATGGGGGAGTTTCTGGTACAGTCAATTCTGTTCCGCATTTAACAATATCTCTCCCCTCCCACCCCTTTCCCTCCCCAACGTGCCTTTCCTGTTCTCTCTTCTTCCCTCTCCCGGTTTTTCTTTCGATATTTGCTGATCATCTCAAAGGTGAGTTTCAGCAACGCTTGGGTTAAGACTTTAGAATCCTTTCTCCTTTTCGATGAGGATCTAGAGGGCCCTCCTGGTCAGAGGGAAGAATGCATTCCTCCATGGCTCAGGAGTTGTATCCGCCAAGGACCTTAGCAAATTCTCTTCCCTTTGAGAGACCCTGGGTGGAGACAGTGTGCTGGTGGACACACTAAAACAGGCTTTTAAAAGAGGCACCACCCCCTCTGCCTCTATCAACACTCAAGTCTGAACGCCCCTCCCCTTGCGATCTCTTCTACCCAGTTCTCTCCCCCCATCTGCCTTCCACGACCTTTCCAATTCTCCTTCCAAGTGAGACTCGGCATCCTGACTTGTGCCCTTCCCTGTCTTGAGACCCATCCCGTGGACAAGCATGCGTCCCTGGCACTGCTAATGACACTCAGTTATGCTTGCCAACAGGAGCATGTTGTCCCCTGAGAGGCTCCACTCAGCAGCTGACTCAGACGGATACAGACACCCACAGCCAAACAATGATGGAGTTTGGGAACGCCTATGGAAGAACAGGAGATAGGATTGAGGGCCCCAAAGGGATTGAGGGCATAGGAACAGGAAGACCAACAGAGTCAACTAACCTGGACCCTTGGGGCTCTCAGGGATTGAAACACCAGCCAAAGAAAGTACACAGGCGGGACCTAGGCCTCCCTGCACATATGTAGCAGATGTGCAGCTTGGTCTTCATGTGGGTCCCAAACAACTGGAACAGGGGCTATCCCACATATCCTGCACATGTTCTTCTAGCTGGGCTGCCTTGTCTGGCTTCAGCGGGAGAAGAAGCATCTAGACTCACACAGACTTGAAGTGCCAGGGTCGGGGGATACCCAGGAGCCCCCCACCTGCTCAGGGAAGAAAGGGAGATGGGAAAGGAGGAAGGATTGTGGGAAGGGTGACCAGGAGGCGGGCAATGAGCAGGATGTAAAATGAAAAATAAAAATCAACAATCGAGGGTGTAGGCACTCATTCTTGAAATCTTTAAACTCTTCATGTTTAAAGCCTCAGCTGTTTCAGAATGAATACAGGAACAAAAAGAAAGAAGAAAAGAAAAGGAGGGGCCACTGCCACTGTCCACCTTTCAGTGCTGTAACAAAATAACCGAGACAAACAACTTAAGGGAAACAAGATTTACTTTGATTCATAGTTTCAGAGATTTCAGTCTGTGTTAGACTTGTTTTGCTCTGCTGCTTTAGGGCCTATGGAAAAGCAGAAAATCATGGTGGCAGGCCCATGTGACAGAGAAGGGTAGTCATTTCATGGTGGCCAGGGAGTAGTGAAAGAGCCCTTGAGAAAGCAGACAGTCACAAAAATCTCATCCCAAGCAAATTATGTTTCCAACCAGCCCTTTCTAGCATTTTCCAATAATGCCATCAAATAACAACTCCATCGGTGATTTTATCCAGAGCCTTCATGATATAATGATCTCTGTCTGATTCATTACACCAGCTAGGGACCAAGATTTCAACATACATGAGCCATCCCGGGACATTTCACATGCAAACCCCGACAAGATCTCAGATTGCCAGAGATCGAATCCTCACTTTCTTCTTTGTCAGTCCTGGGGCCTGAGTGCTTTCCCCCACTCACTGAACCTCATAGCCCTGTCTGTAAAAATCAGTGACCCTGGGCTCAAAGGGTTCCCCAGTTCCTCAATTCTTATTAGCCCTTGTTTTAGCATTGTTATACAATGGCAGGATTATATCCTCATAACACATGCTAGACTGAGTGATAGATCAGGCTTAAATCGCAAGAAGCCCTTGGTAGACTTCCCAAGCAAAAGCAGGGAACAGCTGCTCGGGTCTGCCCCTGGGACTATGGCTGCTCTCCTCTGCCCTTCTTCTCAGCCTCCCTCCATGTCTGGTTCCCACCTCCATGGCCTGGTTTCACCGACAGTTTCCATCCACTGGGTTAAGAAATATCGGCTCCCGTTTCTCTTCAGTGTATGTGTGAATGAGAAAAACAAAGACAAACTATCGAAAACCCAGAAGTAGACTTAGAGGTTTAAAAAGAAGACTCAAGACTCAGAATACTTTTGGGAGCAAAGCTTAGAAAACAGAACTCCTTGTGAAGGCTGTCTTCAGACTGACCACGTGTCCAGATCTGGGGAGTTTTGAGATGCTCAGAAGACCCAGTTCTCAATTCAGTAGAAACTGAATTCTTCTGTTAACACAATGTTCCCAACAGTCCCTCCAGGGTGGGAACATGACCCATATTTAGCTAAAAGTGAAGTCATGCAGTGAAGAGTGTGTGATGGCAGACCAGAGATCCCTCCTTCTAAAGAGAAGAACCCTTTCTCTCTGACTGATCAGCCCTAGGCCCCAGGTCTGCTCCTGAGGCTCCTCTTACTAGAGAGTCCAAATGAAACACAGCAGGCATCTGCTCCAATGCTAGTCAAATCTCTAGAGATAGAAAACCAGAGTTAGAGATTCATTTTTGGGTGGGAAAAGCTCACTGTTTATTGTTCCTCCCTCTCCTTGAAACTTCAGCTTCTGTTCCTGTTCATTCTAGAACATTCCTATTCCTTTGGCATGAACCAGATCGACATGGGGAGACTCATTTACAGCCTGGATCTTCACTCTACCGCTATGGTGAAGGGTGGATAAAGCTGGTGGAGACGTGGCAGGGCTCTGCTAGGATAGCTATTTGAAAATGAAATTTAAGATTAAGACAAGTACTTTTTCTTAGGAGACGAACTTCTCTTTCTGGTGAAAGGCAACCTCTTTGGTGACACAGACGAAGGTGGCGGTGATGGCAGTACTCATTCACTCAACAGTAAAATGTCCCTGTCCAAAGGGATTATTACAGCTCAGTGGCAGAACACTTGCCTAGCATGCCCAGCCCTCTATATTCCACACTCTGTACTGGAAAAGGGAGAGAGAGAGAGAGAGAGAGAGAGAGAGAGAGAGAGAGAGAGGCAAAGACCAAATGACAAGTCTACAGTTTATTTCAGATGATTTAGCTGAGATCTCTATAAAGCATCAACAGAGCCCTCTGATGTCCACAAGCCTATAGCACACTTAGAATTAGGCTTTTCATAAATTATTGTGCAAGCATATTAATGGAAATGTCCTTTGTTCTTGTTGCTGTGCCTAGACATCTTGATGATAGAACAGAATGCTCTCTTGAGATACCTCACCCTTTTGAGTCGATAAAAATGTCTTCTACCCGGTATTCTCTGTTTCTTTATATGCCCCTACCCATGTATAGTCAGTACATGTGGCTAATAATTGACACTTTCATCTTTCTGGTATTGGACACCCTCATAACACATGGGTTCTAGTCCCTTCCTCAGCAACAGGGATAATAAGAGGTAGTCAAGCCCAGGCTGGGGGAACCATAGCACAGCAGCAATGGCAGTCCCCTTGCCCTAGACTGCTCTTCCTACACCTGATATTGCAGAAGAAAATGTGGCATCAGCAGGAGATGCTGTAGGCAGCTTTGAGAAGGTGCCAAACAGACTTGGGTAGGGATACAGCTGTATCAACAGCGATCCCCAGAGGAGCGTGTGATGAGGGAGTCTGTCCCAGCACTTATGTGTGCCATGGAATTGCCAATGTCACTGTAAACCCACCTGACCCTAGCTTTTAGTAATTACTATTGTGACCTTGAGGAAGTTATCTCACCTCTGAGCTCTGGCTTCCTCTCTTACAAATGCATTCAGTAAACAGGATCATGTAGATATGAGTATAGAGACTAATGCACACGATCAAACCCAGATAAAACTACTGCAATACTGGCATCTATCCATCCACTCATTCCTTTCTCTTCTCGCCCATTTGTTCCAACCACCCCATTATCTCTGTCCTTTAGAGTCCAGCTTAAGGTCAGCTCTTGAAATACCTACAGTGAAGAAGGAAGACTTAAGACTAGCCTGGAAAGATTAACACGTGCTCCAGAGAAGATGCTAGGAAAATAGATCTGGCTTGAGTAATGCCCTTATCTGGAGGAAAGAAGACATTTGGAAGGAGAGGAGAAGGGTGAGAAGATATGACCGAAAAAGAAATGACTTGAGTTTTGGGTGGTCATGCATGGTCAGTTAGGATGGCCGTGCAAAGGGCACAGGGATGTCTGCTGTGTTAAGCCTTGGCTGCATTGTACCCAGAATGCAGAGAAAGGAGTCCAGTTTTCCCTGAAGAAAGGTCTTCTCAGACTGTGTTGCTTAGGCAATGCGCCATATTACCTTGATGCACATTGTAGAGAGTGCTTGAACACCAGCACAGGTGAGGATGTGCTGTGGGAGAGTTGGTAGCATCAAATGCAACGCTCTTTAGTGTCTTCCTTATAAATCCACTCCCTACTGCTCTTTGGATGATGAGAACCAACTCAAAGATGAAAAGTTTTTGCATGGGTAATTATTCTTCAATTAGTCTCTTATTGACACCTTAAGTGCTCCCTGATGTCTAAGTTTCATGACAGGGTAAACATACGAATTCTTTGACACACTCCAGATGTATTTGGGTCAAAGTATCTGGTCCAATGTTGGCATATAGTTTCAAATGTATCCTGATGGTCAGATTCTCTTGAAGTCTCCTGAAGGCTGCCACAGTGTTACTAAGACTCTTAGCATCTATGATGGTCCAGCAGAGGCAAGCAGAGTGATGTGAGCCTGGCTGGCCTGCCATACTCACATGGTTAACAAAACTTCACATTTCCTATTTAAAATAAAATATATCATCTATCAATTTTTAAAAGCATGACTGCCAGTTAGCTCAGTTGGCCAAAGAACTTACCACGCAAATACAGACCAGAGAGGCTTAGCTTAGCTGCGTCCTTGCAGAGTGCATCTGAAGGGTTATTTAGCTATATCACAGCTCAAACTTGTTGGACTCTAAGTTGTTTAGGAACTCAAAAAACAATGGTCCATTCATGCTGGCAGAGGGAAACATTCAAATACTCAGATAAACAGGCCAATAAAGCTATAAAGTCCTCACATGGGCCATCTCTGTGTTTCCAACACATGCATGGCCTTGTTTCCTTTTTTATATATTAAGGCTCTTGGTATTTTGTATCTATCCTTTGCTAAATGTTTTATTTTGGATGTTTTCCTAGACCCTGTGCCCAATGCAAACAATGATATTCAGATTCATTCCATTTATTATTTTTTAAAAAAATTCCTTATGAATATGTATATGCTACTATGTGTGCATATTCACATATGTGTAGCTACTTAGGAAGGCCAGAGAGGGTGTTAGATACCCTAATGCTGGACTTAAAGGAGTTGTAAACTGTACAGTGTGGGTGTTAAAAAAAACAAACTCTGGTCCTTTGGAAGAATAGAAACCACTCTTTAAAACATCTCTCTGACCCCTACCTTTGTTCACTACTCTTGATAGCAGCAACTCTGTCTTCAGTGATAATATAATCCTGGTATCCAGCAAGGTACCATGCAAGATAAAAGGGGGCACAGGGAGAGTAGCTTGACCCTGAGGGCTGTGGCCTCAGAGAAGAATTGCCTTACCTCTGGGCAAAACCATGTACCATCCATTCTACGCGAGTTTCATTTCCAAACTTAGTAGGAAGACAACATTGCAAATTCCAAATAAATTATTAATATCAAAACACAAAAACCTCTATGACCGTGATAAAGAGACCAATGACATTTGCCACATCACTTGATCATAGACAATATTAGAGAAAATTTCCCATATACATCTACACAAAGGCATACATATGATAAATGTCTGCTGCATAGATACAATGAACGTTTGTGCATCTCTGCAAAGCTGGAGTAGAGGCAAGAGTCACGAATGCTGTTTGTATCCAAGGATCATGGATATGGGAGTTTGTTGGGTCATTGTTCTTCTGGTAGAAGATAAAATTAAACAGTTGAAAACGTGGGCTCTTTTGGCTTGTTCTATTGATTCTCTGTCTTGGGATGATGCATTCCTGGCTTCCTTAGCAATCTGTCAAATGGCTCCTCTTTCTCAATGCACCCACATAGCTAATGTGCCAACAAGAAAAGAACACATTACTCCTTAGAAAGGCTCAAGGACTAGAGAGCCACTTAGATCTAGTTACTAGAGCAAAAATTATAAGCAGAAGCAGTATACATCTTTAAAGAACTGGTTAAAAATAAAATAACCTCAGCATTCTTCTTTATGCTATTAGTCATGATGATGCAGCAAAGCTGTTCCTCTCCTACCCATGATTCTTAGGGTTTTAACATTATTGCTCAGGGTTGTATCCTATTCAAATATCAATAGTGTGGTGATAAAATAATTGGTCTTTGCTAGATTTGAGGATACTCTAGCAGTCCTAAAACTAGACACTGAACATCAGATTCCGTTTGAGGAGTAGGAAGGAGCATCAAGTATAGGGAAATCTGAGGTCTTCTCAAGGTCTCCCACCATTCTGTCCAAGTAGGGGTTTCATGAAGACCTAAAAGCCGCAAAGGAAACAGGCTACAGCTGGGAGAAAAGAGTCAGCTACTGTTCATTCGCTGTTCTCCTTGTCCCAGGGATTTACAGGTGCATTTATTTGGGTTTAATTTTCTTAACTCCCTGGAGCAGATTTTTCCTCTAGTTTCACAGCTACCAGAAGGAGAGAAGTATAGAAGTAAAGACTATTTATAGATTATCTAGCCGGTAATCGCTATTTAAGATGCCCAACGTCTCCACCCCATTGTCCTCTGCACGTATAATGTCTCCCTCTCTCTGGTGGAAAAAATGTTGTGAGAGTTTCGGGAAGCAGAAGCCATTCTGTGGAGGTTCTACAGGAAACCAAATGCGGGGATGGGAGAGAGTGGGCGGAGAGCTCTTCAACGATAAGAAGGTCAGAGAGAAGGGTCAGAACAAAGGTAGGGGCGAGGGACAAACTGAGGCACGCTGGTACCCTGGGGAAGGCAGAAAAGAGGTCTTCCATCAATACCTGGGGAGATTCTTGGGTTAGGCTGCACCTTCAGATGACCCACAGCATAATATAAAATGCAGCGGAGCCGTGTCTCCAACCCCAGAGGTCAGTTCCTTCCTTTGATTATCTATTCACTTCACCGAACCCTGACCCCCTTCACCAGGGCATGCAAAGATCTAAGTTCTCAGGGTTCCAGGAGACTTTATCTCTTAGCTCACAGCCCGGCTAGAGGTATGTGAGATCAGATGTTGAACAGTAATGACTGAGCTATAGATATCAGCTTCCTGTGTTTAGAAAAGGTAAGGAAATTGTTGTTTCATTCTACAAATATTTGAGGAGGACATATAAATGGAAAAGGCCCATTGTGGAAGTCCAAAGAAAATGCTGGGAGTTCACACGAGGAAAGTAAGCAGCGTGTGAGCTGAAGACTGCAGCTGTTGAATGGGCATGTAGATTTTAAAGACAGGGTCGGTTCCATACAATCAAATGCAAAGTTTATTGTAGACTTAAAGGCATATATGGTTAAGCAATTAGAATCAGTGTTGGAGATATCTGGAAAATATGGAAGCTACAAGTAGTAAGGTTGCAGAGGCACGCCCAGTTTCAATTACTTAAGATTGTTTGAGACCAACTCATGGCTTCCAATTTGCTACATACCTAAGAATGATATTGAGTTTCCATTTCTCCTGCCTCTGCATTCCAAGTGTTGGGGTTACACTTGTGTACTTCCACATCTGGCTTGCACAGCTGTAGGGATTGAACTTGGTGTTTGTTTGTTTGTTTGTTTGTTTGTTTTTTCCCTGTGCATGCTAGGCAAGTTTTCTACCAACTGAGCTCCTGGACCTCATACACGGTCTTACAGTCCCTTTTTGGTGGATTGACATTTGTGCTGACCATGCTGTGTTCTGACTCTCCAGCTACTTGTTGGCCTCTCTCGGTAGAACTGGAAGCTTCTAAAGAAAATGAATACAAGTTTGTTCATCATTGGCCATCTGTGGGTCATAGTAGTACATATTTAGTCAGTATGCATGGACTTTTAAATTATTCATCT
The DNA here is from genome assembly GCA_964023405.1 of Apodemus agrarius. NCBI lineage: Eukaryota > Metazoa > Chordata > Mammalia > Rodentia > Muridae > Apodemus > Apodemus agrarius. Next base: position 76,304,634 of record OZ030015.1, read on the forward strand.
GATCCAGAGGTTTGGAGCCTTGACTCCATTGAGAAAACCCAGTCTTAATATTGAAAATGCATAATTTATTTTTCCCATGTAAAAAGAAAATAAAAGATTTATCACATTATCTTTCTAAGCAGAGTCTATGCCATGTTTTTGTGTGTTTGCTTGTTTGTTTGAACTTCTTCCAGATGTCAAAACATCTGGAATGTTCAACAACATTCCTTCTCCTGGAAAAAAACTCAACGAAGAATTATTTGGAGCAATCGAATGTGAATTATACTGAAATACAAAGGAGTGTGGTTTCAGAAAGTATGCTCATCATATTTTCTCATCATCCTCTTTAATCTCTAACAAAGAAGCAGAACCCGTGTATGCTGCTATGGGAGACTTCCCACTCTCTTTATTTGGCAAAGCTGTGAAAGCTGCCTGGGCCGTCTGCACATGAGAAGCAGATGTCTCATTAGCATTGGGTTTTTCCAGTAGAAGCGAGCCTAGAAGGCCTGAGAAACACATTGCGTTTATTTTAATGAATATAAACTGTCGACACAAATCATCTTTCCTGGCATCAAATGCAGAGGTCAGTGTGCAGCAAAGATAGCGCTAGAAACATTGGGAAGAGATTGGGAGCTACGAGCAGTCAGACAATAGAGGGTCACTGGACTTCAATTATTTAATGTTGCTAGAGAGCATCTCATGTATATCAGCCACTGAAAAGGCAACTTGTGTATTCAGTTTTTCATTTACTTGTGACTGTGTCCACATGGGAACAGTGCTCAAAATCAGATGAGACAGGAAACAGGTGAGCTCTTTAATATCAAGTGTAAGTCCTCAGAGGCACAGAGTCTCCCTAGCAGGAAATGCCAGGATAAAGCTTGCTAAAAGGCGTGGTCCAGAGAGTAGCCCTATATTCAAGGTCTTAAGTCATTGAGGGGTTTAAGTAAACTGTGATCCCTGAGCTCTAGTGGGACAGAGAGGAGACCTGCCTCCCCATGGCATTAATATACTTTATTCTGTAGAGACCTCATCATATGGGCCCTGTACAAAGGCCAGCTCTAGACACAGAGATATGGAGAATGTGAAGAAGAAAGCCAGGCTCTAAGGAAATGTCAAATGAAGGTTTGGGTTTTGGTGTCCTTGTTGTTGTTGTTGTTGTTGTTGTTGTTTTGTTTTGTTTTGTTTTGTTTTGTTTTTAGCCTACATGCTTGCATATTTAGAATACATTATTGCTATCTCAGCAAGAGTTGGAGTCACCAGGAACAGAAAGTGAGCATCCTTTGAGCAATGAAGTAGAAATGTGGATTGACTGAGTTATAGGAAAAAAAAGCCCAACAGGAATTAACTCTCCTACAGTGTGTAAGGAGAGGGGGCTTGGGGATTGCTATTATTCATCATCAAGACTCGGAAACGGCTTACTGAATAGCATTCAATAAGCATTCTCTTTGAAGGAAGTGAGCTATAAACATGTCAGAAGATAATTATGGATTGGTCTCTGGGGAGAGGAGATGAGTTGGGCTTGTCTTGTGTGCCTTGGAAAACTGGCTTAGGAATTAAAGGCAAACTTTCTCATCCATGGTGACCTAGAGCAGCTCTTGATTCTGTTCTATTAGCAATATGCTGAGAGCAGGGTGTGGTGGCACATGCTTTTTATCCCAGTACTGAATGGGCAGAGGCGACTTGTTGTCTATGAACTCTGTGACAGCCTGGTCTACACAGTGGCTGTCAAGCTGGCCAAGGCTACATAGGGAGACCTTGTCTTGAAAAACAACAACAGCAACAAAATCAAAAAGAAAGAGGAAGCAGGGGAAAAGAAAGAGGCAGAGAGATTGAGAATGGTGTCCTTTAGCAGCTATACAGTTCTTTATATATTTTCAGGGTTTATCAACACGTCACTATTCCTACTACCTGGGAAGGTATTATTATCTACCTCCATTTATTCTTTTACGTAGAAGAGCAGCCAGTGGTACGGAGATGAAAATGACTTCCCATCAGGTTCCATCCGAGACAAGGAAGCACAATGTAAGCTGCTGCTGAGGTTGCTCATGACAATGATGACGACAACGACGATGATGGTGGCAGTGGTGGGGGGTGATAATGATGACGGTGACAATGTTGACTGATGATTATCGATAGTACTCACATGGTTGTTGATACTGATGTTGTTGCTTCTAAGTGAATTAAGTCGAATACTTCACACTCAATGCCAAGCCTTGGTTGGACTGAATACTCAAAACTTTAGTCACACCTGTGATAGAGATGATAATGATCTGTACTGGAGGAAGACCAGACACAGAATGACACTGAGGTGGACTGGCAGAGACAGAAACTCCACAACAGAGTCCTGGGCTCCTTCTGAATCTCTGTGTTCCACCTGTTCATGAGGAAGGTCCATAACACAGAGGTCTTAAAGGGTAAACTGATAATGGATACAGAGCCCAAGACAGTTGTTAACACAGAGAAGATGCTCAGAAGATGCTGATCGTAGGCAAACACACACAAATTGTTGACCATTTTCTTAATAGCTGGCTTCCTACCAGGGAGAACATTTCAGGTTGCTAGGTGGAAACCTTGATATGATTGGGGTTTGGAGAATATACTTGAATGGCAGTAAGAACTTCCTTCTAAACCAAGCATGTATCTCAATCATTCCGGGGTTTTGCTCGCTGAAGTGGGTGTCCTAGTTTTCAGTCAACTGGAATTCTTGCAACCATGAGAATAACACCGAGGGACACCGGAAGTTCAGTAGCTACTGAGCATAATTATTTGGGCGTATGCAGAAACATGATGTTGATGCGTGCATGGAGCCTTCTCATCTGTGGCACAGTGTGCAGTGAGCACCAGATCTTGTAAGAAGAATATGCTAAAGAAGAGAGTGAGGTAGACTTCCATCTGAGGAGGTTCTGCTGGGCGGCAGAGTTGGGAGAGGGGAGGCAGCAGGCGAGTCTTGTGCAGTGTGGCTTCTCCAGGGTGGAGAAGAGAGCAGTTCATATCTTCTTGGATTCCTGTAATGATCAAATGGGCTAACACTCAGAAAGCAGTGAGTACAAAATTCCCATTTCTGTTATCTTCATCACCCACCTTGTCTTCCTCTTAACAGTGCCAGACAGGGCAAGCACTGGTCCTGCTGATCTTTAATGGAGTTAGCTAATTGCCAGGCTGTGCTGTAAAGTCTGCTTCCTTGAAGGATAAAAAAATACCTAGAGGAGATCTTGGTTCTTACCCAACTGTATAAGCAACTTATAATTCATAATAAAGCTCAGAATACCAGTATAATCACATTTAACCATGTGTCATTTTTCTAGTTAAGTTTGGATTGCTCACAATAGTTTCTCTTGCAGTGGAACTTGGTTTTAAACATGTGCATATATTAAATCATAGTCTCACAGAACATGCATAGGTCAACCAACCTGAACAGCAACGTACGTACATACATGCATATATATGCATATGAGTGTTCAAAGTTGTCCTCTGACTGTCACACATGTACCATAGGTCCTTGAATTCACACATGACATCTGCATGTATGTATACATACTTAAATATACAAGCACATGTATATATATATATGTATATATACATACATATATATATATATATATATATATATATATATATATATACCTACATGCAGATGCCATGTGTGCAATTTCATGGCTAGTTTAAAAACAGAGGCATGATCACCACCATCAGCTAATATAATGAATTTTTTTAAATATTTTTCCTTTGTTTACAGTTACTTCTGGCATTTTTAGTTTAGATCTTAAACATTGGGGCTTGGCAGATAAGTCTTCAATTGATCTTCATCTTGGTTCAGATCAGACTTTATGCTCTTGTTTGTCTCTTTTTAATCTAATTCACACAGAGACAGTCCTTCCTATGAGCCAGACAGGCTTCAGATCTCTTAACCCACTGAAGCTGAAAGCAGCTGCCAGGCAGACGGCTCTTCCCACTCCCTGTATTTCTCTCCTGAGAAGACTAAAGCACCTTGACAATATCTTCAGAGTTGCAGGGAGCAAATGGCAAGGCCCCGCAGGAGGTAGTGTCTGTCCTGAAAGAATGTTCTAGAAAGATTCCTAACTTGTGGAGGAATATAAAGTGTGGAGAGAAGATGTGCCTTCTGCAAGCCTGGCAGTTGGCAGTTAGTAAATTTACCTTTGTGGAGGCCAGAGTGAAGGCTCAGTGACTATGGTGGCATGTGCCATTCTTTCAAGGACCAGAGTTCAGATTCCAACACCCACCCTGGGCAGCTTACAACTGCCCACAACTCTGCTTCATCAGATCCGATAATTCTGGCCTCTTGAGGCATATACTCACACCCAAACTAATACCCACACATGCATAATTAAAATACATAGTATAAAAAAAAAGTGTGTGTGTGTTCCTGTGTGTGAATTCAAGGACCTACGGTACGCGTGTGAAGGTCAGAGGACAACTCTGAACACTGGTTGAGACCTCTTGTTATTGCTACTCCTGGTTAGCTGAGAGTGTGAGCTTGAGACACTTCTCCGATTTCTTCCTACAGTCTCCCCTCGAAGATACTGGATCCCAGCATCATGCTCTACTGCCTCTCTGGGGGTTAAAACCCAGACTCTCATGCTAGTATTGCAAGAACTTTATCCATGTAGCCAACCCCAAATCCCTTTCTAAAGTCCACCATAAACCTTATAGGGGCCTGAGAACACGGACTAATAATCTAATGTGCAGTAGCTCCCGGTGATTTGAGACATGCCAGGACACCAGAGAATTTTAAGAAGATAGGGACAGATACAAAGAGTTGCGGGAACAGAAATTCTAGGACACTAAGTTAGAAAACCTGAGCTTGTGCCGACACAACTCAAGTCATTGCTCACATTTCCAGGAACCCAGCCCCCGCCTCCCAAAGGTACACTCAAGAGCTTGCTCTTTGAAACCCAGTGTCTCAGGAAAGCGGCTGACAGGCTTTCTGAGGACACGCTCCATTCTCTCACATCTCAGCATCCACAGCAGCACTGCTCTGGGACTTCGCACGGAGGACCCCAGTCCAGGTCGCAAGAATAACAGGCTACAGAGGACAAGCTATATTGCTTGTTGACACTATACTGAGCTGGCAGTGATGGGTGTGCCTTTTATTTTTAATGATGTATTTTATTTATATGTGGATAGATTCAGACACACCGGTAGAGGGCATCGGATCCCATAATAGATGGTTGTGAGTCACCATGTGGTTGCTGGGAATTGAACTCAGGAACTTTGGAAGAGCAGTCAGTGCTCCTAACTACTGAGCCATATCTCCAGCTCCCATGATGGGTAGGCTTAATCTGTCTTGTTCTTTTCCACCATGGCTGTTTCTCCTGGGGTACCATGATGCCTTTATTCTGACAAAAATGATCTGGGTAGAAATGAGGGCAGACTGGAGCTCTGTAGCTTTGATTTACTTAAAACCGAGTGCTTCCATATTGGATTGGGAAGTCCAGTTCCTCCTCTCCCTTTAGCCCATGAGGCAATGTTTTTCCTAACATGTAAATGTTTTAATATTTAATAAGCGAAAATGACTCATTTCATAAAGGTCACCTACTTTATGATGGAGGCGCCACTTGAAATCCTTTAAGGATATGTAGAAAAGGACTGGGGCTCTAGTGCAGTCGTACAGTGCTGCTAGCATGCTGGGGTTCCTAGGGTCAATCCCTAGAACTGCCAAGAACAAAAACGATATGTAGAAAAGCTATACCTTTTTGTGTGTTTAAATCCTAGAAGAATGTTGCAAGTGAAATGGTATAAAATGGTATGAAAATAGCAAGGACACAATCACCGCTTGGCTAATATAATTATGTGTTCATTGATGAAGAGGGTAGAGGTTAATGCATGAGGATCTGCTTATCCCACCTGAGTTACTTATTGGATGCCTGGATTTGAGAAAGCACCCGATTTTCCAAATAAGTATCCTATCTGTAAAGCTGAAGACGGCAGTACAGAACCTGCAGGAGCATTTCAATTACTGTTATCACCATATGAATCACCCAAAGAGCTTCTCATCTGAATTTCTCTCATGCCATGGTGTGGTCTGAGATGACAAATGTGATATGTTGCCCCACAGACTTGAGTGTCTAATCACTTGGTGTTCAGCTGGTGGTGCTGTTTGGGGGAGACTGTGGAACCTTTAGGAGGTTGAGCCCAGCTGATGCACATCTCTAGGGGGTCACACCCTGATGCTTTATAGCCTGGCCCTACTTCCTATTCACTCACTGCTTGTTGAACACAGCTATAACGTGACCTGACAGCCTCCTGCTCCTGCCTTTACAACACCCCTCCTGCCTTCTCTGCCATGATGATGAAACTGTATCCCTCCGGAATTGTACTCCAAAGTAAGTCCTTTCTCTTAAGGTACTTTTATCAGAGCAATGAGAACGTTACTAATGCATGCCACAATCATTTGTGAATATTAGTGTTTTGTTTGTATCTACCTAGTGCTTCTTCTACCTAGGCCAAATAGTTTAATTACGCATTCGTTTAAAGAGATGTTTATGCACATTGAATCAATCGATTCTAACAATGGCCCTGGTAAACAGTAGGTGGGGCATAGAAGTGTTGTTAATCCAGCTCAGAAGTAAGAAAATGAGCTTTGAGGAGGCTTCAACGCTTTCCACAGTTGGATACCATGCTGAATTCACTCATTCCATCTGTATTGACCTGCCAGCCATTCCACTCTGCTAAGATCCTATGACAGAAAGTCGAGTCAGCTCAGTTGGGTCTCGTATATAATGAAAGCAGGAAAAACAAAGGGAAGAGAAGGAGAGAGGGGCGATGGGAAGTCTTTTTTTGGGATACAGATTCTAGATTTTAAAACTAGATGAAATAAAAAGGAGCCATTGTTAGTACGGTAGACAGCACATCGGTCTTGTACGATGCAATGAGTTAAAGCACATTTGAAGTCATCCTTCCTAGCCTCAGAGTAACACTTCATCAAGACAGCGTAACTCTCCAAAGGTAGCTTGTCGCAGGACTTCTGGATTGTGGAGGAGGAGACACAAAGATGTGTCCGGCAGGGTTGCCAACGTTCACAGAGAGGGTATACTCTGTCAGAAGTAGCTTACTAGTTGCGCGTGCCTTGGCTTCTCTTCATCTAGTTGAGATCACTGTTTTGTTTTTGTTTGCTTGTTTGGGACACTCTCCCTGCCCTGGGCTTAGAAACAATCTGTGAATTTTGTAATTCCCACAGAGAACTGACTTCAATGGTTAGGCCTTTCTCTTGGGAAGAAACTCATGGATGCTCTCTGAAAATCAGTCCAGAACCAATGTATCCAGTGCATCCCGAATGTATGAAGCTTGACAACTCTGGGTAAAAATTTGTTTCTGTTCATTAGTGCATCAGTGCCGTCCACTAGACACAGAGAGGAAGCGCCAGTTCTATCTTCCTCCATTTTGTTTACTATTTTATTCTCAGTTGAGAACATAGCAGCTTTCAGAAAATAATTACACAATGAATGTGATAATAATATTAATGAAATAGTGTTCTAATTATTTTGTGCATTATGAGAATATGTCAGTGTGTGTGTGTGTATGATTGTGTGTGTGTGGGTTCACACATATCATGGTGTGCATATAGAGAACAACCCTATGAGTCTGTTCTCACCTTCGACCTTGTTTGAGACAGCGCCTCTTGTTATTTGCTGCTGCATACACCAAGGTAGTGGACCCACTACCCACATGCTTCCTGGAATCCTCTGGTCTCTGCCTCCCATATCCCCATAGGAATGCTGGAGTTACAGACACAGTAAGAAAAAGCCACAGATGGGATATTGTTTTTAAGTAATAAGGACTTAGGGCTGGAGTTTATGACTGAGTGGATAAAGCACTTTCCATACAAACGTGAAGACCAGAGTTTGGATGCTCAGCACCCATGTAGATATCAGATGGATGTGGCGGTCCAGTTCTTGGGAGATAGGGATGAGGGATTCCTGGAGAAGACTGGCTAGCTAGGATACTCATATTGGGAGTTCTGTGTTCATGAAGAGATCCTCAACATACTTAGTAGAGAGCCATCAAGGACAAATCCAGCATCGGTCTCTGGCCGTCACAGTCATCGAAGGTGTTTGTTGTGGTTTGCCCTTGTGGGTGCCAGGCTCGCTGGCTCACAAGCTTTGGGGATTCTTGTTTCTGCCTCCCATGGCTAGTTTCCTTCACTTGCTGTAATATTTTAAGGTTCCTCTATATCAGTGGTTCTTAACCTTCCTAATGCTGTGACTCTTAAATACAGTTCCTCATGTTGTGGTTCCCCCCAATCATAACATTATTTTCATTGCTACCTCAGAACTATAATTTTGCTACTGTTATGAATCATAACGTAAATAGTTGTGTTTTCTGATGGTTTTAGAACCCCTCTGAAAGGATCATTTGATTCTCAAAGGGGATACAACCCACAGGTTGATAACTAGTGATCTATATGGTAGCATGCATCAGTATCTCATTTCTTTTTATGCCCAAATAATGATTTATTATAATAATTTATTTACTATAAATCATTTTTCCATGAATCACTTGTGGGCATAGAGATCATTTATACCTTTTGGTTATTATGAATAATTATGCTATATTGATGTTTTTATATGGATGTGTGCTTTCATTCCTTTGGAGTATATGTGTACCATTGGAATTGATGAGCCATACAGCAATTTCATGTGTAATCCTTTGAGAGGCTACTAGCCTGCCTTCTGGAGAAGCTTTATTATTTTATATTCAGATCTGTAGTGGATAAGGATTCTTGTCTCTCCAGAAGATATGTCCTTGTGACCATGTACCTTGCTCAATAATGTCCTGACTCTCTCTCTCTCTCTCTCTCTCTCTGTCTCTCTCTCTCTCTCTCTCTCTCTCTCTCTCTCTCTCTCAGAAGCTTGGTATTATTTTAAATTACTTATTCAGTGTGTGTGTGTGTGTGTGTGTGTGTGTGTGTGTGTAGACACCATGCAGGTGTATAAAGGTTAGAGGGCATTTTGATAAAGTTCTCTGATCCCACCAGATGGATTCAGGGGACTGAATTTGGGTCATCAGTCTTGGCCACAAGCATCAGTGCTGCCCAGGGCTTTGTTGAACATTCCCAAATTTTGCCTCTGCCATTTTCAGCTAGCTAATACTTATGAGAGCTTTCACACATAAATGTAGTAATTTATAGTCTCATGCAACTTCAGGTCTCCAGAGAATTTAATTATCCACCCTCCTGTTTGATCTCCTGGGTTGTTTTGACACTGGAGATGAATAGGCTAAAGATAAGCATGAGGATGGCATTCAGGATGTGAGGACAGAGTTCACGATTTGCTTTTGCAAATTCATCTGCTTCTTCAGCCAGTATCAGCCTGCCTCACTTTTGAAATCTTTGTCTTCTATAGGGTTGTTTTTTTCCCCATAGGGATGCCTTCCTAGAAATTGTGGTCCATCTTCAGCAGCATCAGCCTTGACACCATTATTGGAAGGAATGAAAGGTTTCTTGCACTGGTTCCAAATCTACTTATTTTCTCTCTATGTTCATGTTGGAGGCAGCAGAAAGGCAGGCTTCACTACTCTGTGTGTAGCTCCCTAGAAAGTATCGCACCTAAGCAGATGGCCATAGACTGCAGTCTTTTCCCCAGAAGTAGCTCTCACCCTCTGGGTAGCTGTCTCTTCTTTAGCTTCTTCTTCCTTCCTTTGTTCCAAAGGTTACATTTTTGCTGTTGTTGTTGTTGTTGTTGTTGTTGTTGTTGTCGTCACTGTTGTTGTTATTGCACTGACCCTTCTGCTTTTATATCTATTAACTTCCCCCTGTTCATAATTTCTTGTCTTAATTTTCAAATCCACTTAGGTTAATTCAGTAAATGTTTATTCTTCAGACCAGGACTGCTCAGGGGAGAATAAGAAACTTTGACCTGATTCTCAAGGAGTTTTTATTTTAAGGTCTTCTCCTTGTGATGCTTAGTGTTGAATGTCAACTTTGCCACAACTTAGAAGTCATCTGGTATCCTGGTTTGCTTTTCTGTCACTGTGGCAAACACCATGACCAAAAGCAATTTGGAGAGGAATGAGTTTATTTCATCTTAAAGGTTATAATCCATCATTGAGGGAAGCTAAATCAAAGTGGAAGAAAAACCACAAAGGGATACTGCTTTCCTCCAAGCTCCAGATACTTTTTTTCATGCATCTCAGGTCTACCTGCCTGCATATGGTACTATCCACAGTAGGCCGGACCTTCTTATATCAATTACCAATCAAGGACTGACCCATAAACATGCTCATAAGATAATCTGGTGGAGGCAATTCCTCATCTGAGTTTCCCCTCTTCCCTGGTGTCCCAAGTTGACAACCAAGATCATCTATCATCTCTGGAAAGAGGCTCAATAAAGTCATTGTCTTTACCAGGTTTGTGTGTGGGTATATCTATGAAATATCCTCTTTATTTTTTAATTGATATAGGTAGATATAGCCCATTGTGGGCAGCACCATTCCTAGGCAAAAGATCCTGATGTACATAGAACAGAGGAAAGCTATATGCTAGAAGCAGACAAGTTTTATATGAGAAAGCCTAAAAATTAATTATAATATTAATTATAGGAGAAAGCTTATAAAGATTAACTGAGGGCTTGCTTACATTTCTGAAGTTTAGTCCATTATGGTCACAGCAGGGAATATGGCAGTGTGCAGATGTAGGCAGGCATACAGTAGCAGTAGCTGAGAGCTACTCATGAGTATCCTGATCCAGAAACAGGGAGAGGGAGAAGGAGAAGGAGAGGGAGGAGGGGAGAGGAAGGGGGAGAGGTGGCTGGTATGGATTTTTTAAATTTTAAATGCTAACCCCAGTGGCACACTTCCACCAACAAGGTTGAACCTCATACACCTTCTCAGACTTAAAATAGTGCCACTCCCTGGTGACAGCATTCAAATACATGAGCCTATGGGGGCCATTCTTATTCTGAGATCCTTCCTCGACTTCCCCTTACTGATCAGATAAAACTTGAAATTGTATGTCAAATAAACCCTTTCTGCCCCCAAGCTGCTTTCAGTCACCATAATTTACCATAGCATCAAAAATAAGACACTGATAGAGAGATCACACCAGGCCAAACAGTTCCACGTGGGGTTTATTGAGGAAAGGGGCAAAGGTGGTGGTGGAAAGAAAAAGAGGAAGAGACAGAGACAGAGACAGAGATAGAGACAACAGAGACAGAGAGAGAACAAGAGAGAGGCGCTACTCTCATACATACGGATGGTGACGTGGTCGCAGGTAGAGGTAAGCCCAGTGAACTCTGGGAACATGGTGGCTGTTGCCTTGGCAACAGGCATATAGTTTGTGCTGTCACCTATGTGATATCACAGGTGTGTCATAGGTCTCGATGCCAACAGTACATATCAATAGATCAAAGCTCTACTGCACTCCTTAAGATGGTCAACGGGGCAGCAAAAGGTTTCTTCCTGATAGCCTTCCAAAGTAATGCATCTTTTTTTTCTATATTCTTTGTTTACATTCCAAAGGCTTTCCCCTTTCCCAGTTCCCCCCTCACCATATGTCCCATAAGTCCTCTTCTGCCCCCCCACCCCGCCTATTTCACCAATCACCCCATCACCATTTCTCTGTTCTGGTACTCTCCTACAAAACTGGATCCAGTCTTTTCAGGACCAGGGTCCTCTCCTTCCTTCTTCTTGGGAATCTTTCCACCTCACACCAGTCAGAATGGCTAAGATTAAAAACTCAAGAGACAACAGGTGGAGAAAGAGGAACATTCTTCCACTGTTGGTGGGATTGCAAGATGGTACAACTGCTCTGGAAATCAGTCTGGCGGTTCCTCAGAAAACTGGGCATGACACTTCCAGAGGACCCTGTCATACCACTCCTGGGCATATACCCAGAGGATTCCCCTGTATACAATAAAGTCACATGCTCCGCTATGTTCATAGAAGCCTTATTTATAATAGCCAGAAGTTGGAAGGAGCCCAGATGTCCCTCAAAAGAGGAATGGATACAGAAAATGTGATATATATATATTACATTTTGAGACAGGGTTTTCGAGACAGGGTTTCTCTGTGTAGTCCTGGCTGTCCTGGAACTCATTCTGTAGACCAGGCTGGCCTCGAACTCAGAAATCCACCTGCCTCTGCCTCCCAAGTGCTGGGATTACAGGCAGCAAAAAGCCACCAGGCCCGGCGAAAATGTGGTATATTTATACAATGGAATACTACTCAGCAATTAAAAATAATGAATTCATGCAATTTGTAGGTAAATGGTTGGATCTAGAAAATATCATCCTTAGTGAGTTAACCCAATCACAAAAGAATACACATGAAATGCAACCACTGATAAGTGGATATTAATGAGCCCAGAAGCTCTGAATACTCAAGGCACAATTAGCAAATCAAAAGTAATGCATCTTTGACAAACCTGACTTTTGTCCAGTAAATCTCACTTTTGACTAGCTTATAATACAGTGTGTGTGTGTGTGTGTGTGTGTGTGTGTGTGTGTGTGTGTGTTATTTTGAACCACTTCATTTGTGGTAAGATGTTAAAACAGGAAACTGGGATAGACAGAATGAGACGCACACCCCAAACCTAATTCTACATCCAAATCCCTGGCACCAGTCAATATGTCAGCTTAAATGGCGGCAGGGACACTACATGGAACTTCAGCCAACTACCCTGAGATGGGGGATGACTGCGGGTTACGTGGTATCCTTACTGTACCAATGAGCTCCTTCTCAAAGCCAGTCAGGAGGGCACAGTCAGAACAGATGTAAAACTAGAAGCAGAGAAGTGGCGTCAGGGCAGAAGCCAAGGAATGTAACAGCTTCTAGAAGGTGGAGAAGGCGGGAAAACTGATTGGGATGACTCCCTGAGGGCTTCTGCTCTCCTGGGTTGAAATCCACTTGCATTATTTTACATTTATTATTAAATTATTGTTAAATTTATTTTATTATGATTAAATTATTTAAACTTGTTACAGAATTTGTGGGGGCAGGGTTCATGCCCTATGCCCCAAGTCAGGTTCAGCTACGTGTCCTCAAAAACAAAACAAACAAACAACAAGAAAGCAGAGGGAGAAGGTTCATTCGGTGTGGCCACATTGGCAACAGGAACAGGGTAAGCTGGCAAATCCCTCGGATATGGTTTTGGGGTTTCGGAAGTGAGATGGAAGGTTTAGCATAAGGCCAAGCACGAGCCCTTCTAAGCCACCCCCCATCAAGGTGTGTTTCAGCTCACCACTGACCCTGGTCGTCTGGATTTCAGCCTCATCATGCGAAGTGATCTTCGAAGTTGTTAAAACTGTTTAGAATCTCTTTCAAAGAGACAAGCTCTCCCTCACACTGGTAGCTTTTCTTTCTCCAAGCTAAGGCTCCTGGGATGGGGGGGGAAGTTCCCATTTATCCGAGGTTCACTGTTTTGGCAATCTGATAGATTGAGAGATACAAGTATGGCTTTAGAATATTTTCATTTCTGCTGGACAGGTTATAGGTTTACAAGTTTGTGAACACTTCTGATGATTTGTTTCTGTATCATTTAAGAACAAATTAATTACTTATAATATACAAGTATATTTACAAGTGAATTACTGCTACAGAAGTGCGTATGTGTATGAGTGTGTGTGCACATGTGTGTGTGCATGTGTGTGTGCACGCATTCATGTATACAGACACATGAGTGTGTGTGTGTGTGTGTGTGTGTGTGTGTGTGTCCATTTAGCAATAACCCTTAGCCTTCCTATGATACTGATCTTGCCAAGGTCTTTCTCCTTAGGCAGTAAAGTCCATGGTTAACATAGACCTGACAGCCTCCTCAGAAGTGTCCCACACCCAAAGACACTAGCAGACCCAAGAGTCAGTTGGCTCTCATGGTCTTTACTGGTCAAGGTCTTCACATCTGGAGCTCTGGGCTCTGTCCCCTACCATGTGTGTCCATTGTGAAGTCTATCTTTGCCCTTCTCTTTGTCCCATTTGTCATGGAGTTCTGGAGAGAATAAAGACTTAGCTATCAGCAGACTGTTTCTAGGCAGACTTTTAATCCATTCTTTTGCAGGGAATCATCCTCTCTCTCTCTCTCTCTCTCTCTCTCTCTCTCTCTCTCTCTCACACACACACACACACACACACACACACACACACACGGTCAGTCTGGAATGCTTTTGTTGAGCAGACACTTGTGTTATTTGATCTTTCTTTTATCATTATCTTGAACTTGTCAACAAAACCATTTCACTGAGCATGTCGCGTTCAGTGTTGGGCCTCACAACTCACACTGTGCCTGTCTTTCCTCTTCTTCATGCACATCCACATTTGTTCTCTAAAGACCACAGCACATTTTAAAACTCACGTGACGGTTTTCTTTATACTACTTAATGTTTTCATGTATAAGACCCACCCCATGGGCAAGAACCAATCCCCGACACTATTAATGACACTCCATTATGCTTGCAGACAGGAGCCTAGCATAACTGTCCTCTGAGACGCTCCACTTAGCAGCTAATGAAAACAGATGCTGAGACCCACAGCCAAACATTAGCTGGAGCTTGTGGGGTCTTATGGAAGAGTTGATAGAAGGAGTAAAGGTCACAGCGAGAACAAGGACTCCACAGGAAGACCAACAGAGTCAACCTGGACCCTTGGTGGTGCCCAGAGACTAAAACACCAGCCAAAGAGAGAGCTCAGGCTTGGGGACTGACCTAGGCCCCTGCACATGTGTACCAGATGAGCGGCTTGGTCTTCATGTGGGTCCCCCAAATAACTGGAGCAGGGGATGTACGTGAGCCTATTGCCTGCCTGTGGACCTCGCACCCCTACATGGACAGCCTTGTGTGGCTTCATTGGGAAAGGATGTGTCTAGTCTAGCAGCAGCTTGATGTGTGGGATGGGGGAGTGGGAGGGTGGGTTGGGGGAGGGGATGGGGATGAAGGAGATTGATACCCAGAGGAGGGGCTTTCCCTTTTAAGGGGAATTGGGGGAGGACTTATATGAGGGAGTTCTGTGAGGAGAGGAAGGGCTGATACTGGGTTATAAAGTGAACAAATAAATATGTTTAATAAAAACATTTTGAAAGAAAAGAAACAAACAAAAATGAGTCATCCTGTGATAAGAGATTAAAGTAGCATTGTGCGTCCAAATCCTGGACTTAAATGGAACAGAAACAATATGAATCCTACCACCTGACATCCATAGGCAAGTATAGGTGGATCTTGGTGTGGTAAATCTCCAACTACAATAAGCCCATTCAAGGAACACGCAACTCAGTCTTGAAGAGAGAAAAGCCTTGAGGTCTCGAAGGCAGGAAGGATGCTTTTCCAACAGGCTTCAGCGGGTGCAGTCCTCTGTTCCTCCTCACGTTTCCAGAGCCTTTGTCAAACCAGCCTCCTTCACAGTTTTCTGTCAGATAAGTATCTTCTGCCCTCTTTCCACCAGTGCTTCCTGGTAGGCAGAGGGGAGACCCTCAGGCATCTCTGCTGTGTCCCCTTTCATCCCAAAGGGTGTAATAAGTACATAGAACTCAGAAGGAAGCAAGAGCCAGGAGACTCTCACACCAGTGCCTTTGCTGCGCACCACCATCGGGTTATCCCCATAGTTAGGCACTGTAGCAAGGCCAATCCCAGCCATGTGGTCCTCCAGCATTGGGTAATGGGCATGCAAGGGGGCAAAAGGTACTGTCTGGTTTCCAGAGAGAATAAGTGGGCGTGAAGGCGTCCTAATGTGAAAGGTGCAGCCTGTTGTAGAAGAGGTGGACAACTGGTTGCAAACAGCAGTGCTCTTTGGGTTCTCAGTCATGTAAGTGAAGAGCTGGCTTTTGCATGGATGCTGGCCATAGCTCGTCTTCGTGCTTGCCCATGCAGCCAGTACTTTACCCACTGAGCCATCTCACCAGTCCCCCGAGTAGGAACCTTTAAAAATGGTTTAAGGATTATTTATTTATATGTATGAACGTGCGTCTACATGCATTGACATGCGCAATGTGTGTGCAGTACTCATGGAGTCGTAACGGCATCAGATTCCTTAGAATTGGAGTTACTGGTGGTTGCAAGTTGCCTGCTACGAGGGCTGGCAACTGAACCTGGGTCCCTTGCAAGGGTAGGATGTACTCTCACCCCTGAAGCCATCTCTCCAGCCCCAAATGCTTTCCATCCAGCATCCTTCTCCTCTGCTGCCACGTGTTTAGGTTTTCTTCAGCCATCAATCTTTTCGTTTGTACTGACCTTCTCTGCACTGTAAATGAAATGTTCATAGTTTTACCTGGTTTGTGCACGTTGACTGTACACATATTTAACCTTTAAAGTTTTCCCATGCTACAGATGTTTCTTAGCTAAGCTTACCTAGTGTACATCCTAACCTGAATGTCATCCACACTCAACAGCAGCCCACCCATGGGCCATATTTCTGGTCTCTCATGTTCTGATTTCTGTACCACCATTGTTAGCAAAGACTTCCAAGTTTTACATTACTATTTACAGTTCATAAAGGAATAGGTGATCTGTAATACTGCGTGATGTAAATTATGTCTATCAATATTTACTTATTTGCTTGGACTAAACAATGTTCTCAGGGATGGGTTAAGGTAATTAGCAAAAGAGAGCCGGGCGTGGTGGCACACGCCTGTAATCCCAGCACTGGAGAGGCAGAGGCAGGTGATTTCTGAGTTCGAGGCCAGCCTGGTCTACAGAGTGAGTTCCAGGACAGCCAGAGCTACACAGAGAAACCCTGTCTCGAAAAACAAAACAAAACAAAACAAAACAAAAAAAAAGGTAATTAGCAAAAGATAGGGCCCATAACCTCTTCCAATAGTACAAAACCAAAGTCACTTCTGGGAAAATGACTAAATGCCAACTACATGACACTTGATAAAAACCAGGTGTTTAGCTAGCACAAACCTTATGCCAACACTCATAATCATTAGATCATTAGTACCATAGGGATGTTAAAGGGCTGTAGCTATAGCTCCTAGGATAGAGACTCTCAGAACCACAGGACTCTTCAGAGGAATACAGTTTTCTTGCCTTCTATTGCTTATGTGGGGGCGTGGATTCAAATCCAGATTCTATCCTAAAGTAACAGGGACTTTCAAACAAATTTCAGTTCTGTACTGTCTTTTCTCACCTCTACAAGGTGTGTGTGTGTGTGTGTGTGTGTGTGTGTGTGTGTGTGCTTTAATTTCAGGGACTTTTTGAAGATTAAATATGCAGATACCTACAGTGGGATCTAGTCAGACGTTTGCTTAATAAGTGTTTCCCATGAATAAACTACATTGTGATATTGAGACTTTGGTCCATGAGAAATTTGGAGCCCCACCCCAGGATGTTAAATCTTGGTGCAAAGAGTCCCAAGAGAAGCAGCTATCTCTTTTTGTTGTGGGTATAAGGTAGAATACGTGTTGTAACAGGTATTTTTTTATGGATTCGCTGTGAAGTGTGCAGACAAGAGCAGGAACTATACAAGGACAGTGAGGCGCTCGGCACGGCCATCTACAGAACAATTTCGATTGATGAGATCGGATCCCTTTGGTAGTGTTTGATGCGTCAGGAGATCCCTTAACAACTTTTCAATTTAATTTAATTTCTCCTTTGCTGTGGTTGCCTTGACTCCACACTCTATCAAATCTGCCAAGTGTAGCTCAGTAGAATTGAATTTTGCCTGCCTTTTAACTCACGTTCTTGGTTCTTTCAACTTTTTTTTCTCTCCCCCTCTCTCAATACTTTGCTCCTGTATCAGCTGCTCAGTTCCTGTGACTACCGTAATCTACTCTACAACACACAGACTTTACAACCGAGGCAGTTCTCAGAGCAGAAACTGAAAACAAAAGATGCATCTCAGTTGCTGACGTCAAGAGGCCAAGTGGAGGAAGAGATAACAGGTGCTAACTAGGGAACAAGAAAAGCATCAGAGAAACCACATTTGTTCCTTGCATTATTAGCCATTGAATGAACGGGGCTAAGAGTTTACACACAGTTCCGTAAACTGTCTAAGAGTGTGATAACAGACGGGTGGAGCTGAGGCACATTTATATACTCAGAGAGGAGAGCATCAACCCAAAACACTGAAAACTGTACAGAGGGTAAGGGTTACAGAGACAAAGTCCTTGAAGCTATAAAAGGAGGACTTATTTGGGCAGTAAGATCACCTTTTTGTTTTTCTTGAGCACGGAACAGCTAAAGGAAGATCTGAAGGGCAATAGTTGACTAGGTCTAAGACAGAGGACTTTATAGGTTTTGCCTGCAATGCTTTCCTAAGTATTCAGTTCTTCTTATAGGACCCAGTAGAAGATCTGGCAGAAGCCATGATTGGAAGTATCTAGAGCCCGAAGATGCTTCAACTCTAAGCTATTTTTGGATTTCTCCACTATTTTCTCCTTGGATGTCTACTTTCCCTTGGTCATGACTAGTTATAAGCTATGACTCTTCTAAATCTTCATGAATTAAGGTAGACACCAAACAAGGATCGGTGACAAGGACCTCAGCTTGATGTTTCTAGGTTCTGTTACATCAGTGATTTGTCTGTCTGCGTACAATCAGCCTTGCTTGAGAGGAACTACTCCCCTTTTACTTTTAATCTTGGATTCCCCACCCCCAACTATTTTACACGCTTCGCCCGTATTAGATTAAGTCTTTACTTCATAACTATCTCATGAATGACCAGCAGGCACAGACAGAGTCTATTTGAAACACAGGGTCATTGAAATGTACGGAGTCTGATGTGCTCTCTGGCAGTGAGGCAAAAACATCTAGTTGCCACTAAATGAAAATAGCCAGTGTTTTCTTCCAAAGGAACAGACACTCCTTGTCTGCACTCATCAACGCTTATGTCTGCAGCTGTCCGTGAGCATCCCCCCCACCCCCACCCCCTCCCCAGCTTCCTGGTGGACAGGGGAGGAAAGGAGCCTCTCTGGGTTTGAGTGTTTCTCTGGATTTTATCCCTCTTCGATCTTCTCAACTGTCCACCAGGTTCTTGGGGATCAGAGTCTCCCAGTTAGAGTATCCTTTACCTTCAGGTTGTGCTAGTCTACAAGAGGGGCCAAGCCATCTACTCTTATACAACATTGTTCTCTATTGGTCAGGTTGCGTCATCCAGAGTCCACCCTGGGAGTGTGTAAAGAGCTGGTTCTAACAAAGAGAAAAGAGAGATGGCTACTCCAAGACTTTCCAGCGAGTAGCAAGGTTGGGATAGATTAAAACACTGATCACCACACTTGTGAATTTTTGCTCATTTTACCAAGGAAATTTTGGTTTGTTTCAGTGTTTTGCATTATCCCAGGAGTCTCTAACAAGAGAATATCTGCTATCTTCCTGTCTAAGAAGATACTTCTTCTTCTGGGACGTGATGTGCAACCGCTACATTTGCCTTCATCCTTTGGATACCCTGTGGGCTCAGCCAATAGGACCTTTCAAGGAGGTAAAGATTGAGAAGATGAGAAAAATCAGAGAAGGTCCTTTGTCTCTCTCTACCCCCAGCCCCCTGGTCTAGTCATGGAAGTCCAGCTCTTCCACCGAAGCTTCATTTTTTTCATGGTCCTAGAACCCCTAACTAGGGTCATCTAGAGAATGATAAAAGGACAGCGACTGAAGAAATGGCAAAGACACAGATACAGAAAAACTGGGATGGGATATGCTTTGTACTTTCTGATAGAGCCTCCTCTACTCCCTTAACTATCCAGACCTCAGTGTGTTCATTAGGTACAGCACAGGAGGACAGGGTTGGCCATTTCTCAATAGGAAGCTTCTGAAGGTGAGCAGTCTAAGGCTATACATGTCCTGAAAAGGAAGCAACCATTGCTAGTCTTTATATACTTTGATTGGTCATCTTTAAACGCTCAGACTTAGACTAGAAAAGAAGTTTTTGTCAACTTCAAGCCTTACCCATATAGGGAAAGGCTTTGCCAATTTCCCATGGGTCCGAGGCCTTAGTGCTTGTCATGGCTGTACCCATGTCAACAATGTTACTCAGGATTTTACTCAGTTCAGGGATTCCTCTCTGTATACTGCTTCGCATACAGCTCTCTTCAAGTTCCAATAATCGTCCTTGTTATTCCATCTGAACTTTTAACTGCTGCAGCCTTTGTTGTCATATGGATGAATTTTTCTCATTTTTCCCTCTTGAGGGTTCTCTTTTCTTTCTTTTTTGAAGCAGCATTGCTACAGCAGTTTTTAAAGGAAACTTCTGAAACACCTCTCTCAGACACAATGCAAACTTCACTGCAGTCTTTAACTCCTCAAATTTGCCTATGGGCATATTTCATGTCTCCTGAAATCTGCTTGCTCTGGGAGAGCTACAGAGAACTGGGCAGGATTCACTGACTTTCTTCTTCCCATTACAACTACCACCAAACTGTCCCCTCGAGATTCCTGACGGATTCCCACCAACTTCAAGGGGGAAACATACATCCCTAAAAATCCATAGTATAGGATATGTTTTCATCCTTATTTCTAGGTATTGGATAATAGGTGAATCATTGAAAGAAGACCCTTTAGAGCTATCTTTAGAAAAGCTGTTGGCTAAAGTTGCATGTAAACCTTTTAGCTGTAACACAGTTCTGCTCATGAAAAGCAATAGCACTGAGCTGAAAGCTTCTGTTATTTATAATCATCTTGAGTGTAGGGAGGTTCCCTTTCTGTAAGGAAGGTCTCTGTAGTGTAATTCCCAGGGTTCATCCCATTACTGCATTAAGCACTTTTTTTTTTTCGAGACAGGGTTTCTCTGTGTAGTCCTGGCTGTCCTGGAACTCACTCTGTAGACCAGGCTAGCCTCAAACTCAGAAATCCGCCTGCCTCTGCCTCCCAAGTGCTGGGATTACAGGCATGCGCCACCGCGCCCGGCTCTAAACACTCTTGAAAATAGCTAATGGAATGTCCCAGTGGCCACACAGTGTTCTAGAAGTCTTCATGAACTACTCTAAGGCACAGAAATCTAGCAGCATCATACCAACACCATCCTATCCTACACCTTTTCACTTCAACACCACAAAAATTTGGAGGCTCTTTGATGTATATCCAAACAACACTGAGTCCCTCAATGCTTTCAGCCTGGAAAGCATCAGTTTGCCATGCCTGTAGCGCTCTGTCCAAAAATCCATAAAGAGATAGCCAGCGGTCTCAGCCATTCTGACCCCGATGACTGAGATGTTTTTGTTATTCTCTGCAAAGCACTTTTAACTTCCAAGAAAAGGTCTTTAAATCCTCTATTCTCCTTATATCCAATCTATACGACCGGCAGAGCAATGCTGCTATCCTGCTTTCACAGAGAGAGGGGAAATTGAGACCACGGCTTCAGCTCTCACTGTTGAGAGTTAACTATTGGCAAGACTTGTATTAGAAATGAGGCCTTCCTATTTTCTCTGCTAGCTCATTACCTCCTTTTCACTGTTTGAGCTTTTATTTCATGATGCTAGTGTGCACAGTACATGTTTTCTTACTACAAATGCTCCTAACAACATTTTTAAGGCATTCTTGGGGCCAGGAAAGGTGCTGAACAGATAAGTGCTTGTCACCAAGCCTGGTGACCTGAGTTCAATTTTCCAGACCCATATGGTGGAATGAGAGAACAGACATCTACAAGTTTCCCTCTCATCTCCACACATACACTATGGCATGTGAGCACACACACACACACACACACACACACACACAAAATGTAAATCATGGACCAAACAAATGAACAATTTTTTTTAAAATACTTTATTTATTGTTGTTACTGATGTAAAAAGAATCAAAATCAATACGTACCCAAAACTTTGTAATCTTTAGTCTATAACATTCATTTTGAAAGTATTTTATCACTGTGGGTGTGAAACTGTTAGAGTTTTAATGTATCCCACAATTCCCTAAAGTGATAAATAAGTTACTATTGTTTTAGTAGTGAGCCCTGCATTCTGCCACACTGAATGTCCTTCTTCACTCTGACTTCCTTTCCTCAGTCACAACCTTTAGCAAGTCCACAGCCCTTGAACCTAAACTTCCTGGAGGCAACCACTGGTCTACTGAGGATTAAGTGTCTCCAGACCTAATGACAACCAGTCACAAGGACTGGCTTCCCTAAGTCAAGTGCCACAAGTGGATAACTAGGCTCCCTAAGCCAGGTTCACACTTCACTCTTTGGAACTCTCCTGGGCACAGAGCCGTATCGTATGTCCTGGCAATGGACGCCCATTGACTACAGAAGCTTGTCATCTTTCTAATCACAGTGGATTCGTATGGAGTGTGAAGATCCAGGCAGGAGCTGTGAGAGGGAAAGGAAGCACGCATTCTCACTTAGAACCCCCCCCTTTTTTTTTCTTTCTGCAGGGATGTTCAGGAAAGGGCTCCACACATTCCCCAGTGTCTCCAGACCATGTGTAATCGCAAGCATTGAGAAAACTCTTAAGTCTCCTTTGTTTACATCAGCACCAAGTCAGAAGAGATTTTCAACATTCTCAAAATCACAGATACCATACTGTCAGGGCCCTAAGCCTTGAGATGCAGACAGATGAGGTTCGATCTCTGTCCTTGAATGTTTTTAAAGGTGGAAACTGGAGGAGAAAAGTATCACAATAGGAAGAGAAATTGTGAATTTCTTGCCCTCCAAGGTTGCTACCTGAAAATTCATGATGGGTGTTTTTTCTCCTTTCTTCCCCTCCCCCTTCTCACTGCCTCAGTTTGCTTGCCTAAGGAAAGATGAACAGATGCTGAATGTGAAAAGACAAGTGTGACCTGGGCTTCTTGGGGAGAGCTGCCTTTGGAGCTGGAGCACATGTTGGGAAATAGCAGGGACAGCTGAGGGGACAGGGCCCAGAGGGCAAAGACTTCTGGCGTTCCCTGGGAAATTGTCTGGATGCCAATTCTCTCCAGAGCTTCCTCTAGTAAAACCCACTCTGCAAAAACATGCCTTTTGTGACTGGAGCTTTTGTAAATATAGAGAAGAAACCTGCACTTCCTGTGGAGACTGGGATGGTAAGGGACTGAGGCTGGGACAGGAGATGATGACAACCCAGGAGGAGCCAGGAATGCAGCCCCTCCCCCCAGCCCAGTGGGACTTTAGTTTACAGAAACACCCTAGGTTGGGGTGTGTGGTCTGGATTTACAAGCATTGAACAGGAAGTTCACAGAGGGTTCTCAAGTTCATGAGCGACATGTGCCCTTGACATCGGTGCTCCTTTTTTTTAAAATTAAGAAGTTTATAGCATGTTAATACATGTTGGGAGACAATATTATAGGGTTGAACAAAGAAACTAAAGCAATTAAAAGGGATCAGAATTCAAAGGGGCTTCACAGAGACAAGCACATTTAAGTAGTCCTAGAAAATGCCTAGTACCAACAGATAAGTAGGAAGAAAAAGGGTGTTCCAGGTGGAACTGGTGGCTTATGCCAAGGTTTTTCCACACAGCAACATGTGGGACAGTAGACCATGCCAGGTAACGTAGAGCGGGTCTGAGATCTGGCACCCTTGTCCCCACCTGAGACGGTAGGTACCTCCCTGCTCCCTGCCAGATTCCAGGCCTGGAACAAGTGCCACACTTCTCACATAAAGAAAAGTAGCTCCAGGATAGAGTTCTCCGTGCTAATGAGGCACCTAGCAGCCCCGAGGGCTTAGCCAATAAGCTTCTATTCCCAGACATTCCTCCCTGCCAAAGGTATTTAATCTCCGGTCCACCATGAGGAGTTGGCACGCACCCATCTTCCACAATGAACAACCAATAAACAGTTTGGAATCAAGGACCGTCTGTTTCATTGAGAACCATCTGGGGAGCATGGAGAAGGCCTTCCTCTACAGAGCTACAGCCTAAATCTCCCATAGAAGGCCTCTCTGTGCTCCGAGACAATCAGACAATCAAGACAATCAAGACAATCAAGACATTGGAGACAACCAACCGCAGCAAAGCTGAGGACAATGACCCGATGACCAAGAAGCTAAATCAAAGCTCCAATTCCCCTCCTACCCCCTCCCTACCAGGCTAGACGCCATCCTCAGCCTGCGACCCTCCCCCTCCCCACTCAGCTCCCCACTCTTTCCAACACAGCAGGGCCAGAATGTTTGGGAACCCCTGGACCCCTGACACTTCATTCCCAATTCTCTGTGTGGTTTTCTAGAGGGGACTAGATCCCCTGAAGTCAGGGACTATCAGCTTCAGTTTCCCATGTCTTAGACTGTGTTTTTCCACCCCATGAAGTGTATCTTGGCACTTCTCTAAAGCCCAGCACCCAAAAGCGATGGCCCTGGGGAAACACAGCCAAGTACTCTCCGAGTTTGGCCTGGAACGCCTTGACCAACAGCAACACTGACACTTTAGCTGACCAATAATTAACACATGACTTGTTCTGTGCATTCTGGGATATTACTTAACATCCCTGCCCTCTGCTTCCTGAAGATCAGCAGCAACATCCTACTCCAGTCATATCAAAGATGAGCCCAAATGCTGCCAAATGCCACCTAAAAGACAATGCAAATGACACAGTTGAAGGACCCCATTCCTTGAAGCTGATGCTGGTTGTCTAAAGATATCAGTAGTGAGAGATCGATCACATTGGCAAGAAGGCTGTGCTGATAGGAAGCACAGCTCTGGTCATTCTATTGACATCCTTACTGTATAGTTTGGCAATGAAGATGGGAATTCTATGTGCAAATGGCATTGTCCAGTCTAAGCTTTAAAAGAATAAGTGGGAGCCTGTGGGCAATGACTTAGAGACACACACCAAGCTCAGGTCAGAGAATGCCGCAAGGTCCTATGAGACAATAAATACATCCATTCTTCTTCCTTGTCACTCTGGTCTGCAGATAGACCATGACTCTTACCCTAAAGACTTCCTCTTACCCTGGGCCAGCATGCCTGGTCTTGACCCTGAAGCAGTGGCTGGCTTGTTCCTGTGAAGGCTGGGAACACCTGTGACCTTACCCCCTTATTTTAGTAACAATTCTTGAAGCAGCCAGAGGCCTATACCCAGAAGCCCTTTCGACTGTTTGTTGTGTTGTTGCTAACGGAGCCTGAGGTCTAAAAGGGGTTTCCAGGGCGTGTTGATTAGTTATCTGCTGCCCACGGGGAGCCAGGGACACAGTGTGCGAAAGGGTTGTTCAGTATATGAGCCTGGTTGAAACCGGTAGTTATTTAAAGACTCGGACAGTAGTGTCAGTGTCCCTTTGACTTCTCTTTTAAAGATACTTTAAGGGGCCAGGAGTAATGGCTAGCTGATTCTTCCACTTAGCCTTGCTAATTTGGGATTTGAGCTGCAATTATAAGCAGCTGTTGCAACATCTCCAGATTCCTAGGCAAACAACAACAACAACAACAACAAAAGGTGACTTGTGAAATCTTCAAAGGGCCTCCTCAAGATTATGGTAACTAAGTTTCCTTATTTGTCAAAATGGTAGTTTTAGGATGAGTTTGGAGAAGGAGACACTATGGGTCGTAGGTTCAAGTTCCACCACATTTGGGGCAAAAATACATGTCCTGTAATTAATTATGAAGAGTATGTGTGCCCAATAAATATGTATCGATACTTATTGGGGTCCCAGCTATGAGAATTTACTAAAAATGTAGTGCTAATAAAAGTTTACAAAAATAAGCAAGTGTGGTGTGCTAAGAAACCCATATAATTTATACATTATTTAATTAGTGTCTCATGGGCACACCCTCTATGCAAGCATGGCTAGGCTAGGTATAAAATATAACAGGAACACTTTCCTTGTTCTAGATGAATAACCTGGTTTGACAAACCAAAACCAAAACACACATATACACCCCATACATACAACACCACACCACACACACACACACACACACACACACACACAGAAAGAGAGAGAGAGAGAGAGAGAGAGACAGAGAGAGAGAGACAGAGAGAGAGAGAGAGAGAGAGAGACCCTAAACAATAACCACCTACTATACAGTGACATAATAATTATGCTTCATCTGATCCATAGCATGAAAGATATATAAATCAGAATAGAAATGTTTATAATCTCCCTTGGAATCAAGAGAAGCTTCTCAGAACTTGATTGAGTCATTAAAACCCAACTTTATATACCACTATTCGATAGTCCAGTGCCTCTTATATGGTGGATAATTCTATGTCTGTTAAATCAAGACCCATTTTTTTTTCACCAAGGTCAGAGTACACTGAGACATGGGTAAAGTCTGTGACCACTGCCATAACCCTTAGAGCAGTTTGTCATTTTGACGTGATTATAAAATACAGAGTTGTTTTCCTTGGTTTTCTTGTCTTTCAGAAAAAGGGCAGAAAAGCAAACAAACATGAAACTCCTTAAACTTCTGAACAGTTTGAGATAGGACTCAAAGGTCTAAGCACTGTCCCCTTTGGCTGGATTCCTGAGTTCCCAGGATCCTTTTCAACAAACTTCTGCTCAAGGGGTAAGACATTTCACATCCTAGCTCGTGCCGTGCAGGATGCTCAGATGTAGCAAGAGCATGCTGGCCGGAGTGAAGAAGGGATAGGCATGTATTTCTTCTAACAGTAGGCAGGCTTGCTCCCGTGTGCTGTTGGAGAGCAGCGGTAAGAGCTGAATTTCATCCTCAGTGCATTTCAGAGCTATCACATTTATCAATTAATTTATTCACGTACTTATTTTATGTGGGCTAATGCAATGGCATCACATGTGGAGATCAGATACACTTTATAATTCTGAAAGGTCCTTTAAAATCCTAGATAAGGATAAGAAAAGAGAAGAGAGTGGGTCAGATTACACTTTCTCCATTCTCTATTGTTGCAGGGCCAACCACCACAAGATTGCTGACTTAAAGCAATAGCCGGGACTGGTGAGATGGCTCAGTGGTTAAGAGCACTGACTGCTCTTCCGAAGGTCCTGAGTTCAATTCCCAGCAACCACATGGTGGCTCACAACCATCTGTACAGCTATAGTATATTCATATAGAGAAAATAAATAAGTAAATCTTAAAAAAAACCTAAAAATAAAAAACAATAGCCATGACCAACTGCATGGTTTCTATAAATCAGAAGTCCAGGCCTAGGGCCAGTAGGATAGCACCATCAATAAAGGGCTTGCCTTACGAACATAGGGATCAGAGTTTGGTCCTCAGAACTTGAGGGGGGCGGGGGTCATACACCTTTATATTAAATTTTCTATGGAATATATTTTCATCATGTGTCTCTGTTCCATCTTCATTTTTCCTCCCTTTCTTTCTCCCTCTCTCTTAGGAAAAGGAGAACAAAAAATTAAAAAAGAAAAGAAATCCCACAAAAACAAAATAAAAAAACAGATAAGAGATCAATAAGACAGAAACACACACACACACACACACACACACACACACACATCAGAGTCCACAAATATACCATTGAGTTGGTTTTGGCCAACTACTCCTGGGCATGGGGCCTGTGCTGGTGTGTGCTCGGTACCCCCAGTGACACTGTATTGAAGAAAACTGACTTTTCCCTCTGCCAGCCAATGGGTATCAATGACAGACAACTTCTTGGTTCAGGGTGGGACCTCACATCCATTTCCCTCTTTCAGATTATAATACACCTTAGTAATTGCATCTTTAGGGAGGCAGAGGCAGGCAGATGCTTGGGATTCTCTGGCTACTCAACTCAGCTTAGCTGACTTGGTTAGTTCTTAACCAGCCCTGAAAGAGAGAATAGAGAGCTGAAGCCCTTCTCAGTTCTGAAGAGCTTTTACCCGTTAATGGTCGCAGGGCTAGGGGAGTAATTTGTCTTTAGTGGTATAAACGCAGGTAAGTTGCCCATGCTCCAGGAAATACGTAACATATACCTACACATGCGCATTCAAGCAACCCTAATTAAACTCAGTGACACACACACACACACACACACACACACACACAGCACAGCTTAGCACAGCTAGGTTCCTGAGCTCTGACTTCTCTCAGCTCTTAAAGACCGTTCTTTGGCTCTAGAGGCCACTCTGAATTCCTTGCTACTTGGCCTCTGTCCTCCAAGTCACTTCATAATAACAACAGAAGCAACGAAGTCGATCCTGTACTGAATTCCCTGTTTCCACCAGACTAGAGTTTTTAAAGGCGTCTTCTGCCAGATGAACGGCATGCGTTGAGGATGGCCGAGCTGGAGTGGACCCTCCCAAGCTCCTTAGAGTCCAGAAGATAGTGAGTGAACTAGCTCCAGTCTTACTCCGCAGTTCCTGTCTCCAGGCTCCTACCACGAGTTCCCGCCCTGACTTCCCTTAACGGTGGAGTGTGCGACCTTAGAAACATATGCTGAAATCAACTCTTTCCTCCAACAAGTTGGTTTTAGGAAGAGTGGTCGATCCCAGCACCTGATGAGTTCCCAAGCTTTCTCCAATCCACTTGATATCACACAGAGAATTTTAAATGCTGTCACGCATTTAATATCTAGGGTCATTAAATGAGTCTGCTCGCAACTAGAGTCTACTGACTAGGGCTCTCCATTCCTGAACCAGCTTTAGGCCTTCGTCAGTACATCCACACACCACTAGCCCATGTCACATACAGACACAACAGTTTGGAAACTCTTCTTGACTTAGTATGAACTGTTTAATCAGCTACGGAGTACCATGAGGAGTCCAGCCCATAACTATTACTGAGTGTCCATTTCACACCCATCGCTGAGCCTGAACATTAGGAAAACAGGTGAGGAAAACACCATTAACACTAAAAAGAAATTTACACTTCAAGATCCCTAGGGCCCTCTGGCTATCCAGACTAGCATACTTGGCTAGTTCAAGGCCAAGTAAATCTCTACCTTTAGGATAGAGAAGCACTGCTCACCATACACCCCCAACTTGGGAAAATCTGATTTATAATATTTATTTGACATGCTGACTGAAGAAATTGGAAGGGCACTGGGTACAGATGTGGAGAACCTGGGATCAACAATTTTATCACGAAAAGATAAGAACTAGAGAGTATACACCCAGGCCACACACCTGCCAGCCAGCCTGATTTCCTTAGCTGCCATGCATGTGATTAAAAGCCCGCTGCAGGCTCTACTTTCAAATGGCCCATATGACTCTATTGTGTTTTCCTTAACCTCCCTAGTAATTACCATTGTGTTTAGTAATCAACAGTACTGATTTACGCAAGCTACTTTCAAGTCAATCACTCTAGCACTTGAAAACAATAGCTTTGAATGGAGTTATTTCCTGGGAGAATGTTAAATGTTTCCGAGTTCAGATAGCCAAGGAAAGGCGGTTCCCTGCATGCAAGGAAAGAGAATGAAACGCTTTCTGGCAGCTGGACCAAGATAAAGTGTTCAGACAAGTCCTGTAGTGGGTTGGGAGTGAATGGGAGTAACTTGTTGTTTCCTGCCTAAAATTGTACTGTTGGATACATTCAGCTGCCTTATACAGCATGCCTCTAATTGCTGATATAAATCCTGATAGAGCCCCTCAAGGGATCAGACATAACCTTTAGCCATTCTGTCTGCAAACAATAGCAGGGCTGCGAAGGAAAGGTAGCTGGTGCGAAGGACTTCAAGGGGCATTTGCTGGGTCTGATTTATTGGCTAAGCTTCACGCCGCTCAGCTACCTAGTCAGGAGTCTAGTTTCTAATCTCAGGTCTTTAATTTGCAAGGTCATACTCTAAAGTCTCACGTATCAGCCTCCAGGCTGACCCTGAAGCCTGAGTAATGAGGAGTTAGTTACACACAGTGAAAGACAGTGTGCGCTTTCATCGCATAATTTAAAGGGACGTGGAAATCCGCCTTTGCTTAGGGAAAAACCATGTGTCGAGTGCTTTTGTTCTCGAAATGGATATGTAAAGGAGAAAACCTTTAAGTAAACGTAAGTTGTTTCTGAAGACGTTCCCAAACACGGGTGGGCCAGGGAGCACGATACCTCTTGCCTGTGGCTGGAGAATAAGGACCCTACAAGGTGGTCCTTGGGTACATGGACCAGGAAAAGACTCAAGTGACAATCAAATGTGAAATCTAGATACTGATTTAAACAGTGATCTGAGTCACAAAGAGTTTGGGTTTGTGAAGAAAGTGAGTGGGAGTCACAAGAGTCCTTCCGAGACCTTTCCGCCTTTTCTTCCCCTAGACTTACCTCCTAGAATTCCAGTAAGGATCACCATCAGCTCCACATCCACGTGTGCCTGAGAGAATCTCCATAGGTGTTTGGTCATGTCCACTCACGGACTGCTTTTAAAAAGATTTATTTAATATACATTAACATTAATTTAATATACATATATAATATAATAATACATGATAATTATTTAACATGCATATTTAATATATAAGTACACTGTCACTGTCTTGAGACCCACCAGAAGAGGACATCAGATCCTTACAGATGGTTGTGAGCCACCGTGTGGTTGCTGGGACTTAAACTCAGAACCTTTGGAAGAGCAGCCAGTGCCCTTAACCATTGAGCTATCTCTCCAACCATCTCCCCTGCCCTTACAGATATTTTAACATGACTGTACCTTTCTTCAACAGGAGTAACGAAGTAAGGTAACAAAAATATTTATCCTGTGCAGAAAGTCTAGTTTACCTTCAAGTCCGCCTAACCTGGTGTGGCTGAAATATCTTCTATTGAGAATCTTTTTCCCTAAGGGTTTAATCCTTGAAAAATAAAACATCAGAAAAGCAAACCAATTGTTCTAGTTGGCTTTCTATCAACTTACCACAGAATCGTCTAGAAAGAGAGAACCTGGGCTGAGGTCCTGCCTTCATCAGATTGGTCTGTGGGTCATTTTCTTAATCAATGATTGGTGTGCAAGGGCCCAGTCTTCTGTGGATTATGCCACCCCTGGGAGGGTGGCCTTGGGTTGTAAAAGAAAACAGGCTGAATGTAATGCCCCAAATTAACCTATAAGCCCCACCTACCCTGGGAACCAGGTAACTTCCTGGAATGCTGGGAGTAGTTGTTCTCCGGAAAAAAAAAAAAACAAAGCTTCATGGGAAAGTATGGTGGCCTATAGGTTTGTAGTATGTAAGGCCTATAGGCCTTACAAATTCCTGCAACGTGTGGCTCGAGGGCATTCTCAACTGGGAAACTCCAGGGAGTGCCTCTGACCAAAGTCCATCCCTCAGTCAGTATTTAATAATCCCAAATGTGCCCCAAAATGGTGGAGTTGGTTTTGCGAGCAAATCTCAGGATAAACACTAAGCGCGTCATTAAGAGCAAGCCAGAAAGTAGCATTTCTCCATTGCCTCTGCTTCAGTTCCTGCCTTGAGTTCTTGCCCTGACTTCTCTCGGTGATGGACTATGGTTTGCTGTATCTATCCAAATAAGCCTTTTCTTCCTCAGGTTGCTTTTAGTTGCAATATTTATTACAGCAATAGGAAGCAAGCTAGTAAACCAATGTTAGAGACGAGGGGTGTGAGGAAAGATGACGTCAAGCTACATTTGGGGGACGACGCCTCTTGACTCTCTTAGACTCATGAAGTTGCCTCTCACTCAAACAGGAGGCTTAGCAAGCTCAGACCACCTTTTTACCCACCCAGAGAAGCATCTCCTTATAAATAGAGCATAACCATATTTAACTAGATTTTCTTGAAGAGATATATTAAAAGAACTGTTAAAGAACAAAACAAAACCAAGCAATACCCCTCTGACTTTTGCCATAATTGTGTGATCTGTGATGCAAAGTCTGATCAGAGCATTTCTAGGTCTAAATTGGTCAATGATTCAAAAATATTTCAAAATATTACCCTACCTTTGAAAACAAGCTGACAACTTGTCCTCCCTTAGGCATGGAAAGATGGGTACAGCTGCTTTACAATTCCATAGGTAATCCTCGACCAGGGCTCCTTCTGGCTGATAGACATATTCAAGGTTACCGAGCTAGGACTTTCAACTAATACTGTGGACCTTGTTACAGTCAACACTTGTGGCCCTCCAGCATTGATGTGTTGAGAAATCCCAACTCCCAAGATGATCGGGCTTCTGGAAGTTAGTAGGTCACAAGAGATCCTACCTCACAAATGAGATTAGTGTTTTTTAGGAAAACAAAACAAAAAAAAGAAAAACAAACAAAATCAAAACCAAAAGGCAATCAAAGAACCTTGAGAAAGTTTGCTCATTCCTGCCACAGGAGGACACAGCTAACAGGTACCATCATTGAGAAGGACCAGCTCCCGAGGCTCTTGGCCCCTTCATCATGAACTCCCCACCTCTGCAAGCATGCTCGATAACCTCTGCTGCTTACAACGTGTGCAGTCTAAGGTATTTTGTTGTAAGGTCGCATTCAGCCTGACGCAGACACCCAATTCTGAAGCTTCTGTTATCTAAAAAAAGAAATACTGGTTTATCCTCCATCTCCCTGGGAATGCAAGCAACTAAAAATGATAGTGATATTTTCCATTCGTTACTTATTCTAACCAAAGTAGAACTGGGTCCCTTTGACTTAAAATTAAAAATAGACGGAAGAGATATCCTTCATTTAGCTCAAAGGACAAAAAGAAAAGGAAAGAAAACATGGATTTGGCATAACAGCTGCAGGGACTTTGGACCCAAAAAATATTATTAAAGGGCTAAGAGCATGAGGGTTTGGAGAACTATCACCGAGTGAGTGTACAGAACAAGGCATCTTCAGGTGCTGTGGACTTATATGGAAACCCTGCCAGATGTTGTTAGCGACCCCCAAGTTGTAGGTACTTTCCATTATAGTGATTCTGGTTGAGAATAGGCAGGCAACGTGTATGGATAGAGACCCAACTGATCTTTGAATGGGCATTAAAATCAATAGAACACTCCCAGTCTCTTAAGCACCACATCTCAGAAGAGAAGGGAAGATAGGAAGGCAGAGACAAAGACCAGCTGGAGGGGACATCCTTTCAAGCACGCAGAAGCATTCTACACTCAAGTCCAAGCCTGTTCTAAATTTCCATGTAACTCTGGAAGAACATAACTCAGCTTACTGGGAGAAAGTATAAGGTTGTTGTTGTTGTTGTTGTTGTTGTTGTTGTTATTGATGATGATGATGTTTAGTTTCTCTTCTCTTTGGAATACATAGGGACATGTCCAAGTGGCCAATTATATCCCTGGTGCTTCGCACGGTGGCACCAGCAGCTTCCCTCTACCCCCTTACTGTTGGTACTCTCTTCAAGCTCCACCCCATAGTTACCTGGCAATAGCCAGGTATGCCCCGCCCCACATGCCTGCTCCACTATAAGAGGGGCTGCCTGCCCCCTCCTCTCTCTCTTTCCCCGCTCCTTCCTCTCTCTTCTCATCCTCTCACCTCTCTGCCCCTCTTGGGCTCCCCTCCCTCCTCTCTCCACATGGTCATGGCCGGCCTCTATTCTCTCTCTACTCTCTCTCTCTCTCTCTCTCTCTCTTTCTCTCTCTCTCTCTCTCTCCCCTCTACTCTCATCTTATTCTCTAAATAAACTCTATTCTATACCACGTTGGTGTGTATGTGTGGTCCTTCAGGGGGAGGCGATGCCTGGGCATGGGCCCGCTCAGGCACTCCCTTCCCCCACATCGCCATGCCATATTCACTAACACCCTTCCTCTCTTTTAAGTCCCATTAATGGTGCCGAAACCCGGGAACATCAACAACCACATTAATAAAGAAGCCATCACTTACTATGTGTAATTGGCATCTATCATTGGTGGCAGTATGGTTTTGTTCTTTGCAACTACTTCACTCCTGGACTCTATACTTTGCTTCTGAAATGCCCTGGAGCCTGTGCTGATGCTGCAACTGGAGCCTTGCTGCTGCCACTAGAGTGAAGGGGATGCTCTCGACCACCTCAGCCGAGTGCCAGGATGGAGGCAGCTTCCTCTCACTCCCAGGCTATGGGAACTTCTCGATGATAGAATGCTGCTGATCTTGTTTTAAATGCCCACCGCAGAGAGAAGTCAGGCAGACCCAGGAGACCCGAATTTTTTCACCATTAAAATGGCCGCTAGCAATTGTATGTCTCCCTCATCTAAACTTGTTACTGACAAGAAAACCCTCTCCGTTGTTTTTTTAAACCCTTTTCAACAGGCTTTTTAGCTCTCCTCACTAATGAAGCATGGCTGTCCTCTTTGTCCTTGAGGGGTTTAAATGCAGCCAGAGTAATGACTGCTGTGCCAGTAGTCAGTCTACATGTCAATCCTGACTCTCTCCTACAGGACCTTCCCACACAAGTTGCACTTGGCAACCAGAGAGCTGAGGAAGAATCCAGTTTGTGTTAGCACCATTCCACCAATTTCAGTCAAGGGCGTTTGACCAAAAGCAACTTCTTCAAACTCTACTCTAGCTGCACACAGCAGATCAACTCCATCCTGCCCTGCCGTGGAAGTAAGGAGCTTGGATTTGGCCTCCATGACTCATGGCTCAGAGTTTCTATTTTAATTTTTCTTTTATTTATTCACTTGACATCCTGATCATGCCCTGCCCCATCCCCCCACCCATCCCTCATCCTTCCTCTTTTCTGAGTCCTACTCTTACAAAT
The DNA here is from genome assembly GCA_964023405.1 of Apodemus agrarius. NCBI lineage: Eukaryota > Metazoa > Chordata > Mammalia > Rodentia > Muridae > Apodemus > Apodemus agrarius. The sequence continues at coordinate 76,338,909 of OZ030015.1, forward strand.
CCCTCTTCCCATTACACCCTCCTCTTCTCAGAGAAGGGAAGCCCCCCCCTTGGGTACCACCCTACCCTGGGGCATCCAGTCACAGCAGACCTAAGTACATCCTTTCTCACCAAGGCTCAACCAGGCAGTCCAGGTAGGGGGAGGGGATACAAGGGCAGGCAACAGAGACAGCTTCAGATCCAATTGCTAGGGGACTGAATCTTCAGCATTTTTTATTCTTCTAGGATCCTCCAGGTCTAGGGGTCAGAAGTTGTTCCCCATGGTTCATTATCTCCTCATAAGTGACAGACCTGGGAACTAAGCCCTAGAGACAGATAGGAATCTATTACCTATACTGTCCAATGCTACCTAGACTCTATGACTCCTTAGTTACTTTGTTTTGGAAAGGCCCTTTGCCATCACTCTGGCCAGTAGTCAGCATGGTTTTATAAATACAGTGCTTAAAAATTACATAAAGCATTCTTAAACTGGTTTTGGGTCAGATCTGGTCATACCTCACTGGTCATTCTCTGACTCTTTCTCATCCACCTTCCTCTTCCTCTTCCTCTTCCTCTTTCTCTGGCTTCTACCATCTGCTGTGTTTTTGTTTTGTTCTATTTTCCTCAATTGTAATAAATCTTCAGCTAACAAAAGTAGCATGGTTTTTAGACATGTAAGGATATGCTAAATAAAGTTTGGTGGATACACGTTAGTCATAATCATCTGTAAAGAAAGTGTTGCCCAACATTTTGTGGCTTCAAATAAAAACAAGCATTTATTATTATTTCCCTGACAGTGTTTGTAGATCAGGGATTCATAAAGAGTTTAGCTGGGCATTTCTGCTTGTTTCTCGGCAGATGGACATATTGGTCAGGTTGATGAGCAAGTCATAAGTTTTATAAGTGAATGCAAAGCATTGGAGTAGACAGAGAAATTTAAACAGAACAAAGGGGAGAAATTTCACATTTCAATTTCAAGACTTCCTTGGAATCGGGAATTATCCAGGGCAGTTCATGCTGGAAATAAATCCAGAGGTTTGCAGCCAATCACTCTGAAAAAAAGAAAACCAGCAAGGCAGTTGGAGAAAGGGCCATTCTGTTCAAACAGCGATGCCAGGAAAACTAAACTTAAACTCTGACCTCTCACAACACATCAAAATTCATCAAAAATTAACACAATACTGAATGCAAAAAAAAAAATCCAAAACAATAATATGTTCACCCGAAAATACTCAAAGACTCAAAAGATAAGTTGGTTGTTAAAATGATTGCCATGCAAGCAGGAGGACTGGAGTTCAAATCCCCAGACTTCATGTACATGATGGGCAGGCGTTACAGGCTTGGAAGGCAGCCGGGTGATCCTAAGAACAAGCTGGCTAACAATATCAGAAAGGTCAGAGTTCAAATGAGAAACTCTCCTTCGAAGAATAAGGTGGAGCATAATTGAGGAAGATTCTTCACACCAACCAAAAACTCCCACCCTCACACACACACACACACACACACACACACTCATACACGTATGCACACCACACATGTGCACATGTCAGTGAGGAAAAATACTTAAGACTTAGGTTAAACAGATAATAGAAATAATTCTAAAAACATAGCATATGAAAGAAAAAACTAAGGAAAAAAATTGGACCTCATCAAAAGCGCACTTTTCAAATGAAAAGACTTGAAGCAGACTGCAATGGAATGTTTGCGAAATACCTCACAAAATGACTTTCATCAAGAAATGCAACTTAAAATGCAACAATAATAGTCATGAGGCAACCCAGTTGGGAAGTGGATAAAAGACATAAAGAGACATTTCAGCAAAGGGGTGATCGAAAGGATTGATGAGGACCTGAAAAGATGCTGAAGGCTTTTAGTCACTGTGGAAAGTCAAATCAGAGCTGCAGGGATAAGGCTGCTCGCTCACAGGGAATAGCAACCATCGTGGAGCCGGTGGCAAGCGTGGAGCACTCACACTGCCTCTGCGAATGTGACGTGGTGTTGCCACAGTAGAAGCAGTTCTTCAGCTTTTCAAAGAGGTTTCAGGGTATCAAACGCTTTACCCAGAGCTGGAAAACGGTGCAATCCACCCAAACCCATCAAGGCCAAAGTGTGGTCTATCTGAGAGATCGGAGGCTGTACAGAAAAGTGTGAAGCAAAATACAGATCCACACATCAGGGTTGGACTAGGATTCGTTATGTTAAACAAGAGAAACAAAACTTGCGTGACCTTGTCATTGATTCATTTGTATAAATTGTCCTAAGAAGGAGGCAGATCTAGAGAGGCCAAAATAGATTCAGGGTTTCTTAGGGAGATGTGGGTGTATGTGTGTATGTATGTGAACTAAAAACGAATAATGTCTCCAAATATTAGGTATAACAGTCACATTATTTAGCAAGTTTTTAAAAAGTCATTCAGTTTTAAATCTGAAAGGATATAATTCTGTGGTATGCCTTTAAGAGGTAGAGAGCCTAGAAGTGGGTATTTAAGTCATGGGAACGTGCCCATGAGACTCCAGTTTCAAAGTCTCCCGACTTCCTGGCCTAAGATCTGAGTGCGTTCTCTGGCACGTGCTTCTGACGTGATGTTCTGCCCTCACCAGAGGCCCAACTCTAGGGTTGCCTCACCTTGGGCTTGAACCTTCAGACCCATGAGCTAAACTAAAACTCCCTTTCCCTTTTCATAAGTGATCTGTGTCACAATATTTTACCACAGAGGCAGAAAACTGACTAATACATTCCCAGACACTCAACACACAACAGTGGGAGGATACGAGATGGTTAAATAGAAATGTAAGAGAAGCGGGCTTCTGGGAATGTCTGCTACCTAGCAATGCAGTTCTAACTGCTTATGTTAGTCCTTCCTCAGTTAGACTCCAGGCCTGGGAATAGCGTCCCATGGCGAGGGTCTCTGCCCTGTTTGCTTCTGGTTCTGGCCTTTGTTATCCTTGGACATTAGCTCACGCTTGCAACTGACTACTTTTCTCAGCTCAGGTTCTGCTTGTAAAAACTTTGCAAGTCCCAATGATTTATTTTTTCTCTTGTCTTATCTATTTTTCTTTCAACCCAAATTAACCGGGTTTTGGAAAGAATTCTCTTAAAGGCTTTTGGGGAGGTCCTGTGCAGATTTTATTGGAGTTTGATCCTGTAGGCCAAAGCTGTATTCTCAAATGTGTTTGTTATCAGTCCCTCTCTATCCCCGGATCCAACAGCATTGGTGTGGGCAAACACCCCAGAAATTCCACTCTTAGATATAATTGCTCTTGGACAGTCAGTCATGAGATCTTACAGAAACGTCTAGTCCTTTTCTTGGCTGCATCTGGGCAATGTTTCCCTAACGGCCATAGATTTGATCTTTGCCAGAACTCATCCTATCTTGCCTTATCACTGCTTGACATTTGAAAAACGATTACTCTAAGATCCAGAAAGTTCGGTCGTGTTTGCTGAATCATTTTTCTTTAATTTAGCAGGTCTCAATTATATTTTGATATCTTTTTTATTATCAGGTTCACTCTACGAACTTCAACATTTCTCATAAATTTCTCTCACTGGCCAGCTTCTTGTAAAGACACTCCCTAACCCGTCCATTAAGGACCATCTGACTCCCAGTCACTGCCTGCTCCACCATCACGATCACATTTCAGGTTTTTAGTTTAGTAGCACCCTCCTTCCAAGCACTAAAATATGCACTAGTGATCTTTAACTGCACGACATATTGCCCTAACATGCTATAGGTTCAAACAACTGTACACATTACCTCACTGTTTTTGTGGCCTGTGCATTTGTGAGTTGATTTGGTGATTTGACCTGGGAATCTCTCCTGAGGTTCAAGGCCAGCTTTATGCATCTTACTTGACCAACAGAATGTGATTGACATGATATTCTGGGCCTTGCAAGCCCAGGTCAGAAGAACTGTTGTAACCTTATCAAGGTCTCCTGAAATCCTACTCTAAAACTCAGACACTGTACACACAGGAGACTTAGGCACCACGGTGGGGATTCTCACATGGAAAAAGCAAAGAGGGCATCGGCCAATAGCCAGCACCAGCTTGTCAGTGACTCATCTCAAAGTGAATGCACCAGACCCAGAGCAGGCGCCTGGATGCTGCCATCTTCACTGGCCTCTGCTGAATTGCAGACACACAAGCTAAATACATTGTGTCTATCTTCTTAACCTCTTACTTCGGAGATGGTTAATATCAACAGATACCCAGAATAAGAGCCAGCATCTGGGTGCAAAAAAATTAGAAACAGATGGAGGTATGGCAAAAAGAGGAAAACTTAAAGGCATGAAAACCTCCCAGAACTGAGTTTTCAGATTTAAACCAAAATAAAAATAAAATACTGAGGCCTATCACATTCAAACAAAACAAAACAGAACCTATCCAGAGAGCACTATCCTAAAATGTAGGGATACTACACACTGGAACACATGGATACTTACAAATGGGAATAAAGGTCTGGTTGGAAAAGTCACCCAGAAATGTCAAAAAAAAATTAAACTGCTGTTAGTAATGCTGGATGCTAGAAGACCAACTATATCCAAGGTCACTGAAAAAGTATTTACAACTCAGAATTCCATTCCCATTCAAACCATTGGTCACCTGGAGAGAGAACATAATCCAGTTTTCCATGCAAGGTCTCAAACACTTATCCTGCTAGAAACAACAGAGTAACCGAGGAAAAAAAGGGATCCCAAGAAAACGGGCCCAGTGTCTGGGCACTGGAGCGAGGAAGAAGGCTTCTTCTAGGAAGAAAAAGCACAGAAATTCACCACGCCTGGGAGCAGCATCCAGCAACCAGCAGCAGTCCAGCGTGGAGAAGGAGGAACCGAGAGCCTGGAAGGTGACAGCACACGCCTGGGCACCATGGCCGTACTGAAAGGAGTTTTGCGGTTCTGGTAGTGATGCGCTTTCCAATTAGATACAGATGGATTAAAGTTGAGTAAAATGGAAATCACAGTAAAGGCCACCTCGAATCTCTTCAATTTTCAGCTTTTAGGAGATTTAGACTCATCTAGGCCTGTCCGAGGGAGGACCTCCTGAGATGTCTAATGGAGGTAGGAATATTCACCCTGACTATGGGGAGCATCCTTCTGTGGGCCAGGGCCACAGACTGAACGGAAGAGAAGTCCAGTGGAGCACCCACATTCTTCTCTCTGCCTCCTGACTAAGGATTCAGTGTGATCAGCTGCCTCAGGCCCCTGCCACCTTGTTACAATGGTTGCTTCCGCCTTCCCCAACACTGGAGACTATAGCCTCGGATTGTTAGCCAGAGTCAGTGCCTCTCTCTTTATGATTTTTCTGTGATGGCAAATAGAAATGTAACACAGACTCAACTATGAAAACGTTTTTTAATGGCGGTGATATTTTAAGTGTAGACTATTTAACCCCCCGACCTGAAATTGTGACATGTCCCATGTAAGAACGTGGTGGAGAAAAATCATACATGCCAGGACAGAAAGCACTTTTACAGGGCTTTGTTTCGTCTTCTGTCAGGCTTATTGTCTTAAAAATTTAAAAAACCCAGGGTTCTGGGAAATGGTTCAGGAGTTACAATGGTTGCTGTGCAATGAAGCAGGGCCCGAGTTCTGATGTTCACTCGTCACATGAAAGAGAATGATGGAGCACTGGAGCTCAACGGTCAGAGAGTCTAGGTTAATCGATGAAGGCCAGGTTCAGTGAGAGACCTTGATTCATAGACAGACAGACAGACAGACAGATAGACAGACAGAGGTAGAAGGCAATAGAGGAAGAGTTCTGATGTTGACCTTACTCCTATACATACACACACACACACACACACACACACACACACATACACACACACACACACACACACACACACACATTGTGAGTATATATGTACACACAAATATATGCATATATATGCACAACAGAAAAACATGGGAAGAAGCCTACTTAAAGGACCTGCATGTAAGGCAATATGGCTATTACTTAGGCCTGTATGATTTGCAAGTCTTTTAGGCTCAGGGAGAAGAGGGCCAGAGTAATGGCTGGGTAAGGCAGATGCTCAGGGCTCCAACTTTAAGCGCTCTTCTCAAGTGAAAACTCCACTGCTTGGTGCCTCGCGTAGCACACCTGAGTCTGGCACTTACCAGAAAGCACTGCGTATCGTAAAGGTGTTGGTAGAAAGAGCAATTGGGGCCTGCAAAATGTCTCGGGATGTAGAGGCACGTGCCACACAAGCCTAGCAACATGGGTGGGATCCTCCAGCTCCACAAAAAGGTATAAGGACCGACCTGGTTCCACCAAGCTGTTCTCTGACCTTTACATCCATGATTTGCTTGCCCTTCCAAATAATATTACATTAACTCACTAGCCTTACGAATACAGAGGCAGATGTTCGCAGCCAACCATTGGGGTACCCAATGGAGGAGTTAGAGAAAGGACTAAAGGAGCAGAAGAGGTTTGCAACCCATAGGAAGAACAATAATATCAATCAACCAGACCCCCCCCCCCAACAGAGCTCCCGGGGACTAAGTCATCAACCAACATGGCTCCAGCTGCATTTGTAGCAGAGGATTGCCTTGTCAGGCATCAATGGGAGGAGAGGTCCTTGGTCCCAGGAAGGCTCCATAGATGCCCCAATGTAGGGGAATCAGGGTGGGGAGGTGGGAGTGGGTGGGTGGGTAGGGGAACACCCTCATAGAAGCAGGGGGAGGATGGGATAGGGGTTTCTGGGAGGGGGAACTGGGAAAGGGGATAACATTTGAAATGTAAATAAAGAATATATCCAATTTTAAGAGGACAGTATGAAGAGAGATGAGGCTTGGGACTCTGGACACAACTTAGGTGGTTGTTGAAGTCTTTTAAGTCTGTCCTGAAGAAAAGAAGCTTTTATAAGGCAGAAAAAAAAAGCATGACAAGTTCAACAAGTAGACAGAGGATTGAACCCCTTACACGTGAGGTTGGGGACAATGAATGTAAGTATTAAAGAAGCAGGAAAAAGCAGAATTCGGTGGTTCCTTATGATGGATCATAGTGCTAAAACACTGAGTAGATTCTTGGTACATAGAGGCTTAAAAAGAATTTGCTTTTGAAGTAGAAAAATACCTTGCAATTTGTTACCTTTCTGTGCCACAGAACCAAGATAAAACCCAAAGGCTTCAGTTGGTCAGCCTCTGTTATTGATAAAATATTGGCCAATAGGGGACCTTGAGGCACTTGGCATAAATGTTTTTTATATACAAGTAAGAGATGTTTCCATTCAGGATCACTTTAACATGGGCGCTGGGTCTGCACAGTGGAGTTGTGCCCCTGTCCGGAGGACTACAAGTTGTTAGGTGCCACGGGGCTTCTCTGCCCCAAAGCCAGGTTCCCAGGACTCCCTGGGAACTAGACGGGAAAGTTTAGGCAGGAGAAGCTGAGAATTCATGACGATTGGAGATACCCTTATGAAAACAAACAAACAGTCCGTCCCAGATCCTCTGGAGCAAGCTTGGCAGTGTTTTGTTTGCCTATTGACTAGCTTAGCATAATATTTTCCCAATCTCCCTACCGTATCAATTTCTGACAGTACAATTGAACCGAGGCAGGAGAGCATTGTCTACAAGACCAGCCAAGGAAATTGGGAACTTGGTTGGTGGCTGTAAATATCCTCTTGGTCTTTCGATGTGTTTATTCTGAAGTGCTCTCTTACGGAGTTGAGAGGGTTCTGGGACACACTGGCACCAGGTTTTCAGTGGGAAAGATCAGTGACTGAGATAAGGCTTGGGGGGGTCCGCCTTGAGACGTGCCATGAAGAAAAGATCTGATTTTGTCCTTAGATCCCTCAAAAGGGTGGTGAGTCGGACTATAACAATGGAGCATTCAGACAAGCGCTTGGAGGGCAGGAAAGGGATTTTTAAACATAAATGTCACAGAGGCTTAAGGGAGGAGAGCAACACTCCCGCTTCTAACTAGGAGGATGCTGATTAACCATCCGTAAGAAGGCACTAGCAGTAGACTCCTACTTCTCACAGGACAGTGCACTCAAAGGATAGCAAATTCTGCCGAAACGCCATCCGCTCTCCGGGGAAATATAGTCCTCTTGTCCCTGACTCAGTGTGGGTGGTCCCGGTTGAACCCAGGGGGATCCACTTGTTTATTAGTGTCCTAATTTGCAGATTTCCTTACTCTAGAGGCAAGATCATTAGCAAAAACAGGGGGTTGGGTGCAAAGGGGAAAAAAAATAAAGAAATACCGCACCACAGGACATCACCGCTAAAGAAACAGGGGAAAACTATAGACACAAACAAGCATATGAAGGAGAGAGGGAGAAGCTTGCAGACTGGATCACTAAAGTTACACAGGGGAACAGAAAGGTTCACACAAGTGGGTGTTCCACCAAAGCAAGCAAGAGCTACTCTGAACTAACCACACAACACACACATACACACCATACCCCCCATACACATACCACACACACACCATACCCCCCTACACCACACACATATACACACACCATACCACACACACACACACACACCACATACACATCACACACACACCACACACATATACACACACCACACACACCATACCTCACACACACACACACACCACACACACACCACATACACACATCACACACCACACACATACACACACATACACACACCACTCAACATAATATACACACAACATAATACACACACACACACACACACACACACACACACACACACTGAAAGATGGGCTTCTCCGATTGCCTGCAATTCTTCAATTTGAAATCTCTTGTTTGTATTTAGTATGGAGTGTTTTCCTTAAAGGATATCCTGTTTGAGATTAGTATTGGCTGGTCCCTCCAAACATCCTTAAAGAAACATCCAGGGAAACTAAATAAGCCCCCACCCCTCCAGTGATAGGCCCAGTGATTTGTCTGCAGGAGGTCAGAGAGTCTTAGTATAAGGAGGAGAGAGCCTCACCTCAGTATCATCTGGCTGATTCCTGCTGTGACCTAACTTTGACAGCCCCTCAGAGCTCATTGACTGACACAATCCAGGTGAGGCCAGCTCCACTCACAGCTACTGGTGGCCTGTCCTCAAGCAAGTCTGTGACCCAGTGCCCTTGTCTATAAAATAAGGAGAAGCGTCCACTTCACAGGATCATCTGGAGACTCAAACGAGCCAATGTATATACAAAGCGTCCTATAGTTTATGATGCCCATGGCCTATGTGACTGTCTTGCATCTTGCCTGCATTTGTCTGAAGATAGCTTTACAAAATGAACGAAGGAACAGCTAAAAAGAATTAAATGATTGAAAATGTTTTCACAACTGTTAATACAAGACTCCATGCATTCTTTGTATGCTTTAAAAATACCCTAGATACAATATGATAATAGCATCAAATTTAAGTATCAGATTCTCCAAGCATCATGCCTATTTCCTCTTTTGTTAAATACTGAAAATAGTATAAGACCCACTGAGCTAATATGAGTGGGAGATAAAAAAATTAAGAACCACAGAAACAGTATGTGACCCAGGAAATTGTCCATCACTCCTCTGAAGGGACTACAATCCACCAGGTCTCTCAGATCTGGCTTCCCCACCCTGGCCACCAGCTTGGACTTCTAACCAAGCTTACCTGGATAACTGAAGAAGCATTTGTAACTATGTCCCTTCTGACTTGTTTTTAACCTTCTCGGGACAAGACTAGAGAGATTGTGGTCTACCTCTTTGTTTACTTTGCTTGTATTTAGAAATGTTCACTTTCCTTAATCAGTCTATCTCTGAAATTTGACCTGAAATAAGAACATAAGAGCCCTTCTCTCTCTCCTCTGTTGCCTCTTAGGTCAGGAGGCGACTCTTCCTTTTGTCTCCTTCTCCTTCTGCACCATCCGCCTCCAGAGGCAGAATGTTCCCATTCTATGACCTAGAACAGTCCGTGGATTTTTTTTTTTAAATCATAGCACAAATCATACAACACTGTAATGATATATTTGTATTTTCCCTATAAATACATTAAGGAGGGAGATTAGGTCAAATATATGTTTGTACTTCTCAGACCTTCCACAGTATTGCCATAAGCCAAGCTCAGTGACAAATGATGGCCGTGTGCTCATTTGAGGATTTAAAAGCAAAGTCAGATGGCTATCCCTTCAGGATGCGTTGACGTTCAAATTTGGCAGAGGCAGGGGATGGACAGGAGGGTGTGTACCTACATCCTAGATACCCCTCTCTCCCTAGACCTGAGATGGGAGTTTAAAGGACAGTGATTTACTTAGAAGGGGGAGAAGCGGGGTGAAGGGAAGTTGCTACTGAGGATTTTCCACAGCTCCAAGAAAGGGACATAACATACCCCTTTTATTCCGACAATAATCATGAAAGCCTGGTGGTTATAACCTTCCCTTTACAGGTGAATAAACTGGAAATTGAAAATTTCTTTTTTTCTTTTTTTTCCAGCTTCTTTTTTTTTATTTTTTATTTTCTATATTCTATGTTTACATTCCAAGGCTTTCCCCTTTCCCAGTTACCCCCCACCATATGTCCCATAATTCCTCTCCCCCCTGCTATTCCCCACTCATTCCCCCCCACACACACGATTTCTCTGTTCTGGGTCTACAATACTGGATCCAATCTTTACAGGCCCAGGGTCCTCTCCTTTCTTCTTCTTGGGAGTCACTTGACTTGCTAATTGTGCCTTAAGTATTTAGGGCTTCTGGGCTCATTAATATCCACTTATCAGTGATTGCATTTCATGTGTATTCTTTTGTGATTGGGTTAGCTCACTTAGGATGATAGTTTCCAGATCTAACCATTTACCTACAAATTGCATGAGTTCATTATTTTTAATTGCTGAGTAGTATTCCATTGTATAAATATACCACATTTTCTGTATCCATTCCTCCTTTGAGGGATATTTGGGCTCCTTCCAATTTCTGGCTATTATAAACAAGGCTGCTATAAACATAGTAGAGCATGTGTCTTTATTGTATGCAGAGGAATCCTCTGGGTATATGCCCAGGAGTGGTATGCCAGGGTCCTCTGGAAGTGACATGCCCAATTTTCTGAGGAACTGCCACACTGATTTCCAGAGTGGTTTTACCATTTTGCAATCCCACCAACAGTGGAGGAGTGTTCCTCTTCCTCCACATCCTCGCCAGCACCTGTTGTCTCTTGAGTTTTTAATCTTAGCCATTCTGACTGGTGTGAGGTGGAATCTCAGGGTTGTTTTGATTTGCATTTCCCTGATGACTAATGATGTTGAACATCTCTTAAGGTGTTTCTCGGCCATCCGCATTTTTTCTGGAGAAAATTCTTTGTTTAGCTCTGTACCCCATTTTTTGATAGGGTTATTTGGTTCTTTGTGGTCTAACTTCTTGAGTTCTTTGTATATATTGGATATTGGCCCTCTGTCGGATGTGGGGTTGGTGAAGATCATTTCCCACTTTGTTGGTTGCCGTTTTGTCCTTCTGATAGTGTCCTTTGCCTTACAGAAACTTTGTAATTTTATGAGGTCCCATTTGTCAATTCTTGATCTTAGAGCATAAGCTATTGGTGTTCTGTTCAGGAACTTTACCCCTGTGCCCATGTCCTCCAGGATCTTCCCAAGTTTCTTTTCTAATAGTTTCAGTGTGTCTGGTTTTATGTGGAGGTCCTTGATCCACTTGGAGTTGATCTTAGTACAAGGAGATAAAAGTGGGTCAATTTGCATTCTTCTGCATGTTGACCTCCAGTTGAACCAGCACCATTTGTTGAAAAGGCTATCTTTTTTCCACTGGATGGTTGTGGCTCCTTTATCAAAGATCAAGTGACCATAAGTCTGTGGGTTAATTTCTGGGTCTTCAATCCTATTCCATTGATCTACCTGCCTGTTGCTGTACCAATACCATGCAGTTTTTAACACAATTGCTCTGTAGTACTGCTTGAGGTCAGGGATATTGATTCCCCCAGAAGTCCTTTTATTGTTTAGAATAGTTTTATCTATCCTGGGTTTTTTGTTGCTCCAGATGAATTTGATAATTGCTCTTTCTAGATCTATGAAGAATTGATTTGGGATTTTGATGGGGATTGCATTGAATCTGTAGATTGCTTTTGGCAAGATGGCCATTTTTACTATATTGATCCTGCCAATCCAGGAGCAAGAAATATTTTTCCATCTTCTGAGGTCTTCTTCAATTTCTTTCAAGGACTTGAAGTTCCTGTCATACAGATCTTTCGTTTGTTTGGTTAGAGTTACGCCAAGGTACTTTATGTTGTTTGTGGCTATTGTGAAGGGTGTTATTTCCCTAACTTCTTTCTCAGTCTGCTTGTCCTTTGAGTACAAGAAGGCTACTGATTTGCTTGAGTTAATTTGAAAATTTCTTAATTTTCCAAGATCATATAATCTCTAAGTGACAAAGTTGAGATGTGAGGTACAGCATTCTGCTTTTTGTTTGTTTAGCTTTTATACAAATCAAGAAGGTACATCTTCCTGAGACTATAGAATATATGTGTGTATACATATGCATGTTTATATATTTGTGTGTATATTGTATATTATATATATACATATATATATATATATATATACATACATATATATGTCCTGTGGGTGGAGGTGTGTGGGGGGTGTGGTGAGAGAGGGAAAATACTAGATCCTTACTAAAATACAAAAAACTAAGAATAACATTTCTGTAAGTATTTAAAGAAAGACATAGAAAGAAGCTTATTTAGATTTAGTACAAGCTACTTCTGAGTGCCCATCCAGGATTTCAGGCTCCACACCCTCCTGCTCTGGGCTCAGCATCACCACACAAAGGAGTCTGGGAAGTTCTGGACCACCATCAAGGGAGCCACAGGATGTAAGGCCAGAGCAAAGAGGAGCCTGATGACACCATTGTCTCCAGATGGGGAGTTGGCTATGGAATCGGCTTCCAGCTGTGGCGTGTGTGGTCCAGGGTGGGAAAATGAGGTATCAGAAGATCCTGTGTGAGCTTAGTGGCGCAAACTTGTTCAAGAAGACATTTTCAAAGTTCACACCCAACGAGACATTTCCCATTCTCACCAGAACATCTGACTCCTGCTCAGGGATTTATTAGGTAACTTGCCAAAGAGATTGTTGTAAGCCAGTTCTGCCTGGGCCATTTATAAGGGGAACATGGAGGAGAAGTCTTTCCAATATCACTTTTCAAGCTGTACTAGAATGCCCAGTTAGTAAACAAATATCTTCCAGAGTTTTCACCTAAATGTGTATTTCATTGGCCATTCAATGCTTGAACAAAAATCACAGTTATCAAAACCACAAAGTTACTGAGCAAATTAAAAGTCGAATTCTAATTCACATCTAATAAGTACACACGATATCTATTCTACATTAATATACATTTTCCAACAGTGGCATGTTCTCATAAAATCTGTAGTATATCACACTGTAATAGACCATGCCTCTTTTTCTTTAATACAACATTAAATAATGTCTTGCTGTAAATGGCTTCTTGGAATTAAAACACTGTGTTGTGATTTTAAACCTCAGTTTCCATACAAACACTAGGTAAGTATATACGTTTAATGAAGTTTAACGATTATAAACTGCTGAAAATTTGTCTTATTTTGAGATCTGGAGTTAACTGTGCCTTAGATCTCACAGAACAAGCATCAAAGAGAGTGATGTCATTTGCAAGGTTCTATGAATACCATGACTTGACATGGTATATAGATTGGTACAACAGTGACTCAATTGGTACGGAGGTAACTACCTATCTTCTGGACTTAAAGCCCGGTCTATAAGAGAGAACTCACGCCAGGTACCGTTAATGAGGCCAAAACCATGCTAAACCAAACCAAAACACATATTAATGACTATATCATAGGCCCTAGAGGAGAACCTAATATTAAATAAACATGAATAAACTGCCCACTGTGTTCTTATCCTTATACCACAGATTGGTGCATGTCCCATCCTTAACCAGAGAACTGTCCTTTTGCAATAGATTGTAATTAATAACAAAGACCCACATCTGTTCAACCGGCAGAGAGTGACATTGTGGGTACATGCCTCTAAATGGAAAACCTTTCTTGCAAGGCCCTTGAGATCACCGAAAAAGGAGTAGAAAGATGGTAAGAGGTGGTAGACATTTTCAGTGACTAGGATTTTGTTAGACACGACTGCACAGCTGCACCCTAGAACTCACAGTGACTACAAATGCATGTACAAGACGGACACAGGATCATGGCAGCAAAAGTCCCAGCATGGATTGGCAAGGGGCTCGTGATAAATTGATAGCCACTAGGGAAAGGAGAATCAATTTTCTTCCTTGATGCACATCCTGTGAAGATACTCATGCTTTAGTAGAGGCTTCTGTACCCATGCACATACAGGGAGCATGAAGTGGGTTCCGTGAATTTAAGAGCAGAGGGCATGATGTTCTAATGGGTGGCAGGAGGGAGGGAGGGACATGAGAGGAACAGAGGAGAGAAATGATGGGAGGGCTTGGATTTGACCAAAACACATCATATTCATGCATAAAATTCTCAAACAATAAACACATTATTATTAAGAAAAAACTAATTCCAGAAGATTCTAGGCTGTGTCAATTTAACAGGTAAAACTAACCAGCGCAGCTCCGAACCTCGTTTTATAGACAGAGAAAAGCAGGAGATGGAGACTTCATTCATATGACTCTTCCAGAGAGTCTCTGAAAAAAAAAATCCTGAGAAATGGTGTCCCAACACATTGTTGAATGTGGAGGAAATTTTTAAAAATAATTGCAAATCCTTAGGCCGATAGTCTGGAAAAAGAACATTTATGAGGACTGCTTGTTTTCTCTCTTCTTTTCCACGTTCACTAGGTCAGAGTCACACGCAGCCCTGTGTGTTGATCTTCACCCAGAGCGCACAGCCTTCTCAGCAGGGGCGGGCAGCTGGGCTTCTGCGTTCCCGGAGTCAACAAGGGACAAGGACTTCTCATCCATGAGCACAGGAACTGGGTTCCAAGAAAAAGACCTCCACTAAGAGAAAGGATTTGTTCACATCTGCAAACAGACCTCTGTGCCAAACTTCTGGACACTTTGTTGCAGTTCACTTATATACAAAGACAGATAAAATAAACCAAATAAAATAAATTATCAAGAGGTTACTGTGGGGTAAGGAGAAAGAAGCTGCTGTCAGATAATTGTGAAGAGTATTGTGATTCTGATTATCCTCACATTTCACACACAACACTCATGAACACAAACATTTATGTTTTTCCACTAACCGTATGCATAAGAACTTCATGAATAAGCACACAAATGTGTGAATGGACATGCACGTGCACGCACACACACACATACACACACATCTCTTTTTTTCAATGATTGTCAGGTATGAATTCTGCTTGTTAGATTACACTTTTTTAGAAGGATGAGGTAATTCTTATCTCAGAGCCAGATCACTGTTGGGACCAAAATGAGCTAAGATTGTACAGGAAAGACTCTAGCCATGTCCCGGAGAAGCCGGCAATGTTATATCCTCAAGTCTAAAATATTGAGTCTTGCTATGGTGGATCCTGTCTGGGAAACTGCTTCAGTTTAACTCCCTCTGGGTTGGTGTGTGCATTTTCTACTAGAAAAAAAATGAAAAGCTTGTTATTTTTGAGAATCAAAAGGGGGGAAGAGGTTGGCTTTTTCCATGAAGGGCCAGCCAACAGCTGTGATTTTTTTTTTTTTAATGGCAGTAACTGACAGTAACAGCTTGGTGGCATCGTATTTAATGGGAAGAGACTAGCTCACTTCATGCCCTGGTTGCTATGTACAGAGATGCAAGGAGTCCATAACAAAGGCTGTGAGAGCCAGTTGCCTTGGGTAGAGGGAAGCAGAACCTTCCCCCAAGACAAAGGGGAGGGCTTCGTTTGTTCCATCCTATTAGAATGTACAAGGTGAACAGAGTGGAGTTTGGGGAGGTGATCCCAGGAGGCAAAGAAGCCATGAATTGCTTAGCTAGCTCTCCAAGAAACTTCCTTTCACTTGGAACAACCTAATTAAAGAGCACAAGTCTCCTGTGACCATATTTACGCATAGTGAATAACTGGCATTTCAAAAATAGTATCATTCTCCATTTTATACCCTAGGGAGTTCTTTGACCCACCGCCATTGGCCATTCCTAGGAGGAGGATGAGAAATGAGCCACATCTTTTAAGATGTGAAAGGAGAAGCCGGGCGTGGTGGCGCACGCCTTTAATCCCAGCACTTGGGAGGCAGAGGCAGGCGGATTTCTGAGTTCAAGGCCAGCCTGGTCTACAGAGTGAGTTCCAGGACAGCCAGGGCTACACAGAGAAACCCTGTCTCAAAACAAAAAACAAAACCAAAAACAAACAAAATAAAAATTTGAAAGGAAAAGAGGGAGTAGGTTTCATTATCCTGAGGAAAAAAATAATCCCTAATAAATGTGTGTGTTTAAAAAAATACAGCACACCTATTTTCTTTACTTCTCACCATTTATCCAGTCCCAAGAAGGGACAGTCAAGGACATGTGTGGCTGAAGCCTCACTGGAGATGTAGCTGAAGAGGACATTGCCAAGTCCACATTAGAAGCCAGAGCTGCTGACTGACGCAGGAGCCAGACACAGGAGGCAGGAGGCTGAAATGACAAGCGGCTCGAAGACAAGATCTCGAGCCCTGGACGCTCTCTGTGCGAGAAAGGAGGCAGCAGGCAGCTGTTCCGTCAACTTGTGGCTAAGCTTTGCTAGAGTGTGGCGGCATCAGCACACGCCGTTCACAGCTGATAATGCAGTTGTGGAGAGAGAGTCACACTTTCCTTTGATGTTGGATCTGAATTGTGTGTCTTAGATCCTCCCACCATGAGGATGCTCTTCTATCAGGCTTCCCAGAACAGCCATTATTAAGTATCCCTGAGGCATGCTGGCCTATTGCACAGCTCCATTGACTGAGCAGAGAGTTAAACCAATTAAAAAGGAGATTGGGACAAAACTGAGAAACCAAATCGAGCTCGGGAGAGGCTTGCCTGGTGCGTCAGATGCGATAGCACAGGCACACATATGCACTCACGGCACATAGGCAGCTGTGCAGAGCAAATAACATCTTGGGCCATACAACTAGTCTTACAAAACTTAAGGTTGAAATAGAATTACATGTCTCCACATGAGTAGCAAAAGATAAGGGAAATTTCACAAGTATGTGGATGTAAAACAATACGTTCTGGAACAATGAACAGGCCAAAGAAATCAGAAAACATTTTGAAATGCATGAAGAAGACAACGCCAAATACCAAAGCCAAAGGAATACAACAAGAGCTCCCGGGAAGGACATTTGAACAGGAAACGCCTGGTCAGAAAAGATGCATGGCCTCAGGTGAATGCTCCAACTTCCTACCTGAGGAATTAAAGAGACAGAGGAAACTCAAGGCATCATGAGACAAGTAATATATATGCCAATCACGTTACATAGAAGGAATGGTTACATTTCTGGAAACAGATGATCCATTACTGTTGAGAAGTAATAGTAACAACAAAGACAGGCTCAGAACCATATGTTTCACCAGAGAATTCTAATACATTTTAAAAGAAGACTAATTCTCTGAAAAAAATGTTTAAGTCCTCTAAATAAGGTCAGTATTACCCTGGTATCAAAGATCAAAGATGTTTATTTATTTATTTATTTATTTATTTATTTATTACATAGAATATTCTGTTTCATTATGGTATTTTCAAAGAAAATATGCTTCTGTTTATGCTCTTCCCTCCCCATCTTCCTCAACCCCTTCATGTAACTCCTCCAGTTCCCACTCCTCTTTCACACCACTTGGATCTTCTGCCTTTTCCTCACTAACATCTCTTTCCCCCTTTCTTGGTCTCTTCTCAGTTTTATAGCTTCCATCCCCCAACACCCATTTATACATATACATATATATACATACATACATACATACATACACACATATGTTCACACCTTGCCCTCCAAAGCTCAGGGAATAACACAAAAGGCAGCAGAAAGACTGTAAAAGCCAAAGGTGTAGCAAGACTAGAGTAGCTATGGTTGCCTGCCCATGACCTGGCCAAGATCAAACCAACCAACACTCCAGCATTAAGTGGGGAGGGGTTCATGAATGCCCTCACCCTTAACTAAGAAGCTATAGACAATTCATGGCTTCAGGGAGAGGGAGAGTTGGTTTCCTTTAAGAGGATGACCTCTGGATGCACCTAGTCCTTTAGTGACTTAACATGCAAGAGGTGTGTGTGTGTGTGGGGTGATACCTAGAGGTGACTCCCTGCTCTGGAAGGAGAAAGAGAGAGAGGAACTGGGGTGGGGGGAGGATCTGAGTGATGGATACTAGGAGGAGAGAGGGTGCTGGTATTGGGATATGAAGTGAATAAAATAAATCTAATGAAAATAAACAAAAAAAAGAGAGTTTGGCTTCTGATAAGTTGCCCATGCTTCAATGGATGGTCACACCCATGCATTTATGAGCAGCATAAATTAGGCTCCCTTGGCTATATTTTTTAAGAGGACCCAAGTAGGGAAGCTAGTGACTGATAGTGATCTCACGGAAGTTCAGAAAGGAATGAGTGTGAATAAATCAAAATATATCGTATGCATGTATGAAATTCTAAAAAGATTATATTATTAAAAAGGGATGATCCACATATAGGAGAAAAGGTGACTCTTTGTGACTCTGGATCATCTCACTTATTATATTTTCTGTATATGTCCATTTTCTTCACATTTTTCTAATTTCCTTTTTCTTCACAGCTGGGTAAACATCCATATTTTCATTATCCATTCATCTGTTGATGGGCTTCTAAATGGGTTCTGTTTCCCTGAACAGAAGAGAACAACAATAATCATAGGTGTTAAAGCATCTCTGCTGCACAATATGGAATCCTCTCAGTTCTATAATGCCTGGGAGATATATTGCTAGGTTATATGGTGATCCTATTGTTAAATGTTTGAGAAAACCTGCGCACTGGTTTCCATGATGGCTGGACTACTTTACACTCCTGTCAACTGTGACTAATGGCTCCTTGTCTCCCACATCCTCCCCAGCATTTGTTGTCATTTATTTTCTGGAATAGCCATTCTGAGTGTGAAGGAAGGAAGTTGAACTCTTACCTCACAACGTATCCAAATAGTAATTCAAAAGGCCCAAGGGTGAGGCGTGTCTCTTAGAAGACAGCAGAGAGGATGTGGCGATGATTTCCTAGACATCGAAATAAAACTAAACCTAGAAAAACAGAACTATGTTAAGCTCCTAAAGTTTCTAGTCAGCAAAGGAAACAATCTGCAGTTGAAGGCAACACAGAGGACAGAAGAAAATACTGGCAAAGCATATATTCAGTCATGGATTGATGCCCCCAAATATAAAGTACGACTGCAACTAAACAACACATCCATTTTTGTAAAAGCAGATGTGGCCTGGGGAGATGACTCAGGTCCATTTGCCAGAGAAGAATGGAGACCCGACTTTGATCGCTAGTACACACATTGGAAAAACCTGCATGTCGCAGACAGGCTTATAAACCGAGTGGTAAGGAAGCAGAGACAGGTAGATTCGTGGGGATCCCTGGCCAGTTGGGCTAATCAGCAAGCTCAAGGTCTCAGTAAGAGACTAGTTCAAAAAATAAAAAAAAAAAGAAAGGAAGGAAGGAAGGAAGAAAGAAAGAAAGAAAGAAAGAAAGAAAGAAAGGAAGGAAGGAAGGAAGGAAGGAAGGAAAAGGAAGGAGGGAAGGAGGCTTGAAAGGCTCCAAAGACATAACGGCCAAGGTTGACCTCTGACCTGCACATGCATACACACATATATGCATATGCATTCACAAGCATGCACACACTCCCTCACATCCACACACTTCCAAAGAGCTTGAAAGGTCAGAGACCTCTAGTCTTTATAGCTTTGAATATTGGAACAATGATTTGCATATAGCAAATACATTGCACCTACTGGAGACAGTAATTCATGAAACCATAATCCCTAGAGCAGCACCAATACATTTGATCTTTTAATCCCCATCCTCATCAATAGCCCAGAGTGCATTTTGTGTGTGAGAGTTAAATCTGTCCTCCAATCCTCGGTGTGTTGACGTTAGTATTTCTGGTCTCTGTTCTGCTAGCTTGGCAATGGCTTACTTCCACAATGGAGAAGTAATCCGACATGTTCACCTTGCTGGCTTTGGCATTTGTCTCTTGTGTTTGTTTCTTTCCTTCTCTTCTTCCTTTTGTCCCTCTATCTTCTTTGGCTAGGATTTAGTCTTATCCTTCCCATCACTCTCTGCACTAAGGCATTGGCTATACCAACTAACACAAATTTAAGTGATCACAGCGTAAAGCAGAGTTTACTCCATGATTTGAAAAAAAGAAATGTTCATGGCCTACAGCTCTGTACTGAACATTTAAATGACACTTGACACTTGAAAAACAACCAAGAATTTGACATTCAAAGAATGCAATCCCAGCACCCCCCCCCCCAGCCACCAGAACTCTGGAAAAACACACACGTTTTTGTTTCTCATTCAAAATATTAATTTCCTACAGCGTTCCCAGCTTCATAAATCCACAGCTTCCTTGGGAAAATCCCCACTACGCTCGGAACTCTATTCTCTCTCAGTAACATTGTGCTTATGGAGGTGCCCTGGGGAAAGTGGGAATCCGCCGAAAATTAAAGACTGTTTTCAATGCTAATTGTGTACTTTGCAAGTTATTCTGCACAATTCAAATGCTATGTAAATATAAAATAATTATATTGCAAAGTTTGGTGTTTTGCTTAATTATGAGTTTTGAGCAACACCTTGGCTCTTAATCCACTCTTCCCTCAGCTAACATAGCCTTCTGCTCACCTACAGACAGGAAGCCGTTAGAAAATGTGTCATGGACAGATTTTCCAAAGGGAAGCTGGGGAACACCACGACTCCAGAATCCCTTCCTGGGATGATCAGAGGAGACTTTTCTCTTTCTTTCCCCCTCCCTCCTCCTCTGTCTGCTGTCCCAGCTCTACTCCCTCGAGTGACAGCAAGTGGATTCCTCGAGCAGCCAGATGTCTCTGGCTCACGAAGTTCTGATCACCATGTGCAGGCAGGACAAGTCACCTGCAGCTGCTTGAAGTGGTGACATCACAGCAGCTCTTTCACTGCTGTCTTTGAGCTCTACAGCTGGGTGTGGCTTCCTTGAGGAGCCTGAGAAGGACCGGGATTTACAATGAATGGGAGGACCCAGGTCAGATCACAGGCTGCAAGCACTCCCTTGCCTTCTTTATTTTTTTTTCCTCTCTCACTTTGGGATTCTGCTGCAACACTGGTGTGTGTTCTCACAATACCACATACAGACTATGATTTTTAGGATGTTCTAAAAAGGAAGTGCTCTCTTGGGCATGTATCCTTTCTTCCAGAGAAAAGGCATGTTGATAGACCCCAGCTCGGATCCCTTCTACCCCTGCATAAACCTGGCCTAACAGCAGGAGCTTTAGTTTGTGCAGAGAAGGGTCGTTCACCCTTAGCACAGAGGAAAGAGGACACGTGATTTCCAAGTGACAAGCACAGAGGTCAACTTAGAGCTGAACTCACAGTCCTCTGCTTTTCTTCTTGATAACAGAGGACACTGGCTGGGTATCCTGGGGATTTGGGGCTCTCTAAAAAGGGCTGTGGAGTCTTAGAACAGTCTGCACTGCAGGCTGCAGACTTGTGCTGTCTAGAAGCTTGGAATATTAGAAGTAAGGGTGGCAAGGCCCTGTGTCCCTAAGAAAAAGAATGCAGCAAGAGGAAAATGAGCTAATATCAGCAAAGCACTTAGCAAGCGACAGGGTGAGCTAAGGACCTGGAACAATAGCAGGAACCATCCCTGCTGGGTCGATCTGCTTGCTGCTTTCCAAGCTGTTCTTCATCAGCTGAAGGAGGCCTTGCTGTCTTCTTGGTGTACCAGCTCTTCCAGAGCCACCAAGATGCCAGCACCTTTCACGACACTGTCTCATTTCCCACACTGTCATAATGAACTCATTCAACAAACCCTTACCGAATACATGGTCAATATCAGGCTCAGAACTTCAGGCTGGAGGTTCAGAGGGGGTTCCTGTATTCACAGGACACACAGTCGAGTTAGAGAGGAAGACTCTACCGAGTAACTGACTGAAACACAAAGCAGAAAGAGAGAAGTAAATCCATCAGTGGATAGAGTCTATAGCTGGGCAGAGGAGAGAAGAGAGAACAGGCCAATCTATAGGGAAACAGAAGAAGTAAAGAGGCAGAAAAGGCTTAGAGGCAGGGGAGTTTTAGAAGCAAACCAAGATGGTGTCTTTGCAGCAGAGGGAAAAGGAACAGGATGCCCGAATAGAGCAGGCAAAGCCTCGAGCTGTGAGTCACCCATAAGTACCACTATGACTGCAAATAATGCATAATAAATGAGGCCAGGGAAGTAGGGAGAGCAGACAGGAGGGAGGAGGGAAAGCAGGCAGGAAGGGAGGAGGAATTGGAGCAGAGAGGATGACCAAGGTCCTCCTCACCTCTCTGGCCAGAGAGAGGCAGCCAGCCACATGCTAGAAGCAACTTGAGGCATGAAATAAGCGTCCATCAAGATAGAAGCTCATTATACAAGTCTCTAGAGGGGACACTAAAGAGACCTCAGCACACAACCTGGTTCAAAGACTCAGGAATGTGGGCTTTTGTTTGGGCTGCAGGGCTCGCTTCAGAAAGCACACAATGACCAGTGTTGAAACTCCCTTTTTGGAAGGAAGAACAGTCACACATCTGGGGAAGGTTAGGGTCAAACATATAAATGAGGGGAGCGGAGCACATTACCCGAGACGCTCTGTCTGTGACGTCAATCGCGGCTGGCTTTGGACAGAGGTCGTTCTCTTGTGCATTAGGCAGGACCCATTAACATCGCCCAGCACTCTAGTGTTTATGTGGAAAATGTGAGGCAGGAAGCTTCTCCTCATTGTGATTTGGAGGTTGTCAAGGAGCTGCTCTTTAGTGGTTGGTTTCTGTCTCCCCCACCTTACCAACCCTGTTGTTTCTCCTGCTCTTTGTCCTTGTCTACTCTTCTCCCTTTAATCTGCTGGGAGACATGGTTTCAGGTCTCATCTGGGGTGTGTGTGTGTGTGTGTGTGTGTGTGTGTGTGTGTGTAAAAGAGAGAGAGAGAGAGAGAGAGAGAGAGAGAGAGAGAGAGAGAGCACCAAAGTAAATAACTAACATGTAATATTCTCTCTCTCTCTCTCTCTCTCTCTCTCTCTCTCTCTCTCTCTCTCTTTCTCTCTCTCCATTATAGACCCAGTTGCTGCCCCACCCATCTCTCCCTGGCTCCTGGGAACTGAGCTCTCAGAGCAGATTCCTCCTATAACATCAATGAGTGCTTTACCTCTTTCAGAGTTCAGGGAGCAAGCAGCTCTCTGCTCAGACCTCCGTGGCCTGTCCCCAAAGCCCAGTCAGTCACTTAGGCGACAAGGCACTGAGCCAGTGCCGTTCTTTATCCCCTCAGCTGTCATTCAGACGGGTGTGGTGGATGCCAAATCTGAGTGTAGGAAACTCCTCACAGCCTTAAACAACCTCTTCTCACCTCTGACCATTCTGACAGGCACAGGGCCACTACCACCACCCGGATAACGAGCCTGAACAACTAGAAACCTTTTTTTTTTTTAAACTTTCATCAGACTACTTAATTCTGAGCCAGATCCGCCACCAGCACTAGCAAAAACATCCTATGGGCGGTTGTCATGGGCTCTTATTCACTAACCATGACCCATTTTAAGAATATAGGAAGAACTACAAAAGCATACGCCAAACTAAGAAAACAACCAACCAATAAAATACATGGGCTAACAAATAGAACAGACTTCGAGGACGGGACAGACAGTTCTCAAAACAAGAAGCACAGATGGCCAATAAATATTTTTTAAAAGTTCAACATCCTTTGCCGTCAGGGGAATGTAAATAAAAGTTGCTTTAAGATGTCATCTCAGCCTGGTCAAAAATAGGTAACAATAAGAAAGCAACCGACAAATGATGGAATTGGAGAAAGAACCTTACTCACTACTGGGGGAGGATAAACTAGTGTCCTCACTGTGGAAATCAGTATAAAAGTTCCTCAAGACATATCAACTACAGCTACCATATGACCCAGCTACTCCTGGGTATGCACTCAAAGTACTGTGCACCCTACCATCCCCGAACACTCATGTCACTGGTGCTCTATTCATGAGAGCAAGAACATGGAACAACTCTAGATGTCTGCCAATGGATGAGTGGGTTGAGAAAATATGGCATATACATTCAACAGAATTTTGTGCAGCCACAAAGGGAAATGAAATAGTGAAATTGTCATGAGAAGAGATAGATCCGGAAATTATCTTAAGTTAGGTAACCAAGACCCCAAAATACAAATAGCATGTGTTTTTTTCTCATAGGTGGGGTGTACAAGTGTGTGTGCATGTGTGTTTGGTGTGTGTGTGTGTTTGGTGTGTGTGTGTGTGTGTGTGTGTGTGTGTGTGTGTAAAGCATGGGAAAGGAGTCTATAAGAGGGGGTCTTAAAGACAGGATGCCTTAAAGAGATGGGACAAATTAAAAGAGGGTGATAGAGAACATGTGACATGAAAGTGGAGAGAGGAGTCCTGAGAGGAGGATTGCTAGGGGATAGGATGGGGGAGAGGAATTGGGAGAAGGGCATGGGTAAACCCAACATATATGTATGAAAATAGCCAAGTGAAGCCTATTCCTTTGAATGTTAACTTCTAAGCAAACAAGTCAAAATCAAACAAGACTACAAAATCATCATCACGGGGCATCTGACACTCGTTTTGTGTCTGCTTGGCTACTGTCTGTACCACTCAGATCATGTCCCTCCATAAGACCAACTGATATGATGTTTGAGAGACAAAGAGAAGACAAGGAACATATGGAAACTACAAATGCATTTTAATACCAGCTGAATCCAGTGTTGGCTGAATAGCCAATAAGCAAGAAGAGAAAAAAGAGGGGAGAAAGAATATAATTTTAAACCTTTTACAGATACTCATTTTCAATAAATAACTTGATTGTGTATGTTAATGTACTTATCTAATTACCCTCTATATTTGCTCTTTCCATCAACATCTACTTCCAGATGGGACCAGTCTTCTGACCAGAGAGCTGTTCTGTTGGTCTTGTTTGGTTTTGACCCTAGCCTTTAATGACTGAACAATCTCTTCATCCCAAACAGGCTTCCGAACACAAAGTACCAGCAGTAACCAAGACTTACAGAGTAAATTGTGGAACTATACAGCTAAGCAAAGTATGCCTAACACAATGCCTCCATGAGGCAACTCATGAAGGTTTAGTTGGCTGTGTTAGCCACACTGCAAGAACACATTGCAAAGGAGAAGGAAAGAGAATTGGAGGTCTCAGTATATGTTTTTTGAGTACTCAAGACTTTTCGTGGTTTTAGCTAATTAGTTCTCCCACGTGATTTGTGAAGGGGACATTTTATTTCCACATTATGGACTAACCACTGAACCCTTCATAGTTAAAGTGGTCACTCAAGTCACATAGATACTTAGTAGCCAAGATCCAAAGTAAACCACTCAAGAAGAAGAAAAGCCCAGAGATGCCTTAGGATACTGCACACATCACAGCTCAGGAATCCACAGTGCCCAAGCCTGACTCTACAACACAGAAACTAGATTAAGGAGGGATATGTGGCCACAACTACATCAAACCAAACAGACAAACCTTCTTCATTCCAGGGATGTGGGTGGTTTAAAATGAAAATATTTTCCAGGAGACAGTGGGATTTGGGAGATGGTTTGGACAATAAACTGCTTGCCCCACAAGCAGGTACCTAGAAACTGCACAAACACTTCTAGATTTTTGTGTCCTACAATCAGCTCACTGAAAGGCTGTATATATAACTCTCATCCCTGTGTAAAACAGAACAGTTAACCTGGATTTGATTTCTTGTTTCCCCCATGTTAACGCTGGTTAACTTTAGGCAATTTAAATGAAGACATTGTGTTTTCCTCTTTTAAAAACTAGAGCTCATGACACCCACTTGGAAAGGATTCAGAGTGGAGCAAGTTGAATCTAATACATTTTTGAGGACCTGAGTGCTGGCCATTGTGCCGGGCCCAGGGTCCTAACCGTGAGCTAGTCAGATTGCTCACTTTGAAAGTGATTAACACACTGTCTGGGGCAGGGAAAACTTTCATGTGTGCTTATTGCCATAGCAACACCATCACGGTTGCCACCATCTTCATCTTCATCAACTACTTGAATTTCTGTACCGTGACACTATGTGTCCATAATCACGGTGCAGCCAATTGGGGAGCTCCGTGATCAGGGGGAGACCTTGAGGAAGGCTTGCATGCTTCTGGTCACTCTGACTGATATGTCTCCAGAATCTTGGTTCTTGACTGTACCTGTCCCTCTAACTCCAGTCCGGTGTTAACCTCAATCAAACCCACAGCCATACTCTGCTCATGCAGATTCGTTTGCATGTGATGCGAACTGCAGTCACTGGTGATCACACAATAGCTGTGCCAATGTGCACCACTCGTCTCAGCCGCCTTCATTCCTCCTTTCTCCTCTTCTCGCTGTCCCCTGCACTCTCCTGTCCTTCTGTCTCCAGTCTCCCGTCCCTCTGTGTTTCCAATACTGTGAATTTGTTTCTCTAGTGTGACTTTGTGTCTTGTCAATGCAGGTATTTACATTTTGCCCTTCTCTAGATTATGATGGTGCTTCACCAAATGAATCTTCTTTAAGAGCAACATCTCCATTTTAACAGAAAACTTCATTTTATTTCTAAGCCAATAAACAGAGAAGCACTGTTGATCTGCGTAGTGACTATGTGGTTGTTAGCTTGACCAGTTGCAGAGATTATACAGAGACTTGGCAAAGCATTATTTTAGAGCATTTCTGTGAGTTGTTTCTAAAGAAGATTGCCATATGGGTCCGTAAACTGAGCAGGCAAAAGCCATTCTTTTTTTTTCCTTTTTTTTTATTGGATATATTCTATATTTACAATTCATTTCCCTTTTTCTGGTTCCCCACCCCCCCAAAGCTCCCACATGCCCTTTTCCCTCCCCCTGCTCCCTCTTCCACCCCTTCCTTCTTCCCTGTTCTTGTATTCCCCTACACTGATGCTTTGATCCTTTCCAGCCCCAGTGTCCACTCCTTTCTTCTTGTCAGACATCATTTGGCACGTGAATTGTGTCCTTGGTTTTCCAAGATTCTAGGCTAATATCCACTTATCAGTGACTGCATGCCATGGGTATTCTTTTGAGACTGGGTTACCTCACTTAATATGACATTCTCCAGCTCCATCCATTTCTCTAAGAATTTCATGAATTCATTGTTTCTAATGGCTGAATAGTACTTCATTGTGTATATATACCATATTTTTTGTATCCATTCCTCCGTTAAGGGACATCTGGGTTCTTTCCAGCTTCTGGCTATTATAAATAAGGCTGCTATGAACATAGTGGAACATGTATCCTTATTGCATGCTGGAGAATCTTCTGGGTATATTCCCAGGAGTGGTATGACTGGGTCCTCTGGAAGTATCCATGTGGCTAAGAGCCATCCAATTCCTGGAAGCCCAAGGGGAGCAGGAAAGCAGGAGAAAAGGAACATTTTCTCTGCTTCTTGCTCCCTGAGCAGGCATCCTTTCCCCTGTTGATTCCTCTTGGACATCGGGCTCTGGGCTCATGGACCTGTGGACTCTGTGATTTGTACCAGTGGAACTTTGGAACCTCTAATAGGGCTTTGTCCTCAAACCAGATGCTTTGCCATTGGCTTCTCTGATCCTGAAGCTGAAGACTAGGCTGTTGATTTGTCTAGCTTCCTAGCTGAGGGTGGAGAGAGAGAGAGAGACAGAGAGAGAGAGAGAGAGAGAGAGAGAGAGAGAGAGAGAGAGAGAGAGAGAGACACAGAGAGAGAGGAGATAGATAGATAGATAGATAGATAGATAGATAGATAGATAGATGATAGATGATAGGTAGATCCCATTGCTTCTGTGTCTTCGGGGTAATTCAGTTATCAAACTATGTGTAAATATTTCTGATATTTTTTCACCCATAAAGCATCTTTCAGGCAGAGTATATCCTGAACACACTTCCAAAGATGCTAATTCTATTGGAAAATAAAATGGTATAATGAAAAGTTTTGTACCAATACTATGCTATTCTTAATGATCAAGTCCTTACTGTCTGAGGCTCAGACCATTGGATTTTCCTTGTATAGTATCATGGCTAAGCTTAAGAGGCATTGAACAGAAGCAAAGGAATAATTGTTCCAAAATATCCGGTACTTAGAATGGAAACAATATTGGAGGAAGAGACTTTTGTTAAATCCTTTCCTAATGGTTAGGACTTACTCCTAGAAGCTGCAAATGCCAGTCTCCTTGTGAAGCCACCATAGAATTCTGTCGTATAAATGCTGAACATTACTGGTTCCCATCCAGTTTCACTTAGCATGTTGCCTAAGTACTCGCCATGGCATTGAACCCCAAATCTGCCTTTTAGATAAATATAGCCCATATAGAGTATTCTAAAAAAGAAACCATAGACCTCGAGGAGAAGCAACACAGGTAACACAGGTAGGAACATACTTTCCTCCTCAGACCCTGCTCTATCACTGACATACAGCTAACACGGCTATCTGGTTTGCTGTCTTATTCGTTTGTTTCTTTAAACAGTCTCACTATGCAGCCCATGCTGGCATCAAAATCATGATTCTCCTGCCTTAGCTTCCTAAGTGCTGGATTTAGAGGGTTTTGTCCCCTCTAAACCTCAACTAAAGTTTGTACTCTCTCTGCCTCATGAGCACTGGGTTTAAAGGTGTGAGCCATCATACCCATTAAATTAAGAGCACTTGATTGCTTGAAAATCTCTACATCATTTTGGACGTTACTTAAATTTCTAGTAATGCTTTTCTTAGAAACAAAACAAATGCAACATCTAACTTTTTAAACATATAAATTCCAACATGATATACTTTCAAGTAGAAATAGAATAACTAAATGTTCAAACATCCAGCTATAAGCTCAAGGAAATATGTTCTAGAAGACAGCCCAGTAGTAGAACGATTGCCTGTGTTCTGCTACTCACTGGACTAAGATCCAAGGTTCGACCTCTAGTATAACACGGACACAAACCAAGAGGAAGAGGTTGGACATGATAAAGTGTAATATTTTAAATTTAATTAGACTGATGACAGAGCACATAGATATTTTAAGGAAAAACACTAATAAAATGAAATAGATATAACCAATCACATACTTTTCTTGTTTAGAGCAAATAGTATTTTTTCAGGCTTCCATAGACTACATTACATAAATCAAAATATGCAGAAGGGAAAATAAAAATTATGAGACAAATGGTTAAAGACAAACAAATGTAAAGAGAAAATTATACAGTGGGTTTCTCATGAAAAGTGGCTTTCATATATTAATAATTAATTTTAAGTTTTAAGTCATTAAAATGTTCCCTATTAAAAGAGAAAATTGCTCATGGCATAAATTATAAGCACAAAGGAAGTCATCTACTTAAAGCACAGAGAAAAAAAACCTCTGCTCTTGGTACTTACTGGAGATGCAAATTAAATTTGTGGGAGGAAAACTCATTAATGTGCAGGCAGAACTTTCAAAAGCAATGGGCGGTGCAATAAAAATGATTATCAGTGGTTTAAAGTGGCTTTTGTACCGAGGTCAGGGTGGCAGGAAATGGAACTAATACTTTCTGTTTTTCTTCTCTTCCTCAACTTCCTGGCTGACATCTTATCTATGCCTGGTCTTCCACATTGTTGGGCAAATGAAACCAGATTGTGGATGTCCTTAAATGCCATGGCAATATGGAAACTGGTTTAGACCGTACTCCTTGAGTCAACAAGAGCGTTGTTGAGGACCATGAAGTGGAACCAACCCTTCACACGCAAAGTGACAATATGTGACAATAAAACTGATCTCTCTGGGTTTCTTAGTAGATAAATACTCATTCTACACTTGGTCATTGTGTCAGGCGGAAGGCCACATGCTCCAGCTGAAGAGCGAGTGTAAAGAAGGCAGACTTGCTCAGGAGACTGTTGAGATGTCTCAGCCAGCGATTAAGACTGAATGTTGCTCTTACAAAGGACTCAGGTTCAGTTTCCAGCACCCACGTCCAGCAGTGCACAACTGCCTGTAACTGACGTCAGGAGACCCAATGCCCTCTTCTGGCCTCTCAGGTAACTGCGCTCCAGTGTACATCCCCAACACACATATACATATAGTTTAAAACACAAAAATAATTTTTAAAAAAAAAAAAATAGGCATTGTCCCACATCTTGTCCATGGGCAAGATCAATTAGGTCATTCGAGGATTCCAGGAACCCAAGACTATTTGGCCTGATGTTGGTGTGAGCAATTATTTTATCCAGTTTTTACTCATTTGCCAAACTACAGTTGAAACTTAGGCAGGATCCAAGTTCTAACTTGACTGTAGGGGTCTCATGTTCTGACTCGAACTATACTCTCAAATTGGGACATCTGTTTTGGAAATTGAAGCACTGACTTTGAAAAAAAAAATCCATCACCATTTATAGTTAGTTCCTTAAATCCATTTTCTATCTGACTTTCTCATCAGCAAGAATAATGTGATACAGAACTCTCCCGGCCCCTCTCCCTAGAGAAAAAAAAAAAAAAAAAGAACAGTTTTGAAGAGACAACCAACAGAGCAGCTATCTGACCTAAAACACAAATAGAATATGGTAGATGCAGTTACACATAGATCGCTGGCTTTAACTACACCGCCATGGTGACAGGGGCCAGGCCCAGAAGATAAGTCAGCCTAGCAACTTAGACAGGAAACATGGAAAGGCCCTGTTGCAGGATTTTCCATGTCCAATCACATTAGGATAGTAGAAGGCCTGTGACTGGACAGGAAACGGTAAGCGGGGCTAGGAGGAGGGGAGAGAGAGGTCGCAGGAGAAGTGTAGAGAATCCAGGTGGCTTAGGGTGTGGACCATGGCATTTACTAGTCACAAACAGCTGTGTTTTTTTTTTTTTAATCAGGTTAGAAATATTGGGATAAAGCTTTTATCACTATCAATTGGCCAGAAATGACTGTATTGGCATCTTGTAATTGTGATTTTAATTGTACATAAATCTAACTGGCTAAGTAATTAAGCATTTAGAATCATGCTTCTACCGGGTAACTGGGGAGTGAGCTGGCCGACCGTGGGATGTGTGGGTATTGTGTGGAAGTGAAATGAACTCACGGGACCCCCACCAGAGAGTTGGGGAACCGGGCTGGAAAGTGAGCAGGCCCACAGATCACAGGAGTGTGGGCCTAACCCGTGGAGAGTTCTTGGACTAGCAGGAGCCCTGTGGCTTGGTGTGAGGTCTGCAGATCACCATTGCCTTGCAGGCACTAGTGGGAGAACATGCTGATGGTCTTTTTTAAACAACAGCTGGGCAGTGATGGCACACGCCTTTAATCCCAGCACTTGGGAGGCAGAGGCAGGCCCATTTCTGAGTTTGAGGCCATCCTGGACTACAGAGTGAGTTCCAGGATATAACCAGGACTTCACAGAGAAATGCTGTCTCAGAAAAAAAAAATTCCCACAACAAGGCCATAAGTAATTGGTGGCATTGTCACACGTCAACAGAAGCAGATACAGGAACATTAGAATATTAGCACAGAGTACATGCTGGGGTCTGAAACTCCCCGAATGTCTGAGTTGCGTATTCTCGTTTCATCGCTAAGACATCGTGGGACAATGACCGAGGTTTATTCTTGTATGATCTAGGATAGTGGCTCTCAACCTTCCTAATGTTATAACCCTTAACACCGTTCCTCATGTTATGGTTAACGCCCCACACACACACCATAAAATAGATTCATTGCCACTTCATAACTGTAATTGTGTTCCTGTTATAAATCGTAATGTAAGTATCTGATGTGTGATGCCCATGAGGGTCGTGACCCACAGGTTGAGGACCACTGACCTAGATGGATACTTTGGAACTGAGCTGTCCCTCCATTCTTCCTGAATTCTGGGTTTGTTCTCAGCTCATGGAGGCTAATGAGTTTACAGTCCCTCTATCTGTAACATGCCTCCCATAGCTTTCCCCATCGGGCTCCTCCCGTCATTTAGGTCTTAGCTTAGACAGCAATAATTCTGAGGACACAGACAAG
This sequence comes from Apodemus agrarius, assembly GCA_964023405.1. Classification (NCBI taxonomy): domain Eukaryota; kingdom Metazoa; phylum Chordata; class Mammalia; order Rodentia; family Muridae; genus Apodemus; species Apodemus agrarius. Next base: position 76,370,928 of record OZ030015.1, read on the forward strand.
TGACCTGGGAAAGGATCGTTGTTCAGGCCGAGGGCGGCGACTGAGCATGAAAGGATTGCAACCATGTTGAGTGGAAGTCTGGGACACAGAGAGCAGCCAAGCACTAGGTGAGAAGTCCAGGCAGAGGGCAGAGAGGAGGTGTCTACATGAATTTTTAAGGAGTTTCCTCTTCATCTCAAGCATAACAAGTAGGCAGAAGGATTTTTTTTTAAGCAGGATGATGAGAAAAACATGTTGCCGATCTTGAGCTCAAACGAAGAAGCCTTGTAGTAAAAACTGAGGCTTGGTCACGAACAGGAGCTGGCCCAGTAGGAGCTGAGTCTGTTGTCTGACGTCACTTTCTTCTGCCCAGCAGTGCTCTCCATGACACACAGCACCACTACCTCCAACCTCAACCCAGAAGATGAGCTGGAGCCTGCCCGCGCTCTGAACTTTCTCTCACTGTTCCCAGAGCATCAAACCGCTTTCCAACTCAGGTCTGCCCCACCCTGAATGCTGTTTCCTCTGCGTGCGAAGCTTTTCCAGTTCCCAGCCCATTCACCCCTTAACGCCTCTCTCTCCTGGCTCAACTGAAACTCCACCTTTTCTCCAGAGAAGCCTACCTTGACCTGCCCCTCCCTATCCCCTCCCCTGCTCTGTACAGCATTGGTCATCTGGTGCTATAATTCCCTAGACTACAGCTCTAAGAAAGTCTCGGTCATTCAAAGCAAGAGCCACATCCAGCTGAAACGGAGCCTATCAGCTAACATTCCAGATTGTCTACTTAGCACCTCAGTAGACATAGGAAATAAAAAGAAGAAAAAAACGTAGGTAAACTGAGCCTTCATTTTATCATTTGGAACATAAGAACAATGAAAGTTCCCATTTAGCTATTTGGAGAGTAACACAACATCTTGCACAAACTTCAAGATTCAGTAAGTACCACTGTCATTCTTCCTACAGTACTTTGGAACTCATTAATGCCATTCATTCTCAACAGACTAAACTCTGGAATGAGGATGAGTGAGGGTCAGTTTTAGCAAGGCAGCATGCCTCACTTAGAGCAAAAGTTCAATTAATGTTAAATGAACGGATTTGTATATTTTTTTTTTGGATGCAGCATTCATTGTCTAGGAATATTCTTGCTGGATGTTCATGGCAACATGGAGTCTAGTCTAAAGACATGACTCAGGTAAACTTAGGATTGTATTTATCCCAGTCTGCTCTGGCTGATATACCACCATAGATAGACCTGGGGGTTATAAGCAACATAATTTTATTTCTCACAGTTCACAGAGTTTGAAGGTCCAAAGAGAAGCCTCGGATTCCATATTTGTGAAGAACACTCTTCAGTGCAGTGACAACCTCGTCTCTGTACCTTCTCTTTCACTAGGGAAATGTAAATCAAAATGACCCTGAAATTCCATCATACACCCATCAAAAATGCTAAGATCAAACACTGAAACAATAGCGCATGCTGACAAGGACACAGAGCAAGGGGCACACTCCTCCATGGCTGGTGGAAGTGCAAACTTGTACAACCACTTTGGAAATCAACTTGACAGTTTCTCAGAAATCTGGGAATGGCTCTACATCAAGACCACTATACCGCTTCTGGGCATGTACCAAAAAGATGCCCTACTATGCCACAGGCACACTTGGTGACCTATGTTCAGAGCAGTTTTATTTGTAATAGTCAGAAACTGGAAACAACCTAGATGTCCCTCAACTGAAGGTCTTCTGTTAAGGTCAGCAACCCGTGTAACCAGCCTTCCGGAGGCACCATCACATAATGCCGTCATCCCTGGAGGCAAGGGTCTCAATCCATGGGTTTCTGCAAGCACTTTTTAATTCACTTTCTGTGACCTAAAGACCATAGCAGTAATTCCCTGTCCTCCTATCTGGTCATCATGAGCAGCCTCTGCCGTCCCCACCTGTCCTTCCTTAAAATCCATTTTGGTTCTGATCTTCAGCTTGAGAACAAGCCATGAAATTCTTGCAAGGAGGGACTGACTCTCCTTCCAACACAGGTGGGTCACAGGCTGGGTTCTATAACACAGATTTTAAAAAGAGCAGAGGGTAATTTTATATCCAAGCAAGAGGGAGGGGTCACATTGGCTGGGGAAGTTATAGTGTTAGGGGAGAAGTGGACAGAAACTGAAGAGCCGTTGTTTAGGAAGAACGTCATAGCTCCAAGCATGGAGCCATGCTCAGACGCGGGCAAGCCAGGGTAAAGTCAGCATATACCTGCCTACCCTGCTGCTGCTGCTGCGGGACTCACCTGCTAAAGAGGACGGTTTCTTCAGCACAGGACACAGAAGTACCTGATCCACCAAGAACACAAGGTTGTCTGGGCAGTGCCTCCGTGCACACTGGTGGTCACCCAAGGAACTGCCACGGTGCTGAGGCCCCATTCGCAGAACAGCAGCCATAGCAGGGGAGAGGGAAGCAGGGGAGAGGGAAGCAGGGGAGAGGGAAGCAGGGGAGAGGGAAGCAGAGGTGGGATGCGGTGGACCTGTGGAGCAGGCCCGGGTACCTGTAGAGGAAGCCGGGTTGGGTCCTCTGTACCTTGGTCCAGTCTGGTGGCTAAAGATTGTTCCAACACAGTGGATTTAATAATAAGAAGAGACAGCCCATGATTTTAAGCTTTGTTACAGAGAAGTAGGGGGAAAGAAAAGAGATAGAAAAGTAAAGAGAGAAAGAAGAGATGGAGAGGTGAGAACTGGCCATGGCCACGTGGAAAGAGAATGGGGAGATAGGGTGGACAGGGGAGGCAAGAGACAGGAGAGAGAGTAAAAGAAAAGAAGACAAGAGAGTGTGTACAAGAAGGCAAGGAAAGAGTCATGCAGCCCCTTTTATAGTGGGCCAGGCTACCTGGCTCTAGCCAGGTGACTGTGGGGGTGGAGTCCAGCCAGAATACTAATGGCTTGGGACATGGCCCTACGTGACTGATGGCCACAGGGTTATGTCCAACAGGTTGTTCCTTCAGAAACTCTGGGATGGAGCCAAGGGTTGCTGAGATCCAGGCAGGGCATAGGAAAGTATAGGTTCTGATGATATTATTTGTGAGTTCCTTAGTGTCTCATGTATATACTCCCTACCCACTGGTATGTGTCCACATTTATGCATATGGAATGCAGGTGCATGTGTGTTACAGTGTGTGTGTGGCCTCAGAGGATAACTTCAGGTATCATTCTGTTATCACTCTTCTCCTTTTCCTTGTTGGAGACATGGTAGTCTCTTTGTAAACCAGACTGCTCGGCCATGAGCTTTCTGCCTCTGTGTCTCATCTTGCAGCGGGAACACTTAGATTGGAGATGAGTACGACCACATGCAGTTTCGCATGGGACCTGGGGGTCTGAACTCAGTCTTCATTCAGTCTTTGAATTCTTACAGTAACCACAGTTGTATTTTTATTCCTATTTTAAAGGTGACACTGACATCTAGAACAGCTGGTCAGCTTGTCTGGGGCACACATATAAAGTGCATACCTCCAAGACCTGGGCTATCATTTCATCAGACTCTGTCACACAGGTCACCGACCTCCAGCAAAATTATTTCAAAAAATAATTGAAACTGAGGAGGTTGCAAGTAGATGCCCAAACAATAGCAGGGTGCAAAAACTGTACTTACTCATGTAGGGTGGTGTAAGAATCACAGTGCAAATACAACAGAACACTCAGCAGGGGGCTGGACTGGTACCCAGTTCCCCAAAAACTGAGGAAGGCTACCCTGTTCATATGATAGCAAACTAAGGTACTATTGGGCTCTGAATCACCAACGAACTTAAATTCAGTTCAGCCACTTATCTTTAGGGTACCCATAGTGGATATTATAAACGTAGGAAGTATTTCACCTACTAGGTACTTAGTACTTGGTACTTAGGTTTGGCACCAGAATAGATAAATTAATTTAGCTGCATTGAATATTGATACTATATAGTATGTTTGGGCATATTTTAAGCTTTTGGAGACAGGGAGAACAAAACCCCACATAACTCCTGATACTTAATAAATAATCCTGATGCTTAAGTTTTAACAGATAAAAAAAATCCCCTATAAGATTTCTATTAGGAAAGCAAAATGAATGGGGCAGTGGGGAGGGTGAGTTGGCTCAGGGGGTAAAGTCACGTGCTGCAGAGCTCGGCCACCCGAGTTTGATCTGCAGGGCCCACACAGTAGAAGGAGAGAACCAATTCCCCACAGCTGTTGTTTAGTTCCACATGCATGCTCACACACAAAAATAAACAAATATATAAATAAAATTAAGGTGGGGGTCTTTAGAGGCGTGGCTTCGTCACTACAGTGACTCCCCCACCAGCATGAGGACCTTGAGTTCTGGTCCACTGTGTCTATATGAGAACCTTGGCACAGCAGTGATGCCCTCACTGGGGAGATGGAGACAGAAGGATCCCTGGATTGTGCTGGCCAGACAGTCTCGCAAGCTGGTATACTCGGGATTCAGAAGAGATCTTGTCTCCAAAAACAGAATAGAGAGTAGCTGAGGAGGACACCTGAAGTCAACATCTGGACTTCACCCACGTGTGCACACACACAAAAGAAAGTGAAATGGATCTAGAGGGGGAGAATGGGGACAAGAGAGGGTGAGAGAGGATGACTATGACCAAACAGTCATTCTATGTGTGTGTACGAAAATGACATTACTTCTTACAATTACTATATGACAATAAAGCATTTTCTCAGGGTCTGGAAGATGGCTGAGTGGATAAGAGCACTTGCTATCCAAGGACAATGACATGGGTGAATTCTAGCACCCACAAAAGCGACATGTGGTCACACATGTCTGTAGTGTCAGCATTGGAGGGCAGAGACAGGTAGAGGACCGGAACTGACTGGCTGGGGCAGCCCAGCTGAAGAGCAAGCTTCAGGGTGAATGACTCCAAAATATAAAGTGGGGAGCAGTAAACACTGTGTCCTCCACTGGCCTCCACACACACATGAACACATGTGCATAACTGCATGTACACATGCAAATCTACTGCTCAGATATAACACACAGAGGGAGAGAAAGAGAGACAGAGACAGACAGATAAAGACAGAGACAGAGAGAGAGCACAAAATTGTTTTTCTCATATGAATTAGGTATGTAGGTTACTTTGTACCGCATACCTTCAGAATTAGTTTGTGGTTATCTGAGCATCTTGCTAAGTCTAAGCCAAGCCATTTTGAAATCAGGACGTGTCCCTTTCTCCACCTGTCATGTCTTCAACACTTTGAGCAGACACGATGGCACTCAGATGGCATACTCACAGTCTAAACTCAACCAATATTGCAGTGCCAGGATCCAGAGTGATTAAAGGAGGGGAGAGATCTTGTTCCAGCCAATTGGATCCAGTATTTTGGAAGCTAATAGTTATTTGGATCAAGGGAGTAAAGCCGAAGGACTCTATGCCTAGACCCTGTCTCTAGCTGATGTGGGGGAAAACTGCAGAGCAACACACACACACACACACACACACACACACACACACACACACGCTTCTGTTCAACCAGCTCTTTGGAAGCATCAGTTGTTCGTCTTCTCAAAAGTGCCTCTGCCTTGGGATTGCCCCTCCTGCTGTTCCCACAGGAAAGGAGTCAAGGATAAATAACATTTAGCCCAATCCTCCATATCCAAGGACTTCTCTGCTGGAAGCAAGGTCTCGCTTTCTTCTTAGAGACCTGCCTCCTCCCCTTTCCAGCTGGCACAGAATCACAGGGCCCCTGCCAGCTTTCAGGAAGGACAGTCATTTGGTGATGCAAGAATCCAGACTGTGTTTTCTTCAGTGAGAGCTGCCAAGGTTCTGGTGAGCCTGCTTAGAGGGGGTGGGCTTGACAGGAAGGGGAGGGAATGGGTCCAACCTCTGTCTGGCTGGATGTTATATACTATCATTGACCCTCTTGAACCAGGCTATCAAATTGAACCTTTCTTACGGTAGGCTATGAGACATGGGAGAGCTTCCACGTCATACCTTCAAATGAGACAAGCCTTCCACACAGCAAGAAAACACGTGGGAGCCTGAGGACAGTTCTCTCCGGGGCAGATAATTCAGGGGACAGAGGACAGAGGTGGCAGAAGGAAGCCATGGACTGAGTAGATTTGCAATTCCGTGATGAGTGAGTGTGGCTGGCTCGATCCACGCTCTTGACCTCTTGGTAGGGAGTTTGTGAAGCAAGCTTTCCCACCCGGAGCCTGAGGAAAGACTCGGTCTGATATAGTGATCTGGGAAGAGCCAGAATCCACTTGTTGTCTGGCTTCCCACATCCAGGGTAATGTGAGCTCTCTGTTTTTCATTACTCCGCGCTTATCACATCAGGCTGCTCTCCTGGGAAAGCAGTTTCATTTCCAAGAAACCTGTTTGGCTTCTCCTCCCTTGAGCTCTTCCGGAACCTTCCCGCCTCCCTCTGTGAAGCGCTCCTTCCTTTCTACCTCCCCAACCCAAGCCAGACCCAACCAGCTGCTTTCCCTTTAAAGTCAGAAAATTCAGCTGCTAAGAGATTCTTACTTAATACCATGCTTGTGAAGGACGGAAGACTAAGGTCTGGGCAGAGGTGACTTGCTGTTGCTTTTCCAGCTTGGACCCTTCTCACCAGTGTGGGCAAAAGGATTTCATACCTCAGTAGGCACAGGCAGCAGCTCGGTGGAGATCTTAGTTTGATTTCTACTGCTGTGATAAAACACTGACTGAAAGCCACTTGACGGGGGAAAGGGTTTATCTCTTCATACAGCTCACAGTCCTTCCTTAAGGGGGGCAGGAACTCAAGGCAGGAGCCTAGAGGCTGGAACTGAATCTGAGGCATGCTGCTTTCTGGCCTGCTCCCCATAGGTTGGGAGAGCTCCCTTTCTTATATGGCCAGGACAACCTCTCTAGGTGTGGCACCGCCCACAAGCAGTTGGGCCCTCTCACATCTGTCATTAATTAAGAAGGCCAATCTGATGGAGGCTTTCTCTCATTTAAGGTTCTTCTTCCCAGATAACTCTGCCTTGTGCCAAGTTGACCAAAACCCAAAACAAAGCTAACATGATCATGTAAACGCCCAGTGTGCTTGCATGGGGGACTTCTCTTAAGATTCTTGGGGGCTACAATCTGAAAGCTGGCTAAAGCAAGCTATGTGGTCCCTTCCTTCCTTCCTTCCTTCCTTCCTTCCTTCCTTCCTTCCTTCCTTCCTTCTTCCTTCCATCCTTCCTTCCTTCCTTCCTTCCTTCCTCCCTCCCTTCCTTCTTCCTTCCTTCCTTCCTTCCTCCCTCCCTTCCTTCAGTTTCTTTTGTCAGGACATTTTCTCTACATCCTTGTAGAATGAATCTCTATAATTATAAAAGAGTGATGATACATTTTAAATATTTTTCATTATTCTTATTTTGTGCATGTGTATGCTTTGCCTACGTGTATGTCTGTATGCCATGTGTGTTCAATGCCTTTTGATGCCAGAGAGGGTGTCTGATGCTTGGAACTGGAGTTACAGATGGTTGTGAGCCATCACACAAGTGAAGGGACTCAAACTCTTGAAGAACAGCCCGTGTTCTCACCTGTTGAGTCCTCCAACCCCAAGTCATCCATTTTTACCAGTCTTATACTTCTTGAACAGTTGTTGTGAGTTTTAATATACGTATTTTTAATTGTATACATCTATGGAGTACAATTTCACTTTAATGTTTGATGATAACATATTTAAGAATTTGTAGAAATAATATACCACTGGTATCATTTTAAAGATTTTGCCGATTGAAGCAAGAGATAATGGATGTGAGATGAATGCTCGTTTCGCTTCGTATCTCTCCCTTTCTTTCATTCTCTCTTGTCCTCCCCACGCCTGCTCGCTCTCCCTTGCTCTCGCTGTTCTTGTTTGCTTTAGCTCTCTCTTACTCTCACTCTTGGTCTCCTGATTTTCTCTTTTCAGGGGGGGGGAAGCTTCCCCCATAACTAAAGCGCAGCCTACCCATCTCCTTCCCACCTACCCCCCCCCTCAGACTGTTGCGTTGCACCTGGGCATGTCTTCGTACTTCCGTTGCATATGAACACTTCCTTCACAACACGCAGCATTGTCTAGCATGTTTAAAACTATCTGCCGGGTTGGTGTATTTGAGTTTATGAGAGTGAGCTCATAAGCAACAACAACCCTGGCTTGCTCTGTTTCTCATTCCTGCCCATCCATCCCATGTTCCAGAGGCTAGAAGGTGCTGAGCAACTTCTAAACATGTCATGTAAAAGAAAGTCATCAAGTGCTCAGTTATCAAAGCATGCCAATGGATGAAGTAATGCAACATGTGTTATTTCACCTACTACTATGAAAAATCTAAGAAGTCTTCCGTACAAGTTCTCAACCTAAAAGCACCCAGCAGAAGGTGAATTTATAAATACTTCTTCCTTAAGGAACATTCTACCCAGAAGCCTGTTTGACTCCCTAACTCACGAATGACCCCAATGTCAATGGGATCCCCAGAGTCCTTAGTACAGACCCTCCCTTTCCCCAAACTGATGACCTCATGGATGAGAACAGCTCCTTCTCTTCTTCCATCCTGAATTCATCCCTTCAGATGCCAAGAGAAGTGCCTGACATCATTATCTCTGGAGCAGCCAAGAGACCGGCAATCATGGGTGGAAGTCATATCCCTAAGGCTTATACTTCCAGAGTTCATAGGAACAGAACTAGAGAAGACCAACACCCTGGACCTCCAGCGTATTCCAATTTCAGCCCCACCCAGACTGGTGGTGCCAGAAGCTGCTCCAACTGCCTTCCCTGCTCCCACCATCAGTGGAGGATCATAGGATATCTCTCATCTAAATGCCAACAGCCAAACAGTGATGGCTGTGCTGTGAAAACTCATTCTGGATCAATAGATATAAATAAGGACAACTCTTAACAACCCAAGATTTGCAGTTATCTTACATTAGTAATGCTGTATGAGAGTCAAGCATAGCATCCCAGTTAGTAGAAACTCAGGAATGATACCTTCCATGCCTCTCATGTAAAGCTCAGGTGGGTGACGCCATTCTCTTACAGCAGTGTGTGAAGTCTAACCAGCACATCATTCACTTTACAGAAGAAAGTAATTTACTTTTTTTTTCTGTGAAAATGAAATTAGGGGTAATTCTAGTTTACAGGAAATGACAACATCTATCTGATGCACACATAAGAAAAAAGAAGTAAAATATCACCAGTCAAATCCAAACTAGCTTCTGAGGCTGGAGAGATGGCCCAGTACACAAAGCACTTGCCACACCGCTGAGAGCATCTGAGTTTGCATCCCACAGAAAGCCCGATGCAGTGGTGTGCAGCTGCAACCCCATGCCACACGTTCCCGTGCTGCAATGGGGGTGGAGCTAGGAGAATATCCAGGGCCAATTAGATTAGGAGGAAATCATCAAACTCAGGACTGAAATCAACCAAGTAGAAACAAAATGAACCACACAAAGAACCAACAAAACCAGGAGCTGGTTCTTTGAGAAAATCAACAAGATAGATAAACCCTTAGCCAGATTAACCAGAGGGCACGGAGACAGTATCCAAATTAACAAAATCAGAAATGAAAAGGGAGAGATAACAACAGAAACTGAGGAAATTTAAAAAAAAAATCATCAGATCCTACTACAAAAGCCTATACTCAACAAAACTGGAAAATCTGGATGAAATGGACAATTTTCTAGCAGACACGAAATACCAAAGTTAAATCAAGATCAGATAAGCCATCTAGACAGTCCTATAATCCCTAAAGAAATAGAAGCAGTCATTGAAAGTCTCCCACCCCCCAAAAAGGGGGGGGGCAGGACCAGATGGTTTTAGTGCAGAATTCTATCAGACCTTCAAAGAATACTCTTCAAACTATTCCACAAAATAGAAACAGAAGGAACACTGCCCTACTCACTCTATGAAGCCACAATTATGCTCATACCAAAACCACACAAAGATCCAACAGAGAGAACTTCAGACCAATTTCCCTTATGAATATCAATGCAAAATCACTCAATAAAATTCTTACCAACCAAATCCAAGAGTACATCAAAATAATCATTCATCACGTTCAAGTAGGCTTCATCCCAGGGATGCAGGGATGGTTCAATATACAGAAATCCATCAATTTAATCCACTACATAAACAAACTCAAAGAAAAAAAGCCACATGGCCATTTTATTAGATGCAGAAAAAACATTTGACAAAACTCAGCATCCTTCATGTTAAAAGTCTTGGAAAGATCAGGAATTCAAGGCCCATACCTAAATATAGTATAAGCAATATACTGCAAACCAGTAGCCAACATCAAACTAAATGGAGAGAAACTTGAAGCAATCCCACTAAAATCAGGGACTAGACAAGGCTGCCCTCTCTTTCCATATCTATTCAATATAGTACTTGAAGTCCTAGCCGGAGCAATTAGATAACAAAAGGAGATCAAAGATATACAAATTGGAAAGGAAGAAGTCAAACTATCACTATTTGCAGATAATATGATAGTATACTTAAGTGACCCCAAAAATTCCACCAGAGAACTCCTACAGCTGATAAACAGCTTAAGCAAAGTGGCTGGATATAAAATCAAGCAAATAGTAGCCTTCCTATACTCAAAGGATAAACAGGCTGAGAAAGAAATACTACATCAGATTGAAGTGTCTCCTGGCTCAGACACTGACCCAGGCAGAAAAGTACCTGATGAGTGAGTGAGCGTGCACCCCTGAGTGCAGACCCCGGGGCCTATGTCAAATCTGGGTGTAAGGTGTGCACCTATAACCCTGTCACTGTGAGGACAGAAATCGGAGGATTCTTGGAGCTCACTGGCCAGCCAGTGTCGCCAATCATTAAGCTTCAGGTTCAGGAAGAAACCCTGTCTCAAAAAATAAAGTACAGAACAATCTAGAAAAAACCCTGACATCTACCTCTGGTGCGCACATATACACACATGCATGGAATCACACATACATACACACATATACACATACATGCACAGGGGCACACACACACATGTACACACTCACAGAGACACACACATGCTTTTTTCTTCCCGGGCATTTTCTGTATTATTTATGAGAGTGCTTGAGAAATATTTCCTGACCATAGTTAAGCTAAAAATAAAAAACTGTCAAGTGGTTAACAGTGGGAACCTGGTAGACCAGGGCCTTATTCTTACTTTATCTTATAAGTTATGAATCTGCAGAATGGGCATAAATGCTGCCCAGTGGTGACCAGTGAGCTATCTGGGGCAAAGCTCATGGTAAATCTCCTGAAGATGGCGGCTACCCATAGGATATCTCAGTCAGTGTTATGAGCAAGTCTGCTCATCTTCAATGATATAATTTCAGATGGGGTACACAGTCCCATGTCTTACACATATTATTCAAATCAGTTCCAATAAAGGCACAATGGCTCTCCTACTCAAGAGTGTGTCTATCATCCTGCAGGCTTACCACCACCACAGCTGAAGGACTTATACAATTTCATGTATTTTCCAGAATCAGTAATATGAACCAATGATTCTGCCAGTCCCTGAGCTCATGAAGCCACTGAGATCTTTTTATCTAGCACAGTCCCTGTAAGAAGGGACTCGGCCATTGAAAAACGCCCCCTCACTGCAGCCAAACTATGACCCATTCCTCTTTTCCTAGCACTTGGCTTATTTCTTCTCACCTGATTGCTGGTTCCTATAAATTCATGCTCCTTGCCATCTCTAGAGCTCTTCTCTCCAATGGGACAGTGTAGTGTGCTGCGGTGTAGTGCGGTGCAGTATAGTGTAGTGTAGTGTAGTGTAGTGTAGTGTAGTGTAGTGTAGTGTAGTGTAGTGTAGTGTAGGAGGTAGGTCCTATAGTCTAATAGTACCAGATTCAATCTCCACCTCTGGCTCTAACTGGCTACACACAGCCAGTCATATATATCTTAGACGATATGTCTGCCCTTTCTCAGCTTTGATTTCTTCATCTATAAAATATGAGTAAATAAATAGATAAGCGTCACTTTTTGTGATGTGGAAGGTGGAATTGATGTGCAATAGAGGAGTCCCTTTTACATCACACACACACACACACACACACACACCTCACACTGTGGGACTGATGTCATGGCCCAGAGTCACAGAGGAAGGGTGGAGAGAGTGTCAGCCCAGATATGTCAACCTTGAGAACACCAAGAGTTGTCTACCTCCCCCTCCTGACCAGAGGCGGACTAGATCTCTATTGCTTTATAGTAATGAAATATGAGCTAGTCTTTGGAAATTCACACTTGTCAAGTCTCCTGGGGGAAAAAGAGAGAATATTCCGAAATCACCATGACACAGAATGTAGAGAGATCTCCCTGTGAATGGAAAGTGTGCCAGAAGACAGCAGGATACTGTGGGCTAACAGCTGGGAGGTGTGTGCACGCTTAGAGCCCTGGGAGGCGTGTGCACGCTTAGATCCCTGTGCTCTCCTCATCCTTCCTGTGAGCTCCGGCTTGAGCATCTTCCGCAAGGACTTCACGCCAACAACTTCTCAAGGGCACAGTTCGGCTAAAGGAAACTTTAACTCCCAGTAGAAAGAGGATAAAGATGGAGAATGGAGAAAAACATGCGAGAAGACGATGTTGGTAAAGACCAAAGTTTTGCTGCCATAGAAAGAACAACTGCGTTGGTTAAGTTGCTGTGGTTGATAGCTCTCCATTGGAACTGAAAGAAAAATACACGGGGCTCGGGATTTGAATAAAGCTGAGCATACTTCATGCTTTTGAACAAGGTCACTGAAATCAGTTTGCTGTGCAAATTTTAGGGACTGCATGTTAACAGTGTTAAGGCGACTACCTAAAGTATCCCTCCTCCACGCCTTCCTCTAACCACACCGAATTCATCTGCTCCTTTCTCTTGTATGTATTAATCTCTCTAATACACTTATTACACTCCAAATCCCATCTCAGTATTTCCTTCTAGAAGACCTGGCCTATGGCACTGAGTGGTCTTCAGTCCACCTGGACCCTCCTCCTTCTCCCAGAGCCCTCCTATAGGACATATTCTCTACTTGGTATTGGCTGCCACACCTTTGGTTCCTAAACAATCCTATCCCAAGGAGGCCAGGTCCATGCTACATGCTTGACTTTGATCTGAACCCTACCGGACCCTTCTTCACTCCTAAGCCCTCAGATCTCACACCGCACCACCCTCAAACACACGATGCCACGGATGCCCTCTTCCCTCAGCACTCGCAGCCCATCTCAGCTTCCATGCTTGGAGAACCTCTTCCTCCTCCTGTCAGCAAACCCATGGGCCCAACTGTGTGCTTCACTCATTTCTACATACCTGTCACCCAGGCGGTCCTTCTTCCCCGGAAAGCCAGCTTCTCTACCAGCACACAGAGTTCCATCCTCGCGACTTTAACCATTTGGCCCTTTTCAGTCTGTCCCAGATCATAAGTCACTCTTTGTACTTGATTAGTTTCTTCAGCTCCTACAAACATGCCCTATGTATGTCTGTCTTTAAAAACAAAGCTCCCTCAAACTCCCATAGCCCTGTATGTACTACTCCCTTTTTCTGTGCTTCGCCATGTGTTTAGGGCTCATCTGTAAAGGGCAAGCCCAAATATTTATTCTCCCTTTATTCCTTACTGAGTGATCTGCATTTCACTCCCACGACAGAATTTTTTTTCTTTTCCCTTTTGCGTCCGTGCATGTGAGTCCATGCATGGTGTATGTATATGCGGGGTATACATACCTGGTTTGGAGGGAAGTATACAATGCAGAGACCCAAAGAGGGCACTGAGTATCCTTCTGTGTTGCTTCCCACCTTATGCCCTTGAGATAGGGCTGGCAATGATCTGACTCTCCTCCACTCTAGGGCCCTGGGCATGGCCACATCCAACATTTTACATGGGTGCTGGAGGTACAAACTAGGGTCCTCCTGCTTGCACAGTAAGAAGTTCCTACCCACTGATACATCTCCCCAGCCCCACAGAAAGGGTTCTGATCTGGCAATTTCAGAGCTGCCAAATCTAGGAATGCTTTTATGTGCTTATTGGAGTTGAACTCATAATAATATTGAAGACAGCCAACCATCAATACTTTACAATGACTTCCTCCTCTACTGGTTTTTTAAGAATATCTTCAGTCCTGGCTTTCACTGTGCATCCTTTGCTTCCCCTTTCCTGTCTCCTCTGCTTACTTGTTCCCCTTCTACCCAGTGTCTCTGTGTTTTAACTCTTTAAGCCTCACCCACCATATTCTCATCGCTCTAGCATCTCCCTTCGTGTAGCCCAGTGAGTGTCAACGATGCTCTGGCTTCATTTCTGTTGCCTCGATAGAATACGCTGATAAAAAGCCTCTCAAAAGAGAAAGGGTTTATTTTAGCCCACAGTTCCCGGTTACAGTCCATCACTGTGGGGAAGTCACAGTTGCAGAAGGTTGACATACCTAAGTTGTATCACATCCAAAAACAAGAGCAAAAAGATAAAAAATGTGCAGCCACTTACTACTAGCTTGCTTGGACTCAGCTCTATTTCTCCTCTCACACAATTCAGGACTACCTACCTAGGGAGGAGTGCCCCCCAAATCAATTAAGATGATCCCCCATAGACATGGCCACAGGATAGCTAATGTCAACAAAACTCTCTTCCCCGGTGATCTTAGTTTTCCTTAATTTAGTTTTAATTTTGCTAATTAAAGCCAAGTCCCACAAACAGTAATAAGATTTATGTCCTAGGAGATATTTATCAGTAACTAAAGACATTTTTATTATCACTAATAGAAGAATGTCATTGGCATCCAATTGATAAGGAAGAGAGATGAGAGATCATTAGGAGAACAATCCTTCTGTGCAACCTATGAAGCCTGCCAGAACAAAGAATTAACTATCCCAAATGTTGATCTACTTGCTTTGAGACTTCTAACCCTGGGACTCATTACATTCTTGACAGAAAATATGCCTTTTGATAGTCAGTCTTTCTTATTAATGGAATTGATATCTAATCCAACTGGCAGAGAATCATTTTGTAGTAGACTCTATTTGCAGCCTCTCTTGTAGCTAAACATATAAAAAAAAATCTGAGTTACTTCCTTCAAAAAAGGTGCTATTTCCCCCACCTTGTCTGAATTACAAAATACATCAGTGGGGCTAATGAACTAATTTCAAACACAGTAAGAGCAATAACATTCAAGAAGGTGACAAATAAAAATAAAGTCACCCACATCACTGAATGACCTCATGGAATGACTCTAGAGAAATCACTAACTAACTTCTGAAATATTACATGAAAGTGGAAATAAGTTTGAGTTCTATTGGATTAACTCTAATTGGGGTCTTATGTTGGTTTTTTTGTTTTGTATTGTTTGGTTTTGTTTTGTTTGGTTTGGTGTGGTGTGGTGTGGTTTGGTTTGGTTTGGTTTGGTTTGGTTTGGTTTGGTTTGGTTTGGTTTGGTTTGGTTTAGAACTTGTTTGTTCTCCCAACTAATACACAACCTGTATATTGATGGAGTTTTAATTTGTAATAGCCTTGTTCTTTTCTTTTCTGAAAGACAATCTTGATATAACCCAGACTGACTTAAATTCACAATCCTCCTTCATCTCAGCCTCTTAAATGCTGTAGTTACAGATATGTACCCCGATTCCTGTCCTCTGTGCCTCTTTCTTAGCATCAGATTTACAAATTAGCTACATATATGCTGTGTGTACCTTATGTACCAAATACTACATATTTGATACATCTCAGAGTCTTAAAAATTATGAGGTCTCAGATGCTAAAGACAGAGCAGCGGCACACAGGCCCCATCTTCTGCCTGTAGATCCAGATGTAGAACTCTCAGCTCCTCCTCCAACACCATGTCTGCCTGGATGCTGACATGCTTCCTGCCATTAAGATAAAGGACTAAACTTCTGAAACTGTAAGCCTACCCCAATTAAATGTTGGTCTTTATAAGAGCAAAAAAAAAAAAAATTCAAAATTGAACTCTTGGTGTATGCACAAAACCAGTCCTAATTTTTTCCTCCTGTAAGACATCTTTAAGTATTTTTGTCAGTATCTCCTCTCCCTTATATCACTCTGTTAGTTTACTCTATTTCCTCCACAGGTCATATCTTTATTTATCATTCTACATGTACGTGTGTGTGTGTGTGTGTGTGTGTGTGTGTGTGTGTTGTCTGCCTCTCGCATAAGCATAAAAAAAAATCCCAGTTCTTTTACTCACACAACCTATTCATATTTTATTAGATTTGTATTATTTTGTCCAGGCACATAGTGAGCTTTTGATATTGTGTTAATATGAGTTATTATGCTTTCTAGAAGCATAATAATGCTATAATGCCTCAGTAGGGCAGAGTTGATCCTGGATATCTCCCTGTCTGATCTAACAGCTGAAGGAAGGTGGCAATGAACATGGAAGGCTGCTTTAGAGAGAAGAGGGCAGATACTCAGGTATTAAGCTTAATGAGAGCTGGCAGGGCGCAGCAGAGAGTGGGTGTGGGAGGAAGAACAGGACCCAGACTTGAGAACACAGAGCTCAGCTCAAACCATCGCTCAGTTCCAGGAACAAGGAAATGTAAGACGGGCCCCACTCTGAAAGGCTAATTGTTTAAGCTATAAATTAAGAGATGTGTGGAAAGAGAGACAGAGAAAAGGATGGAGAAGGGGCAGGAAGAAAGCCCCCAGAATGCCCGTGTTTGCTTTGCTTTGATGTCAGGGACTGAAGGCAAGGCCTCACACATGCTAAATAAGCACTCTGCTACAGATACAGGCTAACACAGATGTTTCTATCCTATGCAGTTAGGACCAAGGTGCCACTGAGGAGGAGAGAAAGCAAGCGGATACACTCGGAAAACTTCATTGTTGGAGCTAAAGTGATTTGTGCTGCTCTTTGAAAAACATCTTGTTGAGAAGTTGGCTGCCAGACCCAGTTCCCTGAAGACAAAGCCAGTCTGCGTATAGATGATTCATGCTCGTTTTCATCCAGAGTTGGTCTCACTACTTTCTTCTCTTCCCCGAAGCTGCTTTGAAGGGTCCTTTCTTACTCAATGTCTCCCGGGCATTGCTCTGGATTTTAATTTGTGGCTGGGTTCAGAACTCACTCCCTCCCAGCTTGTTGTGCCAAGCAGAAGCAGCCTGGGAACAAGTCTTTAGGATCCCTCTCTCCCAGGCAGATCCCAGGTATTTCACATGAGTTGAAGTGGGCCAACCTTCTGGAAAGCCAAAGAGAAGTACACCATTCTCTCCATTCTACACAGGCGGAAAGTAAGGCTGAGAGAGCTTTTCTAGTTCCATTCACTCACTCATATGGCTAATAACATTCTGTCTCCAGGGACTGAGGAGATGCCTGCTTGCAATATGATATAATATAATATTATTATATGTGATGTGTATAATGTGTATATATATATATATATATGGATGTGTGTATATATACATACATATATATGTATGTATATACACACACACATATATACATATATATGTATGTGTGTGTGTGTGTGTGTGTGTGTATATATATATATATATATATATATATATATATATATATATATATAAAATGTGTATAATGGCTTGATGGTGCTGACTTGCAATCCCAGTGCTGAGGAAGAAGAGGTACGTAGATCATCCCTGGGCTTAGTAGCCTTCCCCCCTAGCCTAGCCTTTGTCAATTCCAGCCTAGTAAAAGACACTATGTTTTAAAGGTAGATGGCACCTGAGAAATGTCCTCTGACTTCACACATGTACACACACAAATACCCATCCACACATACATGCACATACACACACACAGAGTCTTGGGCTTATTTGATCCAAAAGCCCACACTCTCTTCTCAACATATGGTATTTCTCCAGGGCATGACTGAGGTTTCAGAAAGACAATACTACTTCCCAGCAGCCTCTCAAACTCCTCTCCCTCAGAAGCTTCACATTGGTGGCTGGGGGGTGGGGGTGGGGGGGCGGGGACGATAAACCTCTGTGTGCTGGGGTGATGATTGCTTCTCAGCCGAGCACTTGGGAGTCTGAGACAGGAGGATGAAGAATTGGAGGAAAGCCTGGTCTACATGCCAAGACCCTGTTTCAAAAACTAAAGAAGTCTACAAAGTTAGGACAATCACCAAAAGTATCCCAATTAAGGTGGTTCTAGGAGAGACATTCTAAGCAGTATTCCACCCAAGCATTATGGCATGTGTCTGTAACCCCAGCACTCTGGAGGTAGAGGAAAGGGAAGCTGAAGGTCATACAAGGACACAGAATGTATTCAGGGCCAACCTGTCGTACATTAGACCTTGCCTGTACTGGCTAGTTTGGTATGTCAACTTGACACAGGCTGGAGTTATCATAGGAAAAGGAGCTTCACTTGGGGAAGTGCCTCTATGAGATCCAGCTGTGGGGCATTTTCTCAATTAGTGATCAAGTGAAGGAGGGCCCCTTGTGGGTGGTGCCATCTCTGGGCTGGTATTCTTGGGTTCTATAAGAGAGCAGGCTGAGCAAGCCAGGGGAAGCAAGCCAGTAAGGAACATCCCTCCATGGCCTCTGCATCAGCTCCTGCTCTGACCTGCTTGAGTTCCAGTCCTGACTTCCTTTGGTGATGAACAGCTGGGTGGAAGTGTAAGCTAAGTAAACCCTTTCCTCCCCAACTTGCTTCTTGGTCATGTTTGTGCAGGAATAGAAACCCTGACTAAGACATTGCCTAAGAGGTGTTCTAGACTGTGAGATCTCGCTACAACTAGCTTTTTTTTTTTTAATTTTTAACAAATGGCACTTCCATTTCTTTGAAGCTTGTTCATAAACATATTAATAAAGTCCATGTTCTCGTGGAGCTTACTCTCATTAGAATAAAACCAAAGAGGGGCCAGGGAGCTGGAGAGATGGCTCAGCCATTGAGAGCACCGACTGTTCTTCCAGATAACCCAGGTTTGATTCTCAGCACCTACATGGTGCCTCACAACTGTCTGTAACTCCACTTCCAGGGGACCTGATGCCCTCTTCTGGCCTCTGGGAGCACAAGGCCTCCAAGTGGTACTCAGACATACATTCAGGTAAAACAACTGTACATATAAAATAAAATTTAAATAAAGAACAAGATACAAATAAACTACTTTCTATGTGATACATCAGATGACAGGCACTGTTGAGGGGACAAAGATGGCAGAGGTGAGTAGTGACTGCATAGGGTCATCTTGATGTCCCTAAGGATAACCACATTACAGAAACATACACAGCTATCTCGTGCCTAAAATCCTTCCCAAAGAAAGGAAATTATTTAAATTCAAATGATATCAAGACACAAAGCTCAGGAGGTGATGGGGAGGATGACAGTATATTAAAGATGTAGGTCAGCAAAGGGTCAGACCTCGAAAGGGAAGATGGAGAGGTAATGGTTGATTTAACATGTGATACAAGGGAAGTAGCAGAGGGAGCCAGTGAGAGGTGAGACTCTCATTCCATGGGACCAAAGGAGGCTTGGAGTACATGATGCCAGGTTCCCAGGTGGTCAACACATATATCGGAACTGCTGGGTTATACAAAAGGGGGACATGCCCGAATTCCACCATTGAGAGGGGCCATTGACCATCTCTCTTTCCATTAAACAAATATAAGAAGTTTGCCCTCATGGAGACATTTATCCAGCTCTGACCTCTCTTCCTGATGGTTCTTCAACATCGGCAGCCAGACTTGTAACTCAAGTCAAGAGAGTGGCTAGTGGGCCAATGGAGAAACTCAGAGGTTAAGGATCTGGGGGACACCTAAGTCAGCCCAGTCCCTGGCAGTCTCCCTAAGGTGTAATCAACAAACTGTTCCCACCATATTAGTCAGCTTTCCATCACAGCGATTAGATACCCGAGAAAATTAATTTAATGGAGGGAAGTTTTATTTTGGCTCACAGGTTCAGGGTGTCATGGTTTGGAGGTGATGTGCCTGCCTCTGGAAGGCTTGTGGATTAAAGGCTTGGCTCCTAGCTAAAACAGTTTTGGAAGGAGATCAGTTCATCAGCGCTCCAATCTGAGCAGCAAATTCATCCATCAGTGCATTCATTTGATTGGAAGTGGTGGGATTTAGGGGATCGCACGCCTTGTTTTCTGTTCTTCCCGTCTCTGTTCCCTTGCCATTGTCATGTAAGCAGCTTTGTTCAGTCATAATACCTGACTTCCTGCCATACCTGGAGCAGTGGGGCAAGAGACAATGAGTAGAAATCTCTGAAGCCATGAGCCAAAATAAAACTTCCCTCGATTACATTAGTTCCCGCAGGTATCTGATTCCAGGGACTAATACTGTGGGAACAGATTTTCTCATTTTACTATAGGATATACTATTATTTTACTATAGGATATAGTATTACTTTACTATGGGATATAGAATTATTTTACTATAGGATACAGTATTACTTTAGTATGGGATATAGTATTATTGTACTATAGGATACAGTATTACTTTACTCTGTGGTATATTATTTTACTATAGGATATAGTATTACTTTAGTATAAGATATAGTATTATTGTACTATTTGATATTCTATTATTGTACTATACAATATTACTTTTCTCTGGGATATAATATTATTTTATTGTAGGATTTAGAATTACTTTACAGTAGGACATATTATTATTGTACTATAGGATATAGCAGCTATTCACCACAGGTTTATTTCCACTACTGATGTTTGCTATAGCCTGCTGTCCTGCACAGTCTACTCTAGTTTAGGGGCTGCACTCAGCCTTCCAAGCAAGCTTCATGAGTCACCAAACTATGGATGTATATACCAGACCCTGCACTAGGAGCAAATGTTTTAAATGTTGACTATACCTAAGAGTCTGTGTTTTAAATGTAAAATATCATGTCTTCCATTTTTAATATTCTTATTATATTAAATGATAGGTAATTTTGTGAATACATTTTTAAAGATTTAGTTATTATATGTAAGGTGTCTTCAGACACTCCAGAAGAGGGTGTCACATCTTATTACAGATGGTTGTGAGCCACCATGTGGTTGCTGGGAATTGAACTCAGGACCTTTGGAAGAGTAGTCAGTACTCTTAACTGCTGAGCCATCTCTCCAGCCCTGTGAATACATTTTGGGGGAGGGGTTCGAGACAGGGTTTCTCTGTGTAGCCCTTGTTCTCTTGGAACTCACTCTGTAGACCAGGCTAGCCTCAAACTCAGAAATCTACCTGCCTCTGTCTCCCAAGTGCTGGGATTAAAGTCGTGTGCCACCACTGCCCAGAATACATTCTTAATCATCTTTTAAAAACATGAATTTGTGTTAGATCACTGAAGAAGGAAGGGAAAGGTAGAGGTAAGTAGGGAGGGATAGAAGGAGGGACATACAAGACTATGAACCAGTTTTAATTCCTAACATAAAAATCCAGTTCTTGGAGTCTGCTTACATGGAGCAGGGTATTGGGGAAAGATAAACGCATCTGGGTAATGTGTTTTCATGCTCCAATGGTCAATATTATAATTATGGAAATTTGTCCTTGTACATGTCTCAACAATTTGAAGCCAAGTACAGATATACACTTGCCCTTTTCCCTTTTGCAATTAAGAAAATGTGAACACATTCCTCTGCAAATAATAGTGAAATTTGTCCTTCCTTCCTTCCTTCCTTCCTTCCTTCCTTCCTTCCCTTTTCTTCCCTTCCCTTCCCTTCCCTTCCCTTCCCTTCCCTTCCCTTCCCTTCCCTCCCCTTCCCTTCCCCTCCCTTCCTCTTTTCCTTCTCTTGGGGTAAGGATTTACTCTCATGCATGCTCGTAAGTGTTCTACAACAGAAATATACCCCCAGATTCCTCATTTTCCCCTATCTTTTAATTATGGGTACCACTTGGCTGTTGCTACAGGTGAATTGAACTGAAAATGATCCAAAGAATTTATACTAGGAGACTATTAAAAAATGTCCTGAACAAGCACTGTCTAGATATTTAAAGAAAAAAAAAACCTTAATTTTAAAGCTAACAATGTCATAACCACCTAGTTATCTGTTATCAGATTCTGTTTTTATAAATCCTGCTACTTTTTGTAGTATATATGTGTTTATTCATGTAGGACAGAGGCAGATTTGAGTGTTATTCCTTGGACACATCTACTTCTTCTCCTCCTCCTTCTCCTTTTCCTCCTCCTCTTCTTCTCCTTCTTCTTCTCCTCTTCCTCTTGCTCCTCCTCCTCTATCTTCTTCTCTCATTGACCTAGGATTCATCAAGCAGGCTAGATAGAGTATCTGGCCAGCAAGCGTCAGGGATCCCCAGCCTGTCTCTGTCTCCCCAGTGCTGAGGTTCAGAGGCATAACACTACACCTGGCTTACCTTACATGAGAGTTCTGGGACTCACAATCCAGTCCACATACTTCCAAGGCAAACACTTTGCAGACTAAAGTATCGTCCCAGCCATTGTGAAGCTTAATATTAATAACAGGGCATAATAAAAGAAGACTGGAGTGTGGTGATGGGAACAGACCAGCATGACCATGATTGATTTTAATCCCAGGCCTGCTACTCAGGTGACAACTGTGCAACAGCCTGACCACTGGTTTCCCTCCCCCAACCCCTGCTTCACTTTTCATCCATCACATGAGATGATGAGGCAGATGGTCTCAGGTTCCTTTCAACTCTCAGACTAGCAAAGCTACATTAGAAGCATAGCGGGAATTTCTCCTCTCCATTTATGTGCCTGTGAGTCAGATTTATATAATTATGATCCATCTTCCGCAGGTCCTCCAGTCTCCAAGAATCTAACCATCAGTTACTGCAAGACACGTGGTGCTTTAATTTAGGCTAACTGTTAAATATCATCAGCACAACCAAGACCTTGGATGCATCTTAATTGTGCCCACAAATTGAGGGTGTGGTATTAAATATAGTCAAAAAAATATTTTCACTTAGCTTCTAGATCCATGATACAGCAGATTCAAATTAGCATCTCTGGTTTACTCAAGTTCACTGCAGAATCTGTGGCCCAAGTTAAATGGTTTATTCTTAAAATTGGTCTCCCTAAATAGAAGGGTCAATGGCCCTGAGTTCAGTGTGACCCTTGACATTCTGAGGGCTGATTTACATAGAACCCTAGACACATCAAACAGAAGGGGCCTTGTGGTCTTTGACTGAGTCCCCTCTTGTCTGACTACACCTCTCCATTCTGGTCCCCCATGTCACGAGGACTAGAAAGCTTGAGTCTATGTTAGTTACACAACACCACTGCATTGTCAATGACCTGTCAACTAGCAGGTCAATGATGGGAACCCAGAAAGTGACTGAAGCAATCCAAGTCTCTCTTTGGGATTTGACAAGCATGACCAAGGATGGCTTTCAATATGGGTTCACTCACAAGGAAACTAAATAACGCTGGGAATTGGGCAAGCACCATTGTCTTAGGAGCAGATGAGTGAGTGACAGTTACTTGCAAAAGGGGAAGAAACAAAAACAAACTATAGAGAAAGCCAATTCTCTGGACTCCTTGTGGCTTTCCTTTTCTTGTCTGTTCAGGGTCTGTCCGTCGCTTCTAGGACGTTACAATAATATCCAGGCTGGGCAGTGGTGATGCATATCTTTAATCCCATCACTTGGGAGGCAGAGGCAGGTAGATCTATGTGAGTTCAAGGCCAGCCTGGTCTACAGAGCTCATTCCAGGACAGCCAGGGCTACACAAATAACATTCTGTATCACAGTATTACCTTTGCCCCTCTGAGAGTCATCTGAGCTGATTTCTACTGTCATTAAAAACAAACCAAACATAGCAAGAGCAAGCTGCTTGTTCTGCTGACCTCATTGAACCATATTAGAAATTACAACAGGGAGATCTCTTCGGGGCTTTTCCTCGTTTTCCTGCAGTAACATGTAGATCGTCCCACTGTGGGGATGATTTGTCATCAGCAAGCTTGAAATACCTGGGACATTTCATTTTGCTTCCTTTGCCAGTCTCGAGTCTACAAACTGGTATCATGGTGACCACATCCTGCACACTCGCGAGGCTCAGCAGAGGGTCACCAGGGCAGAGATTGTTATCACAGTGCCTGAATGGGTTCCTGAATGAGGCACCAGTTGTTCTACAATAATTACTCACCTTCTAGAAACAATAGCTACATGTTCTTAGGGACAGAAAATCAAAGAACCCCTCTCATACATTGGCTGTTATTAGCTGGCTGACTTCACGTTGCTTCGGGGAACATAACACTTTTCGAAAGCTGAAACACCTTCGGGGGAAATAGGGGAACAGCTATCACTCTGAATGGGTACCATCTGACAAGTAGTCGTTTTGACTAGTGCCTCCCCTATCTTGAAGTTCAACCTTTATTCTCCCCACATCACTGAAAGTAGAGAACAAATACAGCTCAGGGCAATAAGGCCTTTCACATCTGGACAAGTTAAGTCTTTTATGCCTCTGTTTCTTCAATTAGGATGCTCATTTACCTCCCTCATAGGGTTTTTCTGAAGTCATTATTACCCAGAAGGTTATTAGAAGAGGGAGGCTGTGGTTCACACAAGTACTCAGCCACTGGAAGCTGCTGCTATGCTTTCTAGCATGCCTGAAGATGTGTAATGACAGAAGTTAGTTATAAGAATTCATGGCTTCTTCCTACATCTGATCCCCACTATATATTCTGAAGCTGAATATGTGTAAGAAAAGTTATCCTATTCAACGCTACCAAAGTTAAATCATTAGCTGGGATGACCTAAAGCAGTATAGAGTTAAAAGGAATTGAGCTGATTAAAACTTACAGGGAACATCTGACTGACTTACTGGTGGTGGCCAATGTTCCCACCACAAAAGTAGCTCACTATGTAGCTATTATACATCTGAACCGCTTACCAGTAGGGGAGACTTCTGGAAATATATGGACAGGAGAAATGGAAAAAAAAAAAACGACATAGGCATACTCCAACCATCTCGGTTCTAATATCCCTGGCAGGCCAGACAAGCTACGCATGGATATTTTGTACTCTAGAGAACTCTGAGCTGGAAAAGCAACTGTTCTGATGGGAGTCCAGAAGAATACAATTTCCAGAACACAGCAGCAGATGCCTTCTCCCTTCAGAACACCCGCAGGCAGCATCAGATTTGAAAAGCTGTGCCTTGAAAAATAACACCCACTGTGTTGACCCTTATTGTGAACACCTACTAACTCATCCTAGAGCCTAGTAAAACAACTATGTTGAAATGTTAAAATTAGTGAATTTCTCTAAACAATTAGGCAAAATGTAACTAGAATCGGCAAACAATCCAGGCAAAAATTATATAAACAGGACATAGGTAAAGAAAACATGGGAGTGGCCAGAAAGAAGCTGTGCCCCCCCCATACAACCAGAAATCTCTTTTATCCATGTGGTATAAAATGGCTGGTGGATGTTAAGTCAAGAGAACCTATTCACGTTTAAGTTGCCGTCTCTATGACGTCATTGCACCCACCACCCATTGCTGCAAAGCTGCTGTAAAAGAAGGGATGGCAGAAATCAAAAGTAGTCTTTAGAAAATATTCTACGGAACTGACAAAGTCATTGAAACACTACAAGGTTCCATACATGTGTTTTTTCCCCTGAAAGTATCTTATGTAGGTTTTAAAATAGAGGTGAGAACCAACCAGTCCGTCCATACCATTTATACTGGAGTCCATGTGAGTGTTTCCCTCCTATCCATGGGAGAAATGCCTCTTCCTCATGATGATGACTAGCCACACGAATGCCATCTCCTCATCTTTAACTGTCTTACTACTGTCTACTGTGTTTAGCCCTTACTTGGGTCTTAGTCCAGAGTTCTCTTCATGGATAATTATGGTTACGTTCCATTTCTTAAACAGCTATGTCTACAACTGCCCCATGTTTATGAAAAACGGTGGTTGTATACTGATGGTTTGTGGGAATAAAAAGCAGAGTTAGGTTTCAAAGGGACATACATGTCTTTCCATTTCTTGGCATTCATTTCTCTTAATGTGCTATCCAATATGCATTATATGTAGTTACATCCTCTTCTTATCAAGGCTGGATATTAAATGATAAGAAACCATTACTTCCACAGACCATAGAGCAGAGTAACGAATCTAACTATAGAAAGCGCATTGTATACAAATGGAGGCAGATGCACACACAAGCTAAACTAAAGTGTAGAGGCACGAAAGGCTCGTGGCTGATGATGCCTAAAAATATCCCCCAAAAAGGGTGGAGACTGAAGCAAGTTAGGAAGGATCTGGGGGCAACTGGAAAGGACGCGTGCAGAAGGTGGGTGTGTGAACTGGGAGCACCAAGACACACAAACAGCTGGAGCCCAAGCATGGGAAATCAGCAAGAGACGAGGGAAGGGCAGACGCTGCTGGGACCGCGGAGGTCTGTCCATGGCAGAAGTCTTACTAGTTTATGGATGATGGAGATCCAACAAGGATTAATAAAGACGTGAGTGACCAAGAAAGTCTGGTGCGTTAGAAAGATGGGTTGGAAAGAGAAATCTGTTGAGTTACAACAGATATAAACTATAGCTTAGCTCTCTCTGTGAAGCCAAAAATCATCACCCATCAATACTGAATAGAAGGTATCTGCTTTATTGCAAGGACCTGGCTACCTGAATCCAATGTTGAATTTGCCTTGCAACAGAGGACTCGGCAGCACACATATACAACTCAATACAATATTCAGGAGAAACAGTTTCACAACTCAAGAGCTGGAATAACTGACTGCTTGCACCTCAGACACCCCTGGATCTCCACTCCAAGGGTAATCTCTGGTCCCTGCCGTATACGGAATGTGCCCATTGGCTTTTTTTGTCAACTCCTAGTGAAATTTGGAGATCCTGATTGGATGGCGAATCGCAAAGCACTGCTGGTTTCAGGGATCCTCCCTCCCCGAGGCTTCTGGGCAGAGCTCCGATTTCAGGTAGAAGGTAGGTTATAACTTCGACACATCTCCAGAAAAGGAACCCCTAGAGTCTTACTGGGGATGCTCTCAGTTGGGTCAACAAGGTAGTTAACAGGGTCCAAACAAAGCAATGAGTGAAGATTTGTACAGAGTAGCTGTGTCCACACAGGTAACTTATTTAGCGGGACAAGCATGTGAGTGGGTATGTGTGTGCATATGTGTGCATGTGTGTGCTCCCATATGAAGAGACCAGAGCTTGTCTTCAGGTATCTTTCTCAATCGTCTCCGTCTTAATTTTCCTAGGCAGGGTCTTTCACTGAACTAAAAGCTCATTGGTCCGTATAGCCTGGCTGGCCAGTCAGCCCCTGGCTAGGGATCTGCCGTCTCTGTCTTCCCAGCTCTGGATTTACAGGCACAAATTGCTGCACATGGCTTTTTATTTTCATGGATGCTGGGAATCTGATGTGGGTTCTCATGCTTATGTGGCAAGAACTTCACCAAGTGAGCCATCTCCCCAACTCAACCCAAAATGTTGTTGTTGTTTTTTTTTAAACAAAACAAAACAGGAAATTAGATTTGAATTGTTGAGCAAATTGGGGTTTACAAAACTTCTAAAAACTAACAGTAATCTGTTCAGTCTTGCATTCCATGGGCGTCTCTTTGTACTGCAGTCAGGAGGGGCCTGAAAAGGTCAGTGTTTCCGTTCCTGCACAATTATCATAACCAAGAATCCAGTTGGGGAGGAAAGGGTTTACTTAGCTTACACTTTCCACATTGCTATTCATCACCAAATGAAGTCAGGACTGGAACTCAAGCAGGTCAGGAAGCAGGAGCTGATGCAGAGGCCATGGAGTGATGTTTCCTACTGGCTTGCTTCCCCTGGCTTGCTCAGCCTGCTCTCTTATAGAACCCAAGACTACAAGCCCAGAGATGCCACCACCCAGAAGGGGCCCTCCTCCCTTGATCACCAACTGGGAAAAGGCCCCACAGCTAGATCTCATGGAGGCATTTCCTCAACTGAAGCTCCTTTCTCTGTGATAACTTCAGCCTGTGTCAAGTTGACACACAAAACCAGCCAGTACAGATGGTGTTACCTCACATTCTCTTTTTATCTTCAGACTAAATAACACCCGTGAGCAACCTCTGCTGAAGGTTTTCTCAACACAGGAGAGGAAATAGAGACGATATGAGCGTCAGAGTGGCTCTCCCAAGATGCTTGTGCCAGAACAGGAATTCCCCCTACATGTCCTATTCTTTGTCCAAAACTCGGATACAGTCCTTTGCGTGCAAAGTACATGGCCTCCCCCAAGTACCTCATCAGAGAAACTAAAATCAACAGAACTATATAGATTTCAGACTCTCTGGGATAATCTCAACCACCTGTGATAACACCTCCATAATAATCAAGTGATGGGACTGATGTGTGAACACACCAGTGTATAAAACACTCGTTGCAGGTCTGTCGGGCCTGACCTGAAGCTGGGAATGAGGACACAGTGAGTTATTACTGTCTGAGGCCCCCACAGTCCAGCGAGCAAGGCACCAGAAAATAACAGGTAGTGCGTGCTCTAGTCTTGGGCTGTGCAAGGTTCTGAGATTCAGGGGCCAAAAAGTTGAAACTCGAAGGGGATCATTCAGGATTCAGAACTGTGGCCAGGAGCTTTTCAGAAGAGGGAAAAAAAGGACAACCGAGGCATGCTGGGAAACTGTGGTGACCCAAGAGGGAGGGGGCCAGCTTTCTGGGGCCAAATGGGCATAGCCTAGTTTCGCCAGCTCTACTGAGCCAAATATTTTTTTTAGGATAGACCCAAGGTTTCCAAACCCGAGTTTGTAGAGTTAGAACCCAGCGATCTACTTAGAGTTGACTTATTTTGTTTCCTAACCAAAAAAAAAAAAAAGGGGGGGGGGGCTAAACGGCAAAATTCCCACTCAGAGGGCGCCCTCTCTTGGTAAAAGATCACACATAGCTTCTCTCTAAAAAATAACACCTTTTTTCCCCTCTTGCCTCTTGTACACACACACACACACACACACACACACACACACCTCCGGATTAAAACCTACAGTTTTATCCTCGCATTATCTTAAAAAGCTAGCAGCTCCCCAGAGAGATCCCTTCAATGGGCAGGGCAGTGGGAGATGAAGGAGAAAATCACCTGGACTGAAGAACTAGCCCTCACAGGCTTCTGACCTTTGAGCCTTTGTTTATGCGATTAGTGTGAGATGCACTCAAAAACCTAAGTCCCTGCTTCCCCGGAACGGTCCGGGGCTTCTAAAATTTATGGCTTACCGTATCTCGGCTGACTATAAAGTGCTTGGTTACTCAGGCCGTGTTTGCAGGAGTTGATGACTCTGACTCTAGCAGAGAATCTGCCCCAGGAGAAAAATATTGTTTCTGGCTGTGGCCGCTATAGTCTCCGATTTTCCACAGCGGCCAGAGATAATTGGCCCAAATTATTTCCCCTTTTCGTCCTTCTCACGCTTTTCTCACAGTAAAAAGCCTGTTTGGAGACGGTAAATAACTGTGCCTGGACCCAGCAGAGCTGTAGCCCGCTGCGGGGGGTGCAGCCTCACGCCCACTCAAACCCGCAAAGCTTCTGAAGAACAGATATGAAAGATGCTTTTTGGATACAGCAAGGGATTTTGAGGACATCTTACTGAAGGGTTTTCATACTTTTTCCAGCTTGCGGTGAAATGGATTAAAGGTATTCAGAACAGGCCAGTTGATAAGAGCCCGGAAGTAAGCCTACGGTGCGGTGCGGCGATTTCTTGGGATTTGGAAATTCCCATACGGATTATTCCAGCAAGTACAGAACAAACACTAGAGAAGAGTCGTTGAGCAAGGAGGGCAGAGAGATTAGACCCGGTTGCAATCAGCTGGAGATCATATCAAGAAAAGACAACTTATTGTTTCGGTTGCTACCCAAAACGTCATTGCTGACATAAAGAATCGGGAAACTAGAAACGTGTGTTACCATCCAGAACCTGTTATTGTCCATTTCCTGCTCCCAAAGGGAAGGAAAATCCGACCACAAACCTAAGGTTTACCCGGCTCGTGATCTCCTGATGCCCTCTACTGGCCAGGATGGCACACTGCGGCTGCTTGCATGGAGACTCGCGCCCTCTGTGTGGGGGCAGCCTAGGAGTCAATAAATACGTGTTAAATGATAGTAAGAGAAAAAGAAAGACACCGGGTGAGAAAGAGGTAAAGAGACAGGACCCAGGGACACGGGCTCATGGGACAACACAAGTCGGAGTCCACAGAGCTTAATATAGTGCAGATAGAAGGCCAAGAAATGTACAATAGAATACAGCCCTTAGTATTTGCAAGTAATAAAGTAGAGGATTCATGAATAAGGGGTGAGGGGAGAAAGGGAGAGAGGAAAAGAAAGCAGGGGGGAGAAGAAGGGAGGGAGAATGAAAGGGAAGAAGGATGGGAGGAAGAGAGGGAGGGACGGACAGACGGAGAGGGAAGGAAAGGGGGAAGGAAGGAGAGAGAAAGGGAGGGAGGGAGGGAAGGAGAGAAACAGGAGCACTGAAATAACTGGCCTAAACTGTATTTCTCTCCCGTCTGACATCTGAATAGAAAAATACGAGTGTGTCCATCATCTGAAAGATTTTAATAGCATGCAAATTCTACAGATACGTTTTGAAGACTTCATGTTTGAGTCACCAGAAAAGCTGGCCACACATACTGTATCTTGGCTTCTGTGGAGTCACCAGTTCTACGTTGTTTTCAAAGATAAAGCATCGGTTGTGGCGTGGGTCAGTTAAAAAGCTTCGGGTGCCTAGATGACAGAATTTGTAACCTTCAGGCAGGAGCAAGGACCCCGGTGTCCTTGTGTAAGAAGTGCTGATCCAGTTTGTGTCATTTGACTGAAAGTGCATCTGTGGCACAGACCAGGGGTCACGATGGAACCAAAAATTGTCACAGTCCCCTAAACATGCAAAGTGGAGGCTTCGGACTGATGACTGGGAGATTTCTGAAGCTGATACTCATATCGCATAGCAAATACTTGGTTCTCTAACAGGTGACCCGGCTTGCTCTGACTAACTTCCGGATCTCTTAACTGTTGTTACAATGTAACAATGTAAGTGAAATTGCAATAGCAACCAGATTCATTCAATCATTTTTTCCATTTACAGAGCAGCACCTAGAAAACTCTCTTCTTCCACAGGGGTACCAGGGCTTCCAGGGCTGGTCCACCTAATGGCTGCAGCCTCCTATAGAGCCCATCCTGGGTCAGAGGAACAGATAGACCCCCAAATGTCATCATCATCTATAACAGCCTTTGGCTACATCCTGGGCCACACCCAGCTCCAGAGGCTGCTGAGAACTGTGATGTAGCTGTGTGCCTAAGAAAATACATCCTGGCAAACAACTGAAGTCTTGTCCATGACTCCCAAAGCTTCTAGTCACATACTAGTCCTCATTAACCAAAGCCCTTTATACAAATATAGTCCTTAGTATATTAATGTCTGCCACGCCGCTTCAAATCCCCAGCCCTAACGTTTATGAATCATTCTGCTTCAAACAAACCGCCAACATACCACGGCTGCATTCTCTTGCACTCATACAGTGGATGATAACAGATCTTAGGGCAACAAAGGTAACGTGAGCTGACATAGATAACGCCTTCGTCAAGATGCCAACTGATAGCATGGCCTTGGACTAACTCACCGTTTTCTTTTGCTAAATCGAAGTTGTTTAAATCTCAGTTAGTTTTGCATTGTGCTTAAAGCATCATCGGCAGTAGCTCTTTTATCCCCCTCCTCAGATGACTAAGTCCCTTGTGATGAGGTAACATGAACAGAGCAGGAGACTGCCTGGCTCGGGTGTAGCATGGTAGTACAGTGCTTGTCTAGCGTTCTTGAGGCCCTGGGTTCCCCCTTCAGCATTCCAAGGAGCAGGAGGAGGGGAGGGAGGAAGGCAGGGAGAAGGAGGTTGGGGAAGGGGGAGAAAGAATATGCACATGTAAATTAAGTCATCCAAAGAACAATTTTAATTTAAAAAAAAAAAGCAGGCTGGGTGTAGAAGCTCACACCCATAATCCAAACACAGTCAGATTGCTACAGGTTCGAGGCCAAGCTGAGGCTACCTAGAGAGAGTAACTTGGACTACGAAGTAAGATGCTTTTGTCTCAAAATAAAAACCAAAGCAAAATGAAAGGAGATAGGAAGAGAAGGAAGAAGGAAGGGAGAAAAAAAAGGAAAGCAAATGATTATTCCTAAGTTGGTCATGCGTGCAACAGAATTTTTCAGAGAAGAAGTAACGTGACTTTCTATGTAGAAGATAGAATTAGGAACATAAGGGTGAGAACAGGCATAGAAAACACTACCCAAGCATTAGTCACAATGAAAATCCAAAGCAAGTAACTGGGAGAAAGCCAAGGAAAAGTTGAGAGACTTTGAGGATGTAACCCTAGAGAGCCAATGACCATGCTAAGAGAGCTCGTTAGCCAGTGACATGTGCCAAGGCACAGGCTCCCTACTGAAACCTTGGCTCTGACATGTGAAATCTCACGACCTCAGCCACATTCCCAGCCTTCGTGCCTCAGATTCCTCACCAGGAAATGAATGACGACGCTTCATGGAGTAGAAAGGGTCAGACTACCCAATGCACGCAAACCAGTGAGAGGACCTGGTTGTAGCAAGCCTTCCGCTATCATCCTATTCAAAGACAGCACAAGGTATCCTGTTTCTTAGGCCAGTTCTCACCATAACCGCCCCAGATGTTCGCATAGCTGATTCTGGGATGGAAGAACCATTCAGGCCATAAAACTGGGCATATAGACAGTACCATCTGCTACAAAAACAAAAACCCCAGCCCATCACAGCCCATAGTTCTGGGGAAGTCTCTAATTGTGCTTTTTTGGGCTTCTGTAGTTCTGCTTATGGCTAAGTGTTCTTGATAACTGAACATGGTTTTTGTACTTAAAAGTTCACCCTGAGAAGGGCTTGGTGCTACCCTGGGATCCTGAATGCCCAGTGTAATCCCTAGCCAGCTAATAAAGACTTTAATAAATAATAAAGGTTTTAATTTTTTTAAAAAAGGCTTTTAATAAAAAATAAAGGCATAACCCCACGTTGGAGCCGTCTTCTCTGGTGGACTCCCCAAAACACTCTCGACATCAGGATTGAAGTTCCTCTGTCTTTACACCACAGCTCTGAGCAGTAGGCTCTCTCTCTCTCTCTCTCTCTCTCTCTCTCTCTCTCTCTCTCTCTCTCTCATAGCAAAACACCCAAAATCACAGGCCCTGAGGAAATTTAATAACCTTCTAGAACCAGACACTTTGGAAGCTGTACTGGCTGGTTTTGTGTGTCAACTTGACACACGTTAGAGTTATCAAAGAGAAAGGAATCTCCCTTGAGGAAACACCTCCATGAGATCCAACTATAAGGCATTTTCTCAATTAGTGATCAAGGGTGGGAGGGTCCATTGTGGGTGGTGCCATCCCTGGGCTGGTAGTCTTGTATTCTATAAGAAAGCAGGCTGAGCAAGCCAAGGGAAGCAAGACAGTAAGTAACGTCCTTCTGTGGCCTCTGCATCAGCTCCTGCTTCCTGACCTGCTTGAATTCCAGTCCTGACTTCCTTTGGTGATGAACAGCAATGTGGAAGTGTAAGCTGAATAAACCCTTTCCTCCCCAACTGGCTTCTTGGTCATGATGTTTGTGCAGGAATAGAAACCCTGACTAAGACAGAAGCACTTCTCCCTGAAGGCGAGTACACAGTTTCCTAGGACTGGCATTAGAAAGCAGAGGGCAGAACACCTTCAATAAAGACAATGTGTTTCCCAGGTTCTGGAAGAGCTGGAATCCCACGACAAGAAGCCTGCTGGTTGGATCTCCTCTGAGGCCCCTCTCCTTCACTTACAAATGGACACTCTCTTCTGTGTCCTTGCGTGACCTTTGATACTGTGTGTTAACATCCCTGTTGTGTCCTGTGTATCTTCCTTACCCCCTTACTATGACAGTCGATTGGAGTCAGGCCCACTCTGTAGGCTAACTGCAAATCAGTCACCTCTTTATAGGGACAAGCTCCAAACACAGTCACATTCTGAACTGCTATGGTTAGAATTTCAACATATACTTAAAGAAAGAAAGAAAGAAAGAAAGAAAGAAAGAAAGAAAGAAAGAAAGAAAGAAAGAAAGAAAGAAAGAGAGAGAGAGAGAAAGAGAAAGAAAGAGAGAAAGAAAGAACAAAAGAAAGAAAGAAAGAAAGAAAGAGAGAGAGAGAAGACTTTATTTTACAACATATAAATTTGAAAGATATAATTAGCCCATAACATAACATAGCCCAGACCTGTTTTTCTTCATTACAATATTTTTTCTAATTTTTTTTTATCAAGAATATTTCATTCAGTCTGAGGATGTACCTGGCCTGGTAGAATGTTTGCCTAGTATCCATGAAGCCCTGGGTTCAGTTCCCGGCAGTGCATAAACCTTGTGATTGCAGCACTTGGAAGCTGGGTACGAGGGGATCGGAGTTCAAGGGCACTCACTGGCCCAGAGCAAGTTTAAGGTCCTAAAAAAACAAAACAGCAACTGTCACTCTCCCATCATAAAACGAGAATGCCTCGTTAATTAACGAGGCACACCTTTGGGCATGTCCCTGATGGCCTTTTCAGAAGTGAGGTGACAGAAGACGGTCCTCAAGTGAGAACAGTGCCATCTCAGCAGCTACCATCCCACACTGATAGACGGGGGAAGCAGAAAGATGACAGGGAACAGGCAAGTCCCCCTTGCCTGCTTCCGCACCCACTGCAACGAGAGCATGCGGCCTCACCCCACCACCACAGAGCCACTGCCTACCAAGCCTTCTCTGCTGGGATGAACTTTGACCCTCGAACGGTGAGCCAAAGCACTCTTGACCTCCCCCCTCCCCCTAAGTTGCCTTTGTCAGATATATGGCCACAGAAAAGTCAAATAACACCTTGTCTCAGGACGGGCTGAGACTTTGAGAAAAGCAAGATGGATTTTTTGTAAATGGTAGATGTACCTTGTCCTCAAATATGCATCCCGGGTTTACAGTCATACAAAGAGCTCTGTTCTGGGCATGTGTGGGCATAGCTCCCTGCACCGTGCACCTTACTCTTAGCAATTGCAAAGTCCTCTAGCAGACAAATACTAACCGCACGTGGAGTATCGAAGATGACGGGCTATGGTAGTCACCAAGAGAGCAGAGGGAACAAAAGTCCTTACTTATAAAAGCCTTGGGAAAGTTTGGGAACAATGGCCCAAAGGAAGCCAGGGAACAGGCTATAAAGAGAAGCAGTCACAGAGAGAACAGCAATTACTAAGACCATAAGGTGGGAGAGACCACGAGAATGCAAGGAATACCAGGACGCTGGGATAGAGCGAGTGAGGGGGGGTCAGCGCTGGAGGATGACAGGAGAGAAACAGCCAGACCTACTTGTTCAGGGCCTTAGTGCCCTGTGGGAGAATGTTGGCTTTGGCTGAGGTAATGTGAGAAGCCACTTTAAGGTTTTGAGCAAAAGAACAATATGGTCGGGCTTTTGGAGGCTCACGCAAGGTTACTGTCGGGGGAGGGGCAGTGTGAGGGTTGAGCAGATTGTCTACTTGCAGTAGTTACTCAGGAGGTTCCAGAGGCCTGGCACAACCCTGAAGCAGGAAGATGGTAGGAGAGGTTTGGGGTGGTAGGGTATTTTGAGTGCGGAGCCACTGGGATTCTGTCTCTCCATATGGCATTTGTGCCTGCCTCTGGGCTGCCTTCAGTATCCTGGCAATTAGCACTGTCAAAATCTCAGTTACATCTGAGCATTCTCTCTATCTCAGAGCCAAGCGTACATCTCAAACCCCGGGCGTGTCTTCCCAAGTCCAATCCACATATCCAAATAAATGAACATTGGCATTACATAAACCCTACTTGGGGAACGGGATGAAGCTAAAGAAGGCGTCTCTAACCATCCGTACCCTAATCACAGGTTATAAAAAGTCCAAAGGCAAAAGGAAGACAGAATGCCTCCAGATGGTCTGAGACTCGGATAAGGAAATACAGAGCATCATTATGGGTGTGAAGGATTCCTATCCAGAGAGGAGAGAGAGAGAACAGAACAGACCCGGGAGGGATGATAACCCGCTGTCCCTAAAACCGGGTGTTTTCACGGTTCAATTGTTCATTGATTTGGTTTTTGGAAAGGCTTCTTGTCAGTACTTTCCAAAGCGATATACAAAATCGGGCTCTCTTGGATTCGACGGTAGGCGAAATTGGTTTCATTTCCATGTTTCTTATTTTAGATGGCGCCTACAGCCCAGCTCTTTGCGTCTTTGATTTTGGTTTACGCCTTCTGAGACTTTTAAATCAAGTTTAACTTTTCTTGGGATGTAGCCACGAGTAATAGCACCTGCCGCCAAGGCTGACTACGAGCGAGAGCTTGAGTCACGTGTGCTAGGAGGAGAGGACACACTCCCAAATGTCCCCCCATGACTCTCACACAGGTCCTGCGGCATGTGTGCTCTACACAATTCTCCAAACAAATAAGTAAAATGCTTACATGATAAACATCATTATTACTGCTAACATCAACATTAGCATGTCTTCTTATGGAAACTGACCATCCTGTGGACATTGATTCCATCCAAATCATAGAAAATGGAAGCTCACATTTCTGCTTTTCTTTATATAGCAGGCTGAAAGTCTCCCTCCCAGAAGGTAGCCACATTCTCATTCCTGGAACATGTCTGCCCATGCAGACATTGTTAAACCCAGGCTCTTGAGATGGGGAGATCACACTGGACCATCTGCGTGAGCTAAAACTGCCAACACATGCAGACTTTACACACAGAAAGCAAGACAATGAGAAAATGGAGTCTATATTCGAAACGCTGGCCTTAAAGTGATAAATCGCAGACCATGTGAACAGGAGAGCCAGACACGATAGAGGGTGAGCCTGCAATCCCAACACTCAGGATGCGGAGGCAGGAGGATTCAGTTCAAGACCTCTGCTACAGCTACTTCAGGAGTCTGAGGCCAACCTAAGCTACATAAGACCCTGTTAAAAATATAATAATAAGCCGGGCGGTGGTGGCGCATGCTTGTAATCCCAGCACTCTGGGAGGCAGAGGCAGGCAGATTTCTGAGTTCGAGGCCAGCCTGGTCTACAGAGTGAGTTCCAGGACTACACAGAGAAACCCTGTCTCAAAAAAACCAAATCCAAAAAACCAAAATATAATAATAATAATAATAATAATAATAATAATAATACATCCAAGGGAGGGACAGCAGGAAGGGTTGGGAGGAGGCAGGGCAGGAAACTGAAAGGACCCCACCTTCTCCCAGCGTGCTAGCTCAAGCACAAACTTGCCAATACCTTGACTGGTGGCCAGAGGTATTAATTTTGAACTTCAGGCATCTAGTATCATGAGAGCATGTCTGAGTTCTAGCAGCAAAATGTGTGTTAACATGTTACAGCAGTCACAGGAAACTGACGTAGCCACACGCACCCCAGGATGCTGACATGTCCACAGGTACCATAGCTCGCTCATTCAGCAGGCAAACGCATTACCCCAAACTATGACTTTTCTACAGTTTCTCTTTTCTCCATCAAATCCTGAGATAATAAGCTGCTGACGGACACATGGCCACAGCTGCCTGCCAAATGCCTCTTACTGCCCTTAACCACCTTCCGTCGCTGATGGTGTGTGTGTGTGTGTGTGTGTGTGTGTGTGTGTGTGTGTGTGTTTGTGTGTGTGTGTGTGTTAGCCCTCAGCTCAGTTGGTTCTCCTTACTCTTACTTGAAACCCACTTGGAAATTTGAAACTTCATCTCACAAACCACTGAGGAGCTCAGCTCCAAAGAGACGTCCTTTGTCCCGCCTCAGCCACGCACCTTCTCCATGCTCTGAGTCTTGTCACTACCCAGGAACTCCAAACTCTCTATTCCAACACTGCCTGGCTCCAGTTACCACCCTCAGATCTTCCCAGGACACTGACTGTCACTCCTTCTCCTAACTCTCTCCTGGCCACTCAGGAACCATCATTGCATTACCTCCACCATTTATCACACTTTACACACACACACACACACATACACACACACACACACACACACACACACACACACCTCCCCACCTAAAAGGCTTTGATCTAGTGTCAGAACTATTCCTATCACAACATTTTCTATCCATGCCCACCCCCCCACACACACACACACACACTCTGTTCTGCTCACCTGATGAGACCTCCGATCTGCTTAACCAACCATCTGCCTACTTTGAGCTAATGCATCTTGGGAAATTCTCAGAGGCACGGCAGAAATGGATGGCTGGCTTCTGTTGAATGCCATTGATGGCTAATTAAGAAAATGCCACACGGCCCAATCTTCTGGAGGCATTTTCTCCGTTTGGCTTTCCTGCTCTCTGAGGACTCCAGCTCGTGTCACGCTGACACGAAACTAGCCAGCACACTGTAGGCGTGTGGCCCCGCTCCTGATTGGGGTCCATTCTTCCACACTTGTTCTCAATCCCATCGTTGCCCAGGGATGTTGTTACTGAGTTTTCCTTTGTCCTTTCGTATTGGAATGTTCCCATGGACCCACGTGCATGCCTCACTGTAATTTATCTTTGAACCAAACAGAATCCCATGTCCCGAAATCCTTCACACTAAAGCCCTCCAAGTAACTATAATCTACACTTACTGCCTCGGCTGTTTGTTTTAAGTTCCTTTGTCCATTTATTTTGGAGAATTTCCCACCCCATCCCTCCTCTGAAAAACTCTTTAGTTTTTATGAAGACTGTAAAATTACCGGTTCTCTAGTCTTATTACCCAACCACTTAGCAGCGTTTAAATTTTTTTAATTACATTTATCTTGTGTTGGGGCACATGCCATAGAGGGCACAGGACGGCTCGTGCATGTTGGCTCTCTCCTTCTACCCTGAGGGCCCTAGAAATTAAACTCAGATTGTGGCTGGTGACAAACACTTTTACACACTGCCATTTCACCAACCTATCATTTAGTGAACTGTCATCTAGTGGTTCCATACCATTATTAATGAGAGTCTGTTCTCCCTTCATTTTCATGGTGCTGTGTTCTGGGATTCCTCTTACCTCACGTGTCTCCCCTGTTCCTCATTGTTTACTGATTCTTCATTTCTTTGGCCTCCAAATGAGGCTTCTTAGCTTCTTTCAAGGCTTCTCAGCCAGTTCTGAGACGGTGCAGAGTGCTGCGTATTGATGACTCTGAGGGCTGTGTTTGCAGCATTGAGCTTTCCCCTGGGATCCATGCTCAATCGATATCTAGATATCTCAAACATAACTCATCCTAAGAAGTTCTCTTGATACATCTGATCCCTTTCCTACTCCCACTCCCAACTTGTCTACGTGCCACTAGATGAGGGTGTCTGATCTCTTGGGGTTGGGATAGATAGTTATAAACCACCATGTGGGTGCTGAGAATTTAATCCTGGCTCTCTTATGAAAGCAGATGGTACCCTTAACCATGGAGTCACTCTACAGCCCACTCTATGAGACCCCTATAGACCAGTTATAGGGGCTCTTGGTAGATAGTATTGCATATCCTTTTCTATCCTATCTCTCAATTTGGCCAACCCACTCTCATCTTGGAGTCTTGAAAACTCTTGACTATGGTCCTTCTATTGTCTGGGCATATATTCCATTGTACATGTCCCTGGTCTTGTCCATTAGTGACTATACTTTACGATTCAGAACATTGCTGCCCTACGTCACAGCAGGGTAGGAATGGGGTGAGGGAAGGAGGCGCATCTTCATGCACCCACCAGCCTCCCATTACATGGAACAAAGCCCAGCCTTTTCTGTATTGGAATGCCCTCCTGAGTGATTCTAGGCTTTCTCTGGATATGTGATGGGTTGGTGTGGGGCACAGGTTAACATCTGAATGCTTGTCACCATTTGGGACCCCCTTTAAAGTCTCCTTGGCTTAAAAGTAGGAAAGATACTTAATCCTTCAGTCTTCTTGTCTTGTATTGAGGGCTTAGTGTTTAGTCTCTTGCTGCCCAGCACTGATATTTTTAAAGTTTGAAAGAAGACCTTGCTCTGCCTGTTGTGCCTAATTCTTGTTTTATGGATGTTGGTATCAATGTCTGCAAAGTACAAAGGAACTCAAGAATGATGGATTTGGCTCTTCAAGGCTGAGGATCTCCCGAGAGTCACCACCTTTAGACATCCTAAATGATAAGGAGAAAAAGGTGAGTTGCAACAATTCTTGAGAAGGAGAGAAGGGAGGCATGGCCCTAGACTCTTAAAAATTGCTTCCCCCTGCAAGGTCGTTGCCCATCATTTTTATAGGCCTGGGATTTTTTTTTTCTGTGTCTTCTGAGGAATTTCACAATAAAGTTATAAAAGGCCGCATGAGTGCTGCCAGTGGGTAGCTATTTAAAATGAAAGATCTCTATCTTTCATGGAAGTAAATTCCACATACAGGCATTTTCTTTCATCTCTCTCTCTCTTTGTTCTGTGGCTGTACCTGAGAAAAGGAAGCCAGGAGCCCAGCGCAGTACCAGAAGGAGCAAGTCTTGAAGTAAAGCCGAAAAGAACCCTCCAGAATTTTATAGGCCTCTGTATCCTTTGAGCCACATCTGATATCACCTATAGAGTAAATATGTGGTCTGTTCGTTTCTTGGGGTTGTTACTTTTTAAAAAAGGAACCCCCTTGCCATCCCCAAAAAAAGATGACTTAAAGCAAAGATTTTAATCCGTCAGTTGTGGAGACTGGGTGTCTGGAGTCAAGAGGCAGCAGAGCTGCTTCTTTCTGGAGGTTCAGAGGGAAAATCTGTCTCCTGTCTCATCCAGTTTGGGTACCAGCTGGCAAGCCTAGCTGCTCCGTGAATCATGCATTCCCATCTCTGCCTCCATCTTTCTACTCAGCATTTCTGTCTCCGAGTGTCTCTTTGTCCTTCCACTGTGCTCCTAAGGGTGCCAGTGTCAGATTCAGGCAGTCTTATCTAGCAGGGCCTTAACTAAGTTTATCTTGTTTCCAAATGAGGCTGTATTTCTGGGCTTCAGGGTAGGTGTGAATTTGGGGAGGGGATACAATTCAGCCCAGTGCAGCGAGAGGACTATGAACTGATTCAGTGGTAAGATGTAGTAGTGTTTCTCCAGAGGCTGCCAGGGGGCCACATGGGCATTTACAGAGATAAAGAGCTGGAAGATGGTCATGTCTTCAGTGAGATCCTTTTGAGAATGCAGATTAGTGGCATTGTTTGGCGCTGTCACTATTGCATTAGTGGCTACAGCAGATGTCCATAATCTGTAGATAGAGTCCCCTTTGAGGGGGCAAGTGACCCTTGCACAGGATTCACCTAAGACCATATGTTTGCCTTATGAATCATAACTAGCAATATTACAGTTATGAAGTAGCAATGAAAATAATGTTATGGTTGGGGGGTCACCACAGCATGAGGAACTGTCTGAAAGAGACACAGCATTAAGAAGGCTGAGAATCACTGCTCTACAGAGAGTGCCCTTTGACCTTCCACTCAGGCTAGAAACGCCAGCACAAAAGCTCTAGGCTAAGATTCACAAAGTCCTTCCTTGAGAAGGGTGTGGCACATGGTCCATCCATCACTCTCCAAGGGATGGCTCCACACCCACAAACATGCGGGCAGCACACGTTGGAATTGTATGCTACTCTTTTGATGAGGACATTAAGTTAAAAGATATTGATGGGTGGAAGATGGGTCTGGAAGGAGCTGGGGAGAAGAGGCAGTCGAATATAATCCTAAAGGCTCACCCATGAACACAACTCTCAAACAATTCACAAAAAAACTGTATATGGAGAGTCAGTTTTCTTTAATGGCCTGACACATAGTATATCAGCCACACTCCAGAGCAGACCCCACACTCAAGAGTAGTTGTACAATACAAAAGGACTTACAAAGGGACTTGATGCGACAAAGAGGGAGGGAAGGAGGGAAGGCGAGAGAGAGGGAGAGAAAAATACAAAGTTGGTCGGGGGTGATTTGGGAGGAGTTGAGGGAATGGAAGATGTGATCAAAATACATTTATGAAATTCTCAAAGAATTAATAAAATACCATTTAAAAATGTTCTATATTCTATAACATAATAATATAATAAAGGATAACATATATATATATATATATATATATATATATATACATACACACACACACACACACACACATATATTTTAAAACTTACCTCATGGCGGAGGATGTAGCTCAGAGGTAGAGCATTTGCTTAGTATGCACAAGGCTGTGGGTTCAAACACCAGCACATCCAAAAAAAAAAGAAAGGAAAGTAAAGAATTGTTAGAGTCTTCCTTCTGTCATTTACTGTTTGGTCTGAAAACATCACTTTGGTGAACCTAAATGTTCTTGTCTTACTCACGTTTCTATTGTAGTGAAGAGACACCATGACCAAGGCAACTCTTATAAAGGACAACTTTTAATTGGAACTGTCTTAAAGTTTCAGAAGTTCAGTCCATTATTGTCATAGCAGAAAGCATGGTGGCATGGGGGCAGACATGGTGCTGGAGAAGGAGCTGAAAGTTCTACATTTTGATCTGAAGGCAGCAGAAAAAGAACTGGCTGAGACATCAAAGCTCACCCCAGGGTGACACACTTCCTCTAACAAGGCCACACCCATTCCAACGAGGCCACGCCTACTCCAACAAGGCCACGCCTACTCCAACTAGGTCACACTTCCTTTTTTTTTAAATTCGATATATTCTTTATTTACATTTCAAATGATTTCCCCTTTCCTGGATTCCCCCCCTCCCTGAAAGTCCCATAAGCCCTCTTCCCACCCCCTGTTCCCCCATCCACCCCTTCCCACTTCCCTGTTCTGGTATTCTCCTACACTGCTGCACTGAGCCTTTCCAGAACCAGGGGGCCACTCCTTCCTTCTTCTTGGGCGTCATTTGATATGCGGATTGTGTATTGGGTATTCCAAGCTTCTAGGCTAATATCTGCTTATCAGTGAGTGCATACCATGAGTGTTCTTTTGAGACTGGGTTACCTCACTTAGGATGATATTCTCCAGCTCCATCCATTTGTCTAAGAATTTCATGAATTCATTGTTTATAATGGCTGAATAGTACTCCATTGTGTATATATACCGCATTTTTTTTTTTTTTATCCATTCCTCCGTTGAGGGACATCTGGGTTCGTTCCAGCTTCTGGCTATTATAAATAGGGCCACTATGAACATAGTAGAGCATGTATCCTTATTACATGCTGGGGAATCCTCTGGGTATATGCCCAGGAGTGGTATAGCAGGGTCCTCTGGAAATGCCGTGCCCAGTTTTCTGAGGAACCGCCAGACTGATTTCCAGAGCGGTTGTACCAGCTTGCAGTCCCACCAGCAGTGGAGGAGTGTTCCT
Source organism: Apodemus agrarius (assembly GCA_964023405.1). Taxonomy (NCBI): domain Eukaryota; kingdom Metazoa; phylum Chordata; class Mammalia; order Rodentia; family Muridae; genus Apodemus; species Apodemus agrarius. The sequence goes on from OZ030015.1 coordinate 76,413,984, forward strand.
CTTTCTCCATATTCTTGCCAACAACTGCTGTCTCCTGAGATGTTAATCTTAGCTATTCTGACTGATGTGAGATGAAATCTCGGGGTTGTTTTGATTTGTATTTCCCTGATGACTAATGATGTTAAACATTTCTTAAGGTGCTTCTCAGCCATCCGAAGTTCTTCAGGTGAAAATTCCTTTTTTAGCTCTGTACCCCATTTTTAATAGGGTTATTTGGTTTTCTGGGGTCTAACTTCTTGAGTTCTTTGTATATATTGGATATTAGCCCTCTGTTGGATGTAGGGTTGGTGAAGATCTTTTCCCAATTTGTTGGTTGCTGATTTGTCCTTTTGACAGTGTCCTTTGCCTTACAGAAACTTTGTAACCCATTCCAACAAGGCCACACCCATTCCAACAAGGCCACACCCATTCCAACAAGGCCACACCTACTCCAACTAGGTCACACTTCCTAACAGCACCATTTCCTATTCAACACATGAGTCTATGGGGGCCATTCCTGTTCAGACCACCACAGTTTTCAACTAAAAAAAATAATGAAATTTCCCATACATTTTTGTAGGTTTATGATATTTTTGCCTCTGACATTTAAAAAAATTAACCTTAGACTCTTGGGACACTGTATCTTATAAAGTACATAAGGAACTCTGTATGTAATGCCAGGAATAATATTTAAAATACAAAAAATTATTTTGCTATTTTGAACATCAGACTCAGGTTACCTTGAAATGCAATAGTGTTGCAACATTGTAGAGTGCACATTTCTCACGAAATGTTCTTGTTACACAGTCAAAATGGACTCTAGTACAAATATATGTGCATACAAGTGAGAACGGATGGGTACCTCTTTTGTGGGTTCTATGTCTCCCTCCCCAGCATAAAGTATCTATAGAGATAGTTGATCCCTATTTTAGGCAGTAGGGAGAGATAGGGGAAGAGAAAGAAGTGGGGGAGGAAGAAGAGGGGGAGGAAGAGAGAGAGGAGAAGAGAATTGGGAAATCAAATGCCATTTCTAAGCTTCAGTTCTTCTAAACTCAGTGAATAAGTCTCAAATAGTGGGACTAAGGTTCACTCTTCCCCCAAGCTCTGCAACACTGCATGTGTGCCACAGTTACACAAACCAAACTCGAAGTTCCCGAGCATCTGGCAGCATGGTAAGTGTGCAGTTAATGTTTGCGGTGAATGGATGAATGGGTACATCCTGACCACCCTGAGGGGTTGTTTGGAAACGCAGTGGCTTGTTACTAGTATTTACAGCCCCTTTTCCTGCCAGCCACCATCCTCGACCTATTGCCAAGTTGTTTTTCTTTATTGAGTAACCACTAGATGGCACAAAAGGAAAAGGATTCAGACTTTGAAAGAAGACAAGCCCATAGGACAACAAGGTGGCCACAATGTAGAAGAGCAGGAGGAAGGGGAGGAGGGAGGAGGAGGAGCAGGAGCAGGAGCAGGAAGAGGAGGAGGAGGAAGAGAAGGGGAAGGAGAAGAAGGAGGAGGAAGAGGAGGAGAAGGAGAAGGAGGAGGAGGAGAAGGAGAAGGAAGGAGAAGGAGGAGGAGGAGGAGGAGGAGGAGGAGGAGGAGGAGGAGGAGGAGAAGAAGAAGAAGAAGAAGAAGAAGAAGAAGAAGAAGAAGAAGAAGAAGAAGAAGAAGAAGAAGAAGAAGAAAAGGCCTTTTAGTATAGATTAGGTAAAAGAGATAGGCTTCATATGTCATAGAATGAAGTTTAAGCAGAGACAGAGCAGTCACACAACAATAACAACAGGAACAAAACTCTATGTTGATGGTACCAAAAGCCTGAGGCCAAGAACAGTAATCAATAATCTTAATCCAAATATTAATAGGACACCAAGAGAAAAGTCAGCGCGATTGCACAGATGAACAAAGAGATTTACCATCATGACTCAGGGTTAATACTAAAAGAACCTGGAACAGATGGGGCAACCCCACTTACAAGAGCAAAGTAGCCACAGGCACTTTGATTTAATATGGACCAAAGTACACAGAGTGCCTGTTCACACTCAGTTTTCACAATTGTTTATGTGTCTGTTTAAAGGTGTCAAAGTGCCCCGTATTGTTCCGTGGAGACGCCAGGCCCTCGGAGGTGCAAGTTCACCACAGAAGTTAAGACACTAGAGCCCAGTGTGGGCACAGAAGGTGAGGGCCTGGTGTAGACTGCAGCCTTTTGAAGCCTAGCCTCCGCCAGGGACATTGCCTTGATTGGCAGCCGCAAGACAATCCCACTTCCTGGGGTCCTGTGCTCACCAAGAAACTTCCTGATTGCAAATGGATTTTTCTATAGATCTGCCTTCAGCAGGAAGGCAAGGCATGGTCCTTCCGCAATGAGCCGCAGGGGCTCGATATATTGGCACTCTATTTATAACACCTGTCTCCTAGGAGCTTGGTAAACAGAAAGTGTTGCCAGGAAAAGGATTTCCTCTTGACAAAATTAATTCTCTGAATCTATTGAGCAGTTGTTGAACTGTGTATTGAACACATACTGGGGTGTCTCTTGTCTGATATTCAAGGTCCGTTCAAACAGTTCCCTCACCCTCTGTGTTCTTATTCTCTCATCCGAATACTAACCAGACCCAGCCCTGCCTGGCTTCTAAGACTAGATGAGACTAGGCACGTTCAAAGCATATGGCCGTAGATTTGCTCTCATATTTTATGCCGAAGACTCCAAATACTTACATAGCAAAATTATCCATGAAGGATCATATTAATGCATACTCCAAGACTCAAGTCTCAAAAATCTTCACCAGGTCAACCTGGGTATGATACAGGCATCTGCGGTTAGTAAGAAGCTCAGTGGAGTCCAAGAAGGATGGCCCCAAACATTACAGTGTATGAGAAGCACTCATCCTGAGTCCAGGACCACAGAGTCAGAGGATATTTTATTTGGAAAAGATCTCCTGAAGATTAAGACTGACCCTCTAAAGCAGTGGTTTTCCCTCTTCCTAGTGCTGTGACCCTTTCATATAGTTCCTCGTGTTGTGGTTACCCCAAATCATAAAACTGCTACTTCGTAACTGTAATTTTGCTACTGTTATGGATCGCAATGTAAATATCTGATATGTGACCAATGGGGTCGTGACCCACAGGTTTTAGAACCACTCCTCTAAAGCATTGCTGAATCCCTGGATTCCTGTGGAAGCTCTTCAAGAATGGGTGCTGCAAGGATCTACTCATTAGTAATGCTAAATCAAAACAAAACAAAAAACCCTTGCCAACCTCAACCTCTGGATGCATCAGCCTTTAACTAGGAGCATCGAAAGACTGCCATTATCACTAGAGAAATGGCCATTGATGTCCTGTGTGGTCAAAAATACACATACGAAAACCAAAGAAAGGAAATAAGTTGTGGGAAGGTCATAATTAGCTTTTTATCAGTGTACCCAAATGCCTCCCAGTAGCAGCTTCAGGAAGGACTCACTTGGGCTGGTGGATTTGGAGGGGTCAGTGCATCATGGCGAGGAAGGTGTAGCAGAGCAGAGAAGTCCATGTCACGGGCCAGGAAGCAGGGAACGGTGAAATACTAACACTGAGCTCTTCTCTCCTGTCCACTGTCCAGACTGCTAGCCTGTTAGGTGGTACCACCCATATTCAATGTAAGCCTCCCTCTGGGATTGATCCTTTCTGGAAATGCTCTTATAGACACACCCCTAGATGTGCTTCACTAATCAACCAGGTGAGTCTAAGTCCAGGTAAGTTAATAATGAAGATTTGCCGTGACGGGAACCCAATACAAATAATTCCAAAATGACAACAGCCGAGCATTCTAGGCAGTCTTGCATGCCTGTGTAAGTCATAAGGCAGTGAAACTGGGGGTTTTGGAACTATTGGACAGGGCTACAAGTGAGATAGGAAAATTCATAATTAAAAGAATAACTTATTCTAGTCTATACATAAATGTATTCCCAATCTCTCTATTTTACATTTTAAGCCTTATTTTTAATTATGTATACATGTGTATGCCTGTGTGTGAAAACATACACACTATTACAAGTGACCTCAAAGCCAGATCTCCCTAAGTTTCAATTACAGGCAGTTGTGAGTCACTCAGCATGGGCGTTGGGAACTGAACTCAGCTCTTCTTCAAGAGCAACAAGGGCCCTAACCTGCCAAGCCATGGCTCCAGCCCACCCCAGTACCCTTAAACGGTGCTTTGTGCTATGAACTGTTTAATATCTGTTCTCTCTGCGGATCCGCCTTACCTTTACCACACCGATGAAATAATTCCATTCATGAAGATCGGGAAACTTAGGAGACGCTTCAGAGGGATATTTAGATTGACAAGTGAAAAGAGAAAAAAATGAAGGATCGTGATATCTAAATGACTTTTCCATTGCTGTGACAAACACCATGACCAAAGCAGATTATTAAACACAACATTTAATTGAGCTTACGGCTTCCAGGGATCAGAATCCATGACGGCGATGTGACAGCATCAGGAAGCACTATGGCACCTGGAACAGTTAAAAGACACATCCTAGGCCACAGGCAAGAGGCAGGCGGAGGCACGCTTGGAATGTCTTGACTCTTTTGAAACTTCAAAACCCACTCCCAGAGATTCACCTCTTCCTAAAAGGCCACACACCTCCAATCCTTCCCAAACAGTCTACCAAAAGAAGACCAAGTATTCAAACACAGGCGTCTGTGGGGACCGTTCTTATTCAAACCACCACAGTAAATCTACCTATTGGACCCTGTTACTTTCCTCCTGATTAAGAAACAAAAACAAGGGGGCTGGTGAGATGGCTCAGCGGTTAAGTGCACTGACTGCTCTTCTGAAGGTCCTGAGTTCAAATCCCAGCAACCACATGGTGGCTCACAACCATCCGTAATGAGATCTGACGCCCTCTTCTGGTGTGTCTGAAGACAGCTACAGTGTACTACATATAATAATAAATAAATCTTTAAAAAAAAAAAGAAACAAACAAAAAACAATGTTTATCCAAATCCCAAAGGCCTGACACCCCAAATCACCCCATAACTCACATTAAGCTTCCGTGAGGTGAAGACCAGCATTACTACACACGTCAGAGCTTTCAGGCAATCCAGGTTTGTGACTATGCACTCATTAGCAACACTTTTGCTCAAATGGTGCATGCGCTCTCTCTCCCCCCCTTCCCTCCCTCCCTCCCCCCTCTCTGCCTCCCCCTCCCCATTTCCTCTCCATCTCCCTCCCACACTCATCTCTCCAGTGTCAGTGGCTACAGTATTAACAGAAAGAGCTTAAGTTATTAAACCGAGGAGCTCTAATCGCCGAGGTTTCCTGGAGCAGTGGAGATTATTGTATTTTTATTCCAGAGCCGATGTAGCCCTTGTGTTTACTCCCTGCGATGCCCAAACTGACCCGGAATGCCTTTCTCTAGGTGCACTTCCCCACTGTGGGAGAGGTGATGGAGTTCTATCTGGAGATCGACCCCGTCACCTTGAACCTCATCATCCTGGTTGCGAGCTACGTCATCCTGCTCTTGGTGTTCCTCATCTCCTGCGTGCTGTATGACTGCCGAGGCAAGGACCCCAGTAAGGAGTGTGCTCCGGAGACCACGCCGAATGCCCAGCCTTCCATCCGAGTGGTGGTAACTCAGCACAGTGCCCATGGATCCCACTGGGCAAGGGGACCCAGCCTTCACTTTAAGGATCCTGCTCCAATAGGGAAGAAAAGCACAGTGGTGTGAGACTGGAGAAGGGCTGCTGGGAAGAGAGCAACAAATGCAGCGGAAACAACAGTCCCTATTGTGGCTCCTGATCTCCCCCAAGGCACGTCCTGATCAGCCAAGGAAACAGAGGCTCTGTCTTACATCTGCCCTCTGGTCACTCTCCTTGTGAATAAAACAACTATTTAAGGTAAGAGACTCCAAACGGTCTTCATCTGTGCTCTCCAAATGCAAGATCTCAGCAGTAACGTTTCAGAGTGAGGCTGATTACTAGTACCTTCAAACTACGAGGGGTGGACTTTGAATAGGTTTAAAAGACAGGTAGGGTGGGTAAGGTGTGTGTGTGTGTGTGTGTGTGTGTGTGTGTGTAAGACATAATGGAACTAACTCAAGTCTATACAATTTCATTATTTTTTAAGGACTTACACTTACACACTGGGACTTCAGGGTATAATCTCTGTGTATAAACAGCTCATTACATTCCATTTCTCTCCCAATACAAGCTGTGTGGCCGAGGCTGGACTGACCTACCTCTTCATACCTCAGGTCTAGTGATGAGGTCATCTGAAAATTTCACTTTCCAATGAATCCCTTCTCTAAAACTGCTTGAGGTCATGTTTAACACACAGTCCTGCTGCGATGAATGTCGGCCCGGTTTCCATGTGTACTTTCTCATCAGAAAGTTTCGTCTCTGGTGCCAGGAGAGAGCTCATTCAGAAAAAGCACTTTTATAAGAGGATGAGGGCTTGTGTTCAGATCCCAAGCACTGTCTTGAGAGATGGGTGTGGTACCATGGGCCTGGAACCTCAGAGACAGGTGGATCTCAGGGATGTAATCACCTTCAATAGCTGAATCAGTGAGTTCCAGGGTCAGGCTCAGTAAGAGCCCCTGTCTCAGACAATAAAATGGAGAATAAATAGAAGAAGCTATCCAACCTTTGACCTCCACCTCCATGCACATACACATGCGTACATACCCACACACATGCATAAATATGTGCACAGACACAGGAAGCTTTACCGCTAGTCTTCAAAGCTAACTTGATATAATATAAACATTGCAGGTTCATTGGAAAAACCATCTGAGATCTTAAAGCTTCTCATTTTAATCCCCCAAGGCATGCCCACTATGTTCTTGCTCCTTTAGTTGTTGTTGTTGGTTAATACATTTTTTTCTCCTGCTCATTCGTTCATCTGTTTCCTCAAGCTTACGTCATTGTCTCTGTCGTACATTTGAGGATCGCACCTCCTCTCCCTTACAGCTCTGCTTGGTGACTTACCGAACCTTTCTTCCCATGAGAATCTGTGTGGAACTCAAAGAGTGCCATGAGCCCCCTACCCTCTGACCATCGCTACCTAACGGGAAGAAGAAGACCCACACAGTGAAGCATTGTGGGTCCTCTGCCAGGGTCCCTGCAGGATGCGGACATGCAGCTGCATTTGCTCAGTGCTAATTGGCTAGTCTTATCTAACTCGGCCATCCAAGAGAGGGTGATTCACCTTGTAAGACAAATGGCTTTTTCCCAGCAGGTGAAAGCATGCTGGGAATACGGGAGATAGAATTTTGTATATAAGGAATATCAAAAACAAAGCTTAGAAGCAAAAAAAATTATAGACTCCATTGACTGTGGAAGTCTGATGTCTTCAAAACCTGTAGGGGGAAAATGTGAAATTGAATTACAGTTTCTGTGAGAGAAAAGGGAAGAGGAGAGCCTGGCCCAGCCTGCCCAGCCAGCGTCCACTCTGAGTCCTGTCTTGTGTTTACAGTTTTGTCTTTACAAGTAGCTATAACAATTATGAAGACAGAATGGTTCCCTTACATACATGTTTTGAAAACTAAATTGAAAATCTGCAGAATTTTTTTAATGCATGGTCAAATAACAATCTCCAATCTTAAAATGAAAATGTAAAATATGACAGTATAATATAGAAAATTCACACACTGCTTCTAGAAATTTCTCTTTCCATACTAATGTCCTTTTTTCTTTACCCTAAGTCAGTGGATGCAAAATATATCACTGGAGGAAAAGTCAGGGAGTGGCCAAAAATTAACGTTTGTGATATTAGTTAAGCAATAGTAATTAATTTAGCTTTTGAGAGACATAATTGTTCAACCCATCTATTAAGAGTATCAATAAAATTCTTAATTAAGAATATGAAATAAGGATTCACTCAAAAATAGTTACATTAAGTGCTTGCAGTTACATTTCAATCCCATGTGTGAGGCAATTCAGTAAGGAAAAGGGAGAATCTGGAAAGATGGCTGAGGGCTTTAAGGTACTTGCTGCTCTTGGAACCAGAGTTCACTTCCAGATTCCCATGTGAAGTGGCTTACAAATGCTTTTGACCTCAGCCCCAGAGCATCTAACTGTCTCTTCTAAGTTCAGAGAGCATCTGAATGCACACACACACACACACACACACACACACACTCACACACACTAAATGATGGATTTTTTTAAAGGGAAACTAACGGAAATGGAGAAAAGTATAATATAAGAAAAAGAGAACAAAATAATAATAATAACAATAGTAATAAAAACCACCACCGTGAAAGAAAACAAAGACAGAAGACAGGGGGGAATAAAGGAAACCAGAAAATTATCTGTAGGCAAGCTAAGATTGGAATGGGTGGTATTGTACTATTCAAGCCACCAACCCCAAGGCAATATGATTTGTAGTATACTCAATTTGTGTTCTCCAAACAAAACCAATTTTAGGATTTAAAGATGTTTTCTAACTCTCAGCCTCCTGCTGACATGCTGGTCTGTTTGTGTGGCTACAAGTCAGTACTGCAGATCATGTGATTGTAAAGAGCAGAGGGTCCCTTGACTCATGATCCTGCAGATTGCAAAGTCCAAGAATCCTTGTGGCGCTGGCATCTGGTCCTGGTCTTGCTGTCATATCATAGCACGGCAGAGGATGTCACCCGACACAAGACTAATAGCTCCGTCTCTCTTTTCTTTTTCTTTTTTGTTTAAAGGCAAACTATTTTGTCACCACAATCCTTGGTCTTTTAGAGTGCTAACGGCACTGGTCTGAGTAGCTCCCGTAAATGCCCAGCATGTCCAGAGATCACAATGACCAAAAGCCACTGCAAATACTATTATGTAAGATAAAAACAAACAAACAAATGAAGCAAAACAAAACCAAAAGCCCACCCTCCAAGTATCTGTATGTTGTGATGGCCGTGTTTGCATTATGATGCCACCTGCTCTGTGGTAAAAATGTCCCACTCTCAGCTAACCCTAAGTACCTACCCAGAGGTGGCACCTCCGCATACCACTAACACATAAATTCGGAGATAAATTTCTAACACATCGACTTGTGTGCCTCCCCATGAAACTCCCAGGCTCAAACCACAGCAGTCAGGAAGGAAGGGAGCCAAGAGGAAGAACTGTTATTCTTCCAGAAGTCTCTAGCCTGGGGGTGGATCTAGGGTTCTGCCGTCATCTCCTTTATCTACGTCAAACTCTTTCTTTCTTTCTTTCTTTCTTTCTTTCTTTCTTTCTTTCTTTCTTTTTTTTGTCTTTTGTTTTATCAAAACAGGGTTTCTCTGTGTAGCCCTGCCTGTCCTGGAACTCACTCTGTAGACCAGGCTAGCCCAAACTCAGAGATCTGCCTGCCTCTGCCTCCCAAGTGCTGAACATGCTCGTCCTGTCCTGCCGTCTCTCACCTGTTTGTGCTTGCATTTCAAATCCTGGAAAATATATATATATATTTTTTAGTGATTCTTTATTTTTATCTTCAGTGGAAGGGTGTCTCCCCTGCATGGGTGTAGGCACATCACAGGCATGCAGTGCTCACAGAGGCCAGAAGAGAGCATTGGATTCCCTGGGACTGCAGTTAGAGATGGTTTTGAATGACCATGTAGGGGCTGGGAATCGAACCCTGGTCCTCTGGAAGAGCAGCCAACATTCTTAACCACGGAGCCATCTCTCTAGCCTCACCTTTTCTTATTTTTAACTAAAGCCATTTCCTACAGGAATTATTAGTTTCACAGCTAGGAGGTTCTTGGGTTTTATTAATTCGCCACGGAAACCCAGTGGGACGGATTGCCAACCAGAAACATGCAGTTCCCCCACTCCAACCTTCAAATACTATCTTATCTTTGTTTCCTTGTGGGATTAGCACTTCCTTGGTTCACATTCTTTCGATTCGTTACTTTCCCATCATGAACAATTACTGTTAAAAAGCAAATGCAGCATTTTACCTAATTTGGCCACAGCAATAGCTGAAGGAGGTGTACACATAGAACGCCCAGAAGGATCAGGAAAGGGAGAGGAAGAGGGGGTGCTCAAGAATCTAAGTACATGCCAGATGAGGTTATTTTTTTCATCCATATTATTTATTTTTCATGCTCCTGTATGAGAGTAACACAAAAATAGTCCACATTTAATGATATGTAGCTCGAAGCACAGTTACTGCTTCTTTAGGGTCTCTGAGTAGCTACCCCACTCAGCAGGCAGGATATGGACCTCTTTCTCTCGGTCTCACCTTTGTACTATTTTTCCACCACAGACAATAGCCACCCTTGTTTGTTTCACCTGCTGATCACTTTCAATAGCGATCACTTTCAGTGCTTGCCTATGAAGTAATATAATGACCAGATTTGTTCCACCAAATAGTATAGCCAATAATAAGTTAATTAGTTAATAAGTTAATTGCCCTGGTTTGGACAGAACAGTATCCCCTGGTGTTTCAGAAGTCACTCCGGGGATGGTGGACTAAGGCTGGACAGTCTACCAGACAAGCCTATGTCAGCTCCTTTCTGCCACTACCTGCCGGTAAGCCATTTGTTTATGCATGACTCCCTAGGCCATTTTAACTAAAATATGAGTGCAATGATATCCATGAAGCTTAGAATAGCATATGTCAAGTCCCTAACAGACAGTACCATTCCAGTGACAAGAAATCCATTGTTGGGACACCAAGACGGGTGGACATAAGAAGGAATCGCATCACTCGAAGGCTCCGGTTGGTTCAGGGTAAGGGGTGTTCCTCCACACACAATGGAAATTTGAGAGGGAAAACATTAAGAGTTGAATATTCCCTAACTTATTTGTCGAACTCTTTAGACATAGTACCTCGGAATTTGAGTTTGGCTTGAAATGCAGTCATTGCTGCCGTAAATTAACCAGATTAACCCACACTGGAAGTAGATGGAAACCCCTCTCCCAAATCCAATATGGCTACTGCGGGTTACCAACACAGGAAATGTGGCCAAGCCAGACAGTGTGTGTGTGTGTGTGTGTTATCTTAGCACTTAGGGGACTGAGTTGGGAGAATTCTGAGTCTGAGGTTAACCTAACCTGCACAGTAAGGTACTATCTCAAGACTATAAAAGAAATGGATGACTGTACACAGACAGTCAGAGAAGCCACTCCTTAAAGACTAGAGGAATGTTACCCAAACCAAAAAAATGTTGGGAGGCAGGAGAAAGACCTGGAGCACATTTTTCCAGAGACTTCAAAGAGAGCAGGCCCTGCTTAGACCTTTAGCGTGTATGGCCAACCTCCCAAAATGGGCAGCGTCCAACATAAACTATCAGAGGCTCTTAAACTTTCTCCAGGTACTGCCTTTTCACCCAAACCATTTTTATATGACTAAGGCTATATGGGTACCTTAAGAAGTAATAAAAGTTACTTGTTTGCTGAAAATAAATCACATATTTATTTTAAAACAATTCTTTAGTGTACACAAATTTTACAGTGATTAACAAGCTGATTTGCATGCTAAGACAAGGATGTGCTACTTTTGCATAAATAATTAAGTCTTGGCCGAATACCTGAGACCACAGGACATAGCTGAAGAGTACCTTCAGCAGTTCTCAGAGTCCTCTGATATTTTGATTTTAAGTCACTGGTTCTAGCAACTCCACACAAATACGTAGCGTTTAGGGACATTTCTGGTATGATTGGACCTGTTGCCATAATCCCAAGCCAAATTTAATTTTGCATATTTTTATGAAACTCAAGTTAAAAAACAGAAACAGCAGGTTATAAAGTCAAGCATTTTAACTCTAAAGTTAACGATACACAAGTTGATGAGCACTGGGGAACAGTGGTGGGCAAATACTAAACGTCTTTGTTTTCTGTAACTGAATCACTGTTCTCCTATAAGAACAAAAACTGTACAGTAAAAGCACTGCCGTCCGTAATGATAATATCGGAGTCTCAGATCTGAGCTGAGGTGCCGTGTTCGCTGCTTGGCACAATGTGGTGTTGTGAGCAGTGGAGCACACACAGACCGTGTGTCCAGAACCAAGGCTTCTGGGAGCAGCAAGATGCCACATGGGTGGGCGCGAAGACCATCTAAGAAGTCATACTAGGAATCACTGCTAAGACCCGTCACATGGTTGCCGGTGGATTCATTTGTGTTGGGTTTTCTGTGGCTTTTCTGGCAGCTCCCCAACATGGAGTCAGTGTCAGAAGGGCTGGAAGAGATGGATTCAGGGACGTTTTAGGGATGTGAGAGGGTATTTTCCAGTTCAAGTCTTCCCAGCGTCAGTTACAGGACACTATCAGGAGTGACACAATAAGAAGTCAGAGTCTCAGGGCAAGGGACAAGTCTCTCCCTCCTTTTTCCTCTCCCTCTCTTCATGATTCTTCCCTCCTCTTCCTTCCCTCTCTCCTTTCTTTCCTTTCCTTCTCCCCTATTCCCTCCATTTTGCTCTCTTTTTCTTTCTTCTCTCTGTCACACACCCACAGACACACACCCACCCACACACACACACACACACACACACACACACACAGAGCCCCTAATATTATATATTATGGAGTCCAAGTGCAAGAGTACTTAATTGCTATAAAAACTAGTCAGAATTAGCCCTACAGTATTCAGTTCTCTTCAAATAACCATCTTAACAAATGTTTTTTTTTATATTTATTTATTTTACTTTACATATGACTGTTTCACCTACACATATGTATGTTTACCAATTGCATGTTTGGTGCCCAAACACTGAAATCAGAAGACAGTGTGAAACCCTCTGGGACAGCCTCAAACTCCCCTAGTGTTAGAGATGGTCGTGAGCCACCACCATGTTGGTTGGTTAGAAATCAAGCCTGTGCCATCTGCAAGAGAGACAAGTGCTCGTAACTGTTGAGCCATCTTTCCAGGCCCCTGATGCATTTTCAGTGTGCCATGCAGAACCCTTGAGGTAATAGGATAGGGCTGGTAGAATCTGGGGATGCTGACTGTCACCTAAGTGTGCACGATGACACCCAAGCTGCCCAGTATCCCTGCAATAACAGAGTACTCACGAAGATAAAAAAACAGAGTGGTTATTTTTGTGACTTATCATTCTCTGCCATTTTGGGGGAATACTAAATACAACAATCCTCTGGATTAGGACAGCACCTCCTTAGTGTCAGATAGAGTTTCGAGTCTAGTGTTGCTCAGGGGTGTCATGGACAGCGTCTTCCACGTGACATCACTCTCCCTAAGATCACTGGTGGTAAACCAGTGGCTAAAATAAGATTGTGTGTGTGTGTGTGTGTGTGTGTGTGTGTGTGTGTGTGTGTATGGTGCTGGGATCCGAGGCGAGGATTTTGCTCTGCTGGGTAAATCCTCTACCACTGAGCCGCAGTAGCATCCACTAGTGTTTGAAATAGACAAAGGAAGAAGTGTGGATCTGAATCGGCCGTAGCAGTTCTCCTCAATGTTAAACTTCTTGTCCCGTCCAACTTTAACCTATCCTCAAGATAGCAGGGGGTCTGCACCCAGGTCTTCTCCTGCCCTCGCCTCTTGCCTAACTCCCAGCCCCTGCTGGGATTCGTTCCTTCTCCGCTTGGCGCATCTCCAGCTTGGTGGCCTCACGTGCCATCCAGTGTTGGCAGGCACGCCGAATGAAGCTTAGAAGAAAGCTAGAAATGAGGGCAGGGGTCGGGAGAACTTGGTTCAGAAGCATGAAAAGAAGACAAGCTGCTTCTGGAGATTTTATCACTGTTCAGGAGAAGCTTAGAGCAAACGCGTTTGTGGAATTTGGAATCTAGAGCAGCAGTCAGATTGATAACAGTGCTCTTATCGCACAAGATTAGCAGGGTTTGCCATGGAGATGGGGAGGAAAGACTGATATTTTTTATGGAATTAAAATCACGCCCGGGAGGAAAATCAGAAGATCCAGACAAGGTCTCCCTGCTCTGGAGAGAGAGAGAACTCAACAGTTCTTAGGGTTTGCTGTGTGTGAGGGTGTGACTGTGTAGTCCCAGAGCTGGGGAGGCAGAAGGCTCCTGAGAAATGAAGCCAAAGCATGCATATATGTACGCATACACACACACATACACACGGCAAGCCTGAAAACACACACCTTCTGATATTTCGTCTAAGTCATTTTGCTCTTGAACTTTGCATATCTTTCCAGTCATTCTCCTGTTTTCAGTTTCAGAAAGGAGCCCTGTTCTCCTAATGATTTGTGTAAACATGGCCTGTGAAGACATCCAATCAGATTAGAACTAAGGTGTGATACACTGTGGTTACGGAGGTGGCTGAAAGCCAGGGTCACAGCAGGCTTGTGAGTCACCATCAGTTGTTGGCTGGGCAAGGGAATCATTTGTTACTAATAATGAATTATTTAAGTGTGTGAATGATTTACCCGTTTGAATACAGAAGGTGAACTGAAGATTAGCAACAGCCCAACGTCACCCTGAGCTTATTGGTACAGTGCCGACACACAAGAAGGCACCGTCAGCGCTGAGAGAGCTTGCATATACCGTCAGATCTCTTACCTGACAAACATTTCTGCAGTGCAGATCAGCACTGGGCTCACCAAATGCATCAGCTCCCACAACTGCTGTGAACTCTGACCTCACCAATCTTACCAAGGAGAAAGATAAAGGCCGCCAGAGCACAGGCCATATGTTCTCTGAGCTGTTACCACAGTGCCGAGATGCTCTATCATTTTCCCCAAGTTGACACAATTTTGGCAACTGGAATTCTCAAGTCCATTCTTTAAACATGGGCCTTTAAACAAGGGCCAGTTAAATGCTTTGGAGAGCTGAGCGTACATTCCTTCCCTGACTCCAACTCAGGTGCTCATTCTTCTGTGTGCATACGTATGTGTATTCATCTATCACTCTACACACACATTCTTACAGATGCTGTGCATCGTTTTGTATGTCTGACACTAAGCCTCTATCCCATTCTACCACGTAACCCCTGATTTTGCCCACGCGCAGAAGGGACTCTGTCTCCCTTCTCCTCTCCAGGCCTCACGCTTTACTCTGGATCAGTGAGAATGAAAATCTGGCGTAAGCACATGGGTAGAATTGTTTGTTTAAGAAAATAAATAATCTAGTGTAGTGGTACACATCTTTAATCCCAGCACTCAGGAGGCAGAGGCAGGCAGATCTCTGAGTTTGAGGCCAGCCTCGTCTACAGAGGAGTCTCAGGACAGCAAAATCTGAAACAGAGAAACCCTGCCTCCCAAAGAAGGGTCAAGAGAAGAAAGAAAACAAACCCTGGCAATTCTTAGCTTGGGGGAGATCTATGTGCACATACAAAGGTTAATCGCCCCCTTAATTGGTAAATCCTAATCTTTCTATTGAATCTTCTGGCTTTATATTAAATAGTTAATGTAAGAGTCTGAGTAACACCCACCCACACCCACCCCAACCCCCAACACCACACCTCATACAGGGCTGAACACATCACAGTCTCCATTCTTCGATAATGACTTTCTTTCTTTTGTTGAACAAGAATGACTACCGTATTTAAAAAACTCAGTAGCTATAGGACACAGCAGGACGGCGTCTGGGATGGTTCAGTGTCCTGTCCTTAAGCAGAGAGGAGTGGTGTGTGTGTGTGTGTGTGTGTGTGTGTGTGTGTGTTGTCCCTCTAGCTTTCTTTTCCTTTGCCTTTCCTCCTTCTAGATGAATCCACCAGTGACAGGAAGATGTGTCCTGAAAGCCAGGCAGAGCTGAGGCATTGCCGATCAGAGAGCAGAAGCAGGAAGCATCAACAGAATCGAGTCTTCCTTTCCCAGGATCAGCAGCAAACACCCCCGTGCGTTCGTGTGTTTTCCAGATGACATTTCAAGTAACTACCCCCAGGCTGGAGCCTTGTCAAATCAAGGCCTGCCCTGCACTCTTTAGAGGAAACACAAACCATGACGAATGCTCTCAGCTCACGCATATGGTGGCACACTGATTTCCTAGTTGCTAGGGTATATTAACAAATATGTTCCCAAATGCAAAAGTAATGAGTTCAGCACCATGCAGGAGTGTTGACAATGAGAAACGTGGGAGATGCGCTGGGGCCTCCGACAATCGTTAATTTTTAGAACATTGCCTTGTATTTCCATCCTAAGTAAATTTCATTGCATTTCCACTAAGACCATTTTTTTTAAAGATAGTCTCAGTGGTTAGGAGTTGAAGTTTACGTTTCTCTATTATTTTAAAATAATGGTTGTATTTGTCTTTTAAAAAATATGCTCAGTTTTAACGAATAAAAAAAATCAGAGGTTGAGAGTGTTACTTGTGTATAAATTATTCTCCTAGAATGTACAATGGCTTTGGTTCAGCCCCCCAAATCAAAACAAATAAACAACAGCAATGAGAAAGAAAGGAGAGAAGGGAGAAGGAAGGAGAGGGAGGGGGAGGGAAGAGGAGGAGGGGGAAAGAAAGAAGGAGGGAAGAAAGCAAGAGGGCAAGGGAGGAAATGAAGGGAGGGAGGAAGAAAAGAGAACAGAATCCACTGGTTAAAAACTGGTATGGCGTGTGTCGTCTCTTGAAGCACAGTGGTGACAGCAAACCGTTTCAGAAGCTCTGTGCCCTGAGCATCCAAGATGGCCTCTACATCCTGGGTATCTCGATTTTTGCTCCTTGGTTCCTCTGCCCAAACCCCTTTAGATTCTTTCTCATCAGAATTTAGATACTACAGCTTCAAACTTTAACTCTGGGGTCCAGGTAAATACTCCCAGGTCAGCTGAGTTAGACCACAGGCCAGGGCTGTGGCAGCTTACAGTTCACTGACCAGACCTTAGCCAAATGTCTGCCTCTGTCTAGAAGGAAGAAGGAAGAGGCCAGATTTCATTAGGGACATTGTAGTTCTTAAAAAACTCTGAAAGGAATGGGGAGCACGGGTATTTGGCATGAACAGCCTCTTGGGTTGTTTTTTTCTCTTCTGAAGTTAATATGTATGTGTTAAGGTAGTCTTGAAAAGTGTGGACAAGGAAAAGGTAGACGAGGTGTTGTTGACCTACTAGCAAGTGGTGTATAGCTTGATGCTCTTTTATTCATCACTGAAGTTAAATTGTTGCGTTTTGATTGGAAAAGGAAGGCTTATTCATCTGGGCAACTGAGAAAAACACAGCAAAGTTTAGAAAGAAAGAAGATGGCAGTCATCCATAATCCAGCTACTCAGTTTCAACTCTATTATTTTGTTTCATTTTCTCTTGAAGTATTACACTGTTTTTCACCTTCTGAATTTAAATGAATTTATCTATGCAGAAGGACTGGGTACCAACCACAAGGCTTTCCAAATGATAGTTAAAATCTATTTGGACCGGGCCTGAGATGGGAAAGCATAACAATTATGGGCTGATTTTTTTCAGGCACCATGTCTGGGAGACTCAATGGCGAATCTGCTGACTTGCTCATTGCTCTCATTCTGAGCCCATAACCTATGCTCTCCTTCGTGTACTTTTCCGTCTCCAAGAAAGGTCAAGGGCAAAGACCAAGATTTAAAAATTATTCTTTGGGGAACATGATCTGCCAAGCCCATTCCCTTCATCTGGCTCATAGAGGTGCTTTCTGCTCTGGCTTGCACAGAGACAGAGCTAGAGAGGACTCTCATGGTCCATCAGTCCGAACCAGGAATACAATGGCCAACAGAAAGGATCGGCATCCAGCTTGGAGACTGGGGAGGTGGTTCTGTGGGTAAGGCGCTGACCCTCAGCGGTCACGCAAGCTTGGCACCGCGATGTTGCCTGTGATGCCACCGCTCCTGTGACGAAGCAGGAAGCAGAGCCAGGAGGATTCGTTGGCTCAAACAAGGTGAAAGCAAGGATTGACACAGAAGTTATCCTCTGACCTCCATACATGTGCCATGAGGTGCCCCAAAATGCTTACCTGTACCCACGTACATGAATGCATGAACACACATACGTATGCACCCACAAGCTATTTTTTATGCTCTGGTTGACATGGTACCTGGCCTGCTCAATGCCAGAACACAGACCACCATGGCACCTTCCTAATTCACACCCAACATGATTTTCTTACTGCAACTTTTGATAGTCTGAGTGTCAAAAACTTCCCAATTGGTAAGACTTCCCAGGGTCTCTAACTCAACCCTATCCAGTTTCACACAGTAGTAGTATTTAAGCAGAGATGTATAACTGCACTTGCTTAGGGCAGATTTTCTCATTGGCCATTCCATTCCCTACACTGAGCTTTTCAGAGTTCTCATACTCCATAAGAGAGTACCCTCTTCCACTCAAAGGTCAGTTACTGTGAGCTCAGACTTCCTCTATGTGCCCTGAGGTTGTGCTCTAAATCTACCAACCTTGCATCCCGATTGAGTGACAGAGACACGGGGATCTATACAGTCCATCCATACACTAGAAGGCCAAGCCTGTTAAAGGAAGTGAGGCCTATGAGATGTTGTCATATGCCTGTAATCCCAGCACTCTAGAGGTAGAGGCAGAGGGATAGTCACAAGATCAAAGCTAGCCTGGACTACTTACGAGAGACCACGCCCCCCCAAACAAACAAAGGATGATGAGGCAAGTCGACTTTCTGTGGAGTGCAGTGGGAAGGAGCCCATGGCACACTGTTTGAAGGACAAAACAGGTTATAAATGGGTGACAATAAGTGTGTACGGCCTTCTCTATGGTTCTAACAGGTGCATAACAGGTTCTAACAGGTGCAGGAGGAGGAGGAGGACGAGGACGAGGAGGAGGACGAGGACGAGGAGGACGAGGACGAGGAGGAAACTTTTCCCTATGGAAAAAGGAGATAAATAAATGTATTTGAAGTACCTAAAAGTCTAAAAGAAATCATTGGTAATAAGTTAAGTGTTCAAAATGGGAATGGTTTGATATATTGGAGTAAACATTTACACAGAATAATATATATTTATTGTGACACTTAACTTATTAACACTGAAATATGCTAACAACATTATTTTAGAGGATTTCTGAAAAGCATGTATAATATAGTATGTGAGAGTATACATCCATATATCTCTGTGTGTCTAAAAGTAGGAACTAAAACTTCAGACACAATTTTGAACTTTTGGAATTATAATTTTTCCTCAATTATACTGAGAGACAGTTTCATATTTTTTCTACCACAAACCTTTATTGCTTGTGAAATCATTTGAAAGAGAGGCAAAGGGCATTGGGGGTGTCTTTCATAATACAGCCTCCATAGCAATGAACTGGACTCAGGATGCCTCTGCTGGAGCTGGAGAAGGTACAAGAACTTTTAGCTTCCAAAGATGGAGCAAGCATGTTTGTTGAACTCTTGTACAATCTCAGCAGACACAAGACAAGTGCCCTGGACTGACTTGGGAGTCTGACATGGCCCTTGTCATTGTAACCAGCAAACCCCAGAGCAGCTCAAGGCTGAAGGGCAGACAAGCATAGAAAGTGCCAAGCGGAGCTACTTGCTCACCGATTGCTGTGATGTCAAAACTGTCTAGCAGCTTAAGTCAGAGGCAGCAAGCAGCATTGCTGGAGACTGGTTTCAAATCTACATTACTCTAAGCCATTAGGCTCCTTCTAGCCATTTTCTGCAGAAGAGCAAAGGTTGCCCACCCAACTCCTCCAGGGAGTTTGCTAAGAGGAGTCACATCCCCATGTCTCATACTTTTTTTTTCAGGGAAGAGAGAACTGAGAATTTTATACAAGTGTCTGTCTCCTTTTTGTGATGTTTATCTAGGTTCTACATGGTGATACCACCATGAAGGGAAAGTGCCCAGTGCCCAGTGAGCTGAAACACGGAATCAGTCCTCCGTTCCCACAATGGCAGTAAGGTTTCATTGTCAACTAGGCACAGCCTGGGATGATCTGAAAGGAAAGCCTTGAGGATTAGCTTGTCCAGATTGGGCTGTAAGCCTGTCTATGGAGAGTCCATTTCCTTGCTTGTTAATTGATGTAGGAGGGTCCTGCTCACTGTGCGAAGCACCACCATTCCCTGTTCAGATGATCCTGGGCTATATATGAAGGCAGGGCGAGCCTGTGTGGACTAAAAAGCACAATTCCTTTACAGTTTCTTCTGTTTGTCCTTGACTCTGAGTTCCTTAGTCAGAGGTAATTTCGTGTGGAATAGCAAACAGACTTGCCTTCAAGATCCTGTTTGAGTTCCTACCCTGAATTTCCTCCATGATAGACTAATCTACAAGCTGAAGAGACCCAAGTCTCTCTCTCTCTCTCTCTCTCTCTCTCTCTCTCTCTCTCTCTCTCTCTCTCTCTCGTGTGTGTGTGTGTGTGTGTGTGTGTGTGTGTGTGTGTGTGTAAGCTAGAGGCTGACATCAAAAATCTTCATTAATCACTCTCTACTTGTTTTCCCCAAGTTAAGGTCTCTTGCTGAACCTGGAGCTTTCCAGTGCAGCTAGTCTAGCTCGCCAGCCTGCCTAGAGTAGACTCTGTCTCAGTCTTCCTGAATGCTGAGAATACAGGGGAGACACCATGGCCACTCAGCTGTTTTTAAAGATGTATTAGTTGATTTTAGTATGTGAGAACAGTGTCACTGTCTTCAGACACACCAGAAGAGGGCATCAGATCTCATTACAGATGGTTGTGAGCCACCATGTAGTTGCTGGGAATTGAACTCAGGACCTCTGGAGGAACAACAGCTAGTGCTCTTTACCAATGAGTCATCTCTTCAGCCCTGGCCCACCTAGTTTTTATGTGACGTTTGGGGATCTAAATTCTAGTCATTTTTATGTTGTATGACAAACACTTTATCCACTGAGTCATCTCCCAGCCACTCAGGTTTCTTTTTAATATAGAATAGTTTCTCTTTTATTTTCAATATGCTCTTGGTTTATGACATGGGTTGAGTTTATTGTCTGTTAGATTGAGCCACAATATTCCATGTATATGTTTGTTATTTGCTTTGGCATTTAATTTAGTTAGTTAGTTAGTTAGTTAGTTAGTTAGTTAGTTAGTGATTTGAGGACAGGATCTCAGTATGTACAGCAGGCTGGCTTCGATCTCATAATCTCCCAGCC
Source organism: Apodemus agrarius (assembly GCA_964023405.1). NCBI lineage: Eukaryota > Metazoa > Chordata > Mammalia > Rodentia > Muridae > Apodemus > Apodemus agrarius. The sequence continues at coordinate 76,434,826 of OZ030015.1, forward strand.
GAAGGCACCCAAGTGCTGAGGTTACAGGCATGGACCACAGTGTTCCACACTCTCACCACAAACACCGTGTGAGGCAGTCTATTTATGTCATTTATTCCAGTGCAGCTATGACTATGATTTTGCCCATGATCACCCTGTATGTTTGTGGTCTGCCAATCTGTGTCATTATTTGATTCAATATTGTACTTCTTCTATCTCCCGTATTTCTTATGAACTGGAGTCAATTAAAATCCAGGGTTGGATTTAACAGCTTTGCTGAGGAGATTGATTCATTCGTTATTCCATTGGATGGGTGTTGCCTTATGTCAGAGGGTAAGCAATCTTGTCCCAGTGTTAGTGATTCTCACATTAATTCATGGATTAAGGTGATATTCATGGTTGAACTCTCAGCATGATATCATCTCAAGCTTACTCAAAAACAGACTTTAAAATTCTAATTCTTCACAGATACAAATGGTAGTTTGGAAATTAGGGTCCTACACTGTAAATTAAGATGCACCCCCAAGGGTGAGTCCCAATCTAACATGACATGTACAACGTGAAAAGGAGGGAGATTTGCACTCAAGGTAAAGACAACCTGAAGACACACAGGAAACAACCACTCATGATCCTGGGGTAATATTATGTCTACAAACCAGGGGGCACCATTTACAGAATGCTAGCACCAGAAACTAAAAGAAGCAAAGAAGCGTCTCCCCAGTGAAGTCAGAGAGCGTGACCCTACCAATACTTTCCAGTTCAGAAATATGAGACAATAGATTTCTGTTTCTGGCTACCCAGTTTTTGATACCTTATTGTGGTAGCCATAGGAAACTAAACAACTTCTAAACATTTATAGTCATAATAGTGTCTTGTAAAATCGGGTAGATTTAGACAGATTTGACTGTCAGTGGCATTAGAATATGAAAAATAACATTGGCATCTTCATGAAGACAATGTTAGGTCATCAAGCTGTCCATTGGCCTGACAGGAGAATTGGATCCCCAAGAGGGTAGCCAGGAACTCAGCCTCATGCATCTAATTCAGAGCATGGGACCACAAGTGATTCACATAGAAGACTCCTATACCCTGTGAGGTTGGTGTCTCTATCTTCAGTTCTATAACAATGGAACGAACCAGCCCCAAATCACACATCTCATAAGGGAAGAAGCCTTCTGACTATAGCTTCTAACAAGCCTCATTGTCCTTTTTGCCTGCTGTGATGTATTCCCACAGGAATCCCTCTTCGGGGACCTATCATTGCCTCAGAATGTGGGCGGATACCAGAGAGAACACTGTGTAAGTACACATTTTTCACTTCAAATTGTCCTTTGTTCTCTGTGTTCCTGGGTCAGTATTGCGTTGGGTTTTGGAGGGCCTTAATTGACCGGTGCGACCATTGGCCATTAGCAGGACACCCAACTGCTTCTCCCTGGTGCCTTTATTCCCTTACTCTGTTCCTGCACATTCTACTGCAGCAGGGCTAATAATTGCAGCTAATTAACTTAAGGATTGCCTTGAGACAAAAGAAAAAAAAAAGGCACTGACTTGCCAGAAGCTGGGTTGGCGATTGGCAAATAAATAAACAACTAAATAAAGTCATTTAAGAGAAAACTTTGACAATTGGCTTCTAGTCCTGTGACTTGTCCATTTGAATTGAAATGATCTCTAAGTGCTTCCTGTGTCAACGGAGGCTAGAAGAATGATGTCACAGGATATCCTATCTTCCTGTGCGCTGTGAATTGAAGGGATCATTAAGGATATGGGCCATTCGCTACACATGATATAGTTAAGCATAACACTGGCATGGTGAAGAGGCCCAAACTCCGGACTTGAGAACACTGAGAGCATCACTCTCTTGTCCTATGCTGTGATAAAATACCTGCCTTAAACAGGCTAAGGACAGACACATTTACTTTGTCTCACAGTTTAAAGGAATACAGTCCATGGCAGCAGGGAAGGCAGGAGGCAGGGGTTGCTTACCTCCTGGAGAATCAGGAAGCAGAGACGGAACAGGAAGCCGGGCCCAGCTATAATATAAATCACCTCTACTCCCACACACAGCAGTCACCCACTTTCTCCAGCTAAGACCCATCTTACCTCAGCTAGACAACCGCCCCAAACATTACCACCAATCTGAGGATCAAGTACTAAACACATGAGGCTATCTATGGGGAACTTTTTACATCAAACCGCAGCAGAGAAGGAAGGAGTATTATGTCTGCAGTTGCTTTTATTCATCCTTCCACAAAGCGATTCTTTGTAAGTGCTGTATTCATCCTGGAAGCCTGACTGGGTGACCTGAACATTCTCTCAGCAGCCCCTGAGGCTCTCCACACACTGGCCTTGCCTTCTCATTGCGTTCCTTAACTCTACAGCTCCGTTCTAACTAGTTAACCCCAAAATGTGCCTGCCACTCTTATTTTCTTCTTTATTTTCTCTTCTCGTCTGTTGGGATGGGGTCTCACATAACTTGGTTGGCTCTCAGACCAGCCATGTCTGAGGGTGACCTTGACTTTGAACTGCATGCTGGATCAAAGGCATGCACCATGCCCTGGTTATATTGTGCTGGGTATCAAATTTAGAACTTCTGCTTGCTGGGTAAGCTTCATGAACTGAGGCTCACTCTCAGCCTTGCTCACTTGTTTCCATGTCTGACTGCACCTTGTCACAGACACATCCTGGAGTATGTTTCCTAGGTGATTCCAAACTAGTGCAGCTGACAATAGGTCATAACGGCCACATGTGCAATGTCCAGATTGGACACTGAACACAGTGGACCAGATATTTAGAGCCACCACTGTGTTCCTTGTCCGGGGCCTTTTAGAACTGAGTTGAGAACTTGATTTATACTTAAATATATAACATATACTTAGCTGTTAGTCACAGCTAAGCTTCTTACTTAGCTTTGATGCTATTTAGTTTCATTTTGTTTTGTTTTCTTGTTTTGTTTTTGTTTTTGTTTTTGTATTTATTTTGAGACAGATCCTTACTATGTAGCCCAGGCTAGCCTAGAACTCACAATCTTTATCCTACTTCAGATTCCCAAGTACTGGAATTACAGGTGTATGCCATCAGGCCTGCTTTTGTGTCTTGTTTTAACCTAATTCTGACATGTATAAAATTAAAGCATCTTCTACATCATAGATAAACATCACCAAGAAGCAATTGATCCTGGAAGAGAGAAAAGTTCAAGTCTGTCCATAGGTCCATCTGTATCTGACTCATAGGCTAACTTTTCATCATACAACACAGGCCTTGGCATGAAATGAATATGATGCTAAACCTTATATAGGCAAATTGATTAATGGCATGTCTAATTTCAAATTTTACAATATTCTAGATGGCAGGTCCTTAAAGGTCCTTAATGCAGACTGGTGAGATGGCTCAGTGGGTAAAAGCATTTGTAACACAAGCCAGATGTCCTGAGCTGACCCAGAGATTATTCCTGAAAGTTATTATGCAACTTCTACATATTTGCTGTGGCATACACACACACACACACACACACACACACACACACACACACACTACCACCACCACCATCAACATCATCACCATCACTGAGTTTTTTAACTCAAAATTCTTTCATATAATCAAAAAATTAAAACCAAATAAGAACATTTGTTTATCTTAAGCCACCAGTTCAGGAAAATAAAACAATAAACAAAACAATAATGCAGACATCCAATTTTCCAACACAAAGCACTAGAAACCATACCAAGCTATGGACATATTAACAGTTCCTTGTTATTTTTATTCATCTCTATAACTGAGCTACTGATACTCAGCTTGCAGAATCTCGTGAAAAGTCCAATTAGAATAGAAGAAATAACTTTTCCTTCTGACTCAGGATCCAAATGTTCTTAGATGAATAATGATGTCCCCAGGTCCTTGGAAACCAAATTAATCAGAGTAAGAGAGAGACATTTTCAACAAAGATGGCCACAAGTCTGGGGTCTTAGTAAAGAAAAGTCTTCCAGTATTCTCCAGACAAAGCCAATGGCCTTCAAGAGGAGCTCTCCAGGGTGCTAGACCACATCTGATCTGAGAGACTAAAACATTCTCTCACCATCTTTGTACCTGATTCATTATAAATCTGCTATACAACCCACGCTTGATACCAAATATCAAGCGTGTCCTACCACATGGGGTTAGAGTGATGGCTCAGTAGTTGAGAAGATGGACTCAATTTCCAGCACCTCCACGGCAACTCACAATCTTCTGTAACTTGTTACACCCTCTTCTGGCCTCCACAGGTACTACATGCATATAGTGTACAGATATACATGCAGACAAAACACCCTCACACAATAGCATGGTATTCTTTAAAAAAACAATACTTCCTGGCAACAGTCCCTATGTCTGTGCCTTTTGTTCTTTTGAGTCAAGTCTTCACTATAACATTTAATGTCAGCTTTTATGATGTGCCCCCTTTCCAGGTGAGAGAATGAAGACCCAGAGAGAGAGAGGCTCTTCAATTTGATTCATCTACATCCAAGATTTAAGCTAACCCCTTACACTCTCTACATTAGGTTGCTTGCCCTAAAATCCATCCCAAATTATTTCAACCTTGACCTCAATGTTCTCCCAAACAAGGTACCTAGAAAAAAAATATGAACTTGGCTATTACCCATAGCAACAAACTTTCCCATCTGCTTCTCCAGACCAGCCCATCCCAATGGATTTAATGTAACCTACATTGCAGATTCCTTCCACAAGAACGGTCTGCCCTAAATTGCTCTGTTTACTAATCACATTGCAGAGTCAAAAGCAGTATTACTTGGAAAGGGCACGTAATTCATCCAGCACCCGATGGAAGTGGCTTGTGATTCATCTTTCTTTCTTATTCATTGTTAATCATTTTAGAAAATTACTGTCATAACAACAAACAAATTATATTTTTCTGGATTGTTACAGAAATGTTTTCTGCTTTAAAGCACATAGTAATTCTTCCATGGTGACTAGTGCTCTTTTTCTACTAAGGTATTAGACACATAAAGAAGATATGTTCTTTCCAGGTATACAACTCCACAAATTTTAATTATATGGTTGTTATGGTCTAAATTGTATATAAATCCCAGTGACTATACAGCAGCCATGTAATCACTCACAGTGATGATATGTCCTGAGAGATACTTCATCTGTGACTTTTGTCATTGTGTGGACACCATAACCTATTTATATGAATTGTGATGCCATGGTGAGACTAGGTGGCATCATTTTATGGGACCACCCTAAATATGTGTCCCATCGTTGTCTACACCACCATTATGTAGTACATGACTGTATTTAGAAACAGGACCTTAGAGGAGGTAATGGAGTTTAACAGAGTCCTAAGGGAAGGAGTGCTGACCTGGTACTCTGATGACTTCAGAGAAAGAGTATGGGCATCCCTGCAAACACTATGGTCAACAGTAAAATGACCCAAGGATGGGCAAGAAGGAAACACAGATCCTCCTGACTTAGTCAGGCTGGCTCAAACTTCTGGAGTCTGACCCCAAGCAGTTTATGTTTTACATTTTGAACATAGTAAAATTTGGGGGGAAAATTTCCTCATGACAACTCTCCCAATAAAACTTAAGGCCTGACTACACCAAAACTCCTTTGCAGAGTACATGTCTTTGCAAATCACAAAGTGCCCCCTGCCATGGCCTCTTCCACAAGAATGGGTTCTATTGTCTGAGAAGCAGTGCTCAGGAGAAGAGTCTAGGGAGGATGGGTTTGTAATAAACATAAGAGCAAAAACTCTTTTGCAAAGTGTGTGGGCCCTCTTTCATAAGGATGAGTTCGACTGACTGAGAGACAATGATCAGGATAGGAGAATTCGAGTGAGGCCTAGATTTAGAGGCCTAGAGTTACAGAATAGCAAAGATGACCAGGTTATTAACACACCCATCCCCAGCCTTCTGTATGGAAAATAGGTGTGCACACCCCTTTCACTGAAAAGAAGAGCATGCACATTTATCATTTCTGGTTTATCACCAGTATAAGCACGTGGGCCTCATGCCCTCTACAATAGAGAAAAGGACACCAACAGCGTTATGCACACAAGGAAAGCTACACGCAGACACGGAGAACACAGACAGCCCTCCACAAGCAAGGAAGAGAGGTCTTAGAGTGTCCACAGCGCTTGACCCATCAGCCTCCCCAGTAGCCAGGCAGTGCGTTTCTGCTGATTAAGCTTCCATCTGGCAGCCCCAGACAAGTGACATGGCTGTGTGAGCACCACCATAATCAAGACTGAGAGGGTCTCCATCGTTGCAGACTTTTCCCTCTAGTACCTTTTCCCCAAACGCCAGGCCTTGGCCTCCACTGACCTGATGTCTGTTGCTGTGACTCGATCTTTTCCAGAACAAGATAAAAACCAACAACAAAAGCCAAAACTGTATGGCCTTTAAGACTTCATGTGCTAATTATGTGTCTTAGATGACGATGTTCTCAGAGTGAATGAGAAAGAGTATGAGAAGAAAAAGGGGAGAACAGTGGAGGGCAGAGAGGAGGAAGGGAGGGGTAGAGAGAGAAGAAAGAGAGGGAGGAGAAAAGGGAAGGAGAGGGAGGGAGAGAGGGAGGAAGGGAAGGAGGGAAGGAAGGAGGGAAGAGAGGACAGAGATGAGGGAGTGGAAAATGAACGTCTTGTTCTTGGCACAGTTGAGTTAGCATTGACAGCCCCTTTTGATCACGAAATTAACCTATTTCTCACTAAAAGGAAAGCTAGAAACAGATTAAGTGCCCATTTGCTGAAGAGCTCCAAGAAAGAGCTGCTCTTCACTCTTGCCTTGGAAACTTGATCTTCGGTGAGGAGGTTTGCCAAGAGAATCTAACATTTTACAGAAATGATCCAAATGAGTGTTTCCACCAGGAGATAACGACCTTGACCTGACACTAAGGTTCGGTTTCTCTGAGGCAGAGACACTTAATTAAGCCGAGTCACTGTTCCTTAAGTTCAGGTTCACTGCAGGCCAATTTAAGCCATGAGTGTCAGGCATATCCCAAATGAGACTGCTTCTTCATTTTTTTTTTCAGCAGAATGAGTTGAAACAAAGCAAGCTCAAAACTGTCCTTCATGGAATTGGGTCCAAGGGGCTGCTACAGAGAGATGGTTCAAACCTGAGTGGCCCAGAGATGGCTGAGTGACAGAGACCACCTAAAACTGGTCAATGATGGCTTAGTCGGCTCCTCATTCCACACCAGCGGATGGCATTCACAGTTATTCCAGCATTTCCAGAAACAACAACAAAATTATGAATTAAATTCTTCTCGCTGGCTATTATGGCTGTGAGCCTGTCTACTTGTTCATGTGGAGGATGCGTTAGGGACATTAAGGCATACAACGTTAGGCAAAAGGATTCAGTCAGCACTCTTTGGTTTGCTACCAAATTGCATCGCATGTTGACCTTAAAGAAGGAGAATAATTCAAATGCAAGTACAGAGTTAGTCTTCACAGTAAGTGCTGTGTGTTGCATTAATTTCCCTTAAATTATAGTAGCAGATACAGAGGAGAAAATGCAAAATCCCCAGCCAGGGAGCACCCAGGGGATGGTCCTGTGCCTATGCACACATGGGCAGCACTAATTAGATTTAGTGGATTATGGAAGAGGAGGAAGAGGAGGAGGAGGAGGAGGAGGAGGAGGAGGAGGAGGAGGAGGAAAAATGTAAAGTTGGGAGACATATGGGGTAGTTGGAGGGGGTGGACATGACTATTTTATTATATGGGCTTATTAAATTATTGAGGAATAAAAAAATAAGTTATGAATAGACACACGGGCCAATGCATATACTAGAGAATCTATAAATAAATTCAGTTAGAAAAAATAAATAACAAATAAAAGTAAAAAGCACATAGGCACATGTGGTTGTTTAAATTGAAGGCAAATCCTACGCCCTTGATTCCAATAGTCTCAAAAAAGCAGCACCATCCTTAGGGATAATGACAGGTACAAATCCTTTTCCCATCAGGAAAATTGCCATATAAATGTTAAGAGCTGGCAATTTTACTGTTTTAAATAGAAACATGTAAAGCCTGCTCTTCACCATTTAGAAATGATGTATGTGTTCTCTAACAATGAGGTCTTACTTGAAAATGGCCTAATTTATCCTTCCCAAATGCGATCCTATGCCAGGAATTAATATCTTAAACATCCGTGTCCTCGTTTTGGGAAATGACAGGCATATCACGGCTGCTCAACCATGTGCAGAGGAAATCTCAAATCACAAGCTTCTAGGGCAGATTCAGCAAGAAGCACCTAATGTTTAATGGTCCCTAAAGGACTAAGGGTCAGGGCTGTTTCCAGTATGGTTTGGAAAGCCTCTCAATCATCTTTCCAAGGTGTTGCTATAAATAGAGACTTAATAGCAGAGGCAGCTAGAGGGTATTGACAATCTTTCTGAAGTTCCAGAGTAAACACACAGAACCTGTTGCTAGTCTCTTTACCTCCTGGATGAACATAATTCACCTAGATAGATAGATAGATAGATAGATAGATAGATAATAGATTGAGAGGTAATAGAGATTAGATAGATTGATTGATAGGTGATAGATGATAGAGAACACATACATACATACATACATACATACATACATGAATACATATATGATGGATATCTAGATTAGAGACTGGATAGATTAATTGATAGATGATAGAGATTAGTTAGATAGTTAGATGATAGATAGATAGATAGATAGATAGGTAGATAGATAGATAGATAGATAGATAGGCAGACAGAGATAGTGATAGATATGTGAACCCTCCTATCTACAACCAACACAGAAAGAACCCAAGACATGAACAGTTAAATTTTTAAACTTGACCTTCCAAAATTGGTCATTAACCACATTGTTATTAGATATCTATATCTCTAAATCCATCTTTGGGGAGGCACAGGGCCAAAAGACATCATCAGATTCTCAACTACAATTGTGGCCTTAGGAGGTTCAAAGATTGAGGTTGTGTTGGTAGAGTGACCCATATACAAAGCCTGACTATGTTGTTAAAGTCGAAGTGGTGCTTAAAACTCATGAGTTCTCAATCAGCCTTCCTCGGTGAGAAAGCCAAGACATGGTGAAGAAAGACTGACTCCTTATGCAGGACGAAATAAAAAATGCGCCACAGTCTTCATTCTGGGACCAAGTATGGATGTGACACGGAACAGAATGAGACGGTACCTATGGAGGAATTGCGTGAGAGAAGAGACAGCTCCCAATCAGCTGCTGTCAGAAAGACTTGATGAGGGATCCGACATTCAAAAAGCAGCAGATGACGGGTATCGGGTTGTTCCGGGGAAGGCTGAGGGTGAACTGACGTGACTGTTAGCGGTATAACATACGTTCCATCGGTGACTGTCACATGCAGTTTGGAGCTCACTGAGAAGCCAGCTCTGGAAATGGGATCGTCCCCTTTCCCTATCTCAAATCCGGTTATGTTTATGCCCAGTGTTCTACAAAACCCCTTGACCTGGATCAGGCCAACCCCCAACTCTGTAACAAGGAGAAAGGAAAAGATTAAAACAATCCAAGAGAAGTAATAACATCATGCCCTTGAGAACAACTAGAAGGGGAACCATTTCCAACAAGCTTTTCTATTGTTTATTGTTTACTTCTATTATTTATATCTGTGTCGGCAATCGCAGAGAGTAGCCTGGAACTGATCGACAATCGCAGAGAGTAGCCTGGAACTGATCTATGGGGAAATGACTCTACTCTGCTGGAGGCTCTCCAACTAGAACTCCACTGTGACTCTTTCAGCCCATCTTCCCGTCACCATGATTATAAGCACCCAAATGATGACAGTGTCCGTCTACTAGGACTCAGTTTCAGAGACTTTAGTTCATAAAAAGTAAGCTCCATTAACCTCCTAATCTTTTTTCCCTTTCTTCTGAGGATCCCTATAAACCGTGTGTGTGTGTGTGTGTGTGTGTGTGTGTGTGTATGTGTGTGTGTGAAGTTTCTGTGTGCAAGTTCAGTTCATACAATGAGTGCAATATGGAAGGAACCCAGAAGGTATCAGATGTCCTGGAGCTGCACTTACAGGTTTTTGCTAGCCACCTAACATGAGTGCTAAGAACTAGTCAGGTCCATTAAAAGAGCAATCCAAGCTATCTCCCTATGCCCTAAACCAGTGGCTTCCAACCTTCCAGATGTTACAACCCTTTAATACAGTTTCTCATGTTGTGGGAATGCCACTCCAACAATAAAATTATTTTCATTGCTACTTCATAACTGTAATTTTGCTACTGTAATGAATCAAAATGCAAATATCTGTATTTTCTGACAGTCTTAGGCAATCCCTGTGCAAGGGTCATCCAATCCCCAAAGGGGGTTGGGACCCACAGGTTGAGAACCTCTGCAAAACCGTCTTATTGAATAGGGCAAGTTACAAAGATTCCCACTAAATGCTCAATGCCAGGTTCCTTAGAAAGTAGCTTCTGCATCTGTCAGCAGCTGCATGGATGACATCAGTTCCTAGGGACCCTTCTGCCAGAGAAAAGAGGAAGGAGTTGGGGCTTTAATTCTCTCCAAAGGCTCTTTCTTCCCAGTTCTGATAGCTTTCGGGGTTCCTCGTCTTGGGGCCACCTCAGTTCACTTGTAATCTCTCTGAGCACCTCTCCTGCCTCTCTGCTCTGACCCTTGGGAATTGCATCAGAGTCCACCTGGATCACCTACGGTCAGTTCCCATCATCAAGGCTTCGATGAATCGCATCATTTGCTATTGGAAGCATCACATTCCTCAATCTGTCACTACACAGAGGAACACTGACGTTTTCTGGGCACCGAGATGCAGACATATCTTTGAGGTGACAGGGTCTACATGTACCAACTACACCCTTACTCCAAGTACCCCTTCTCACACTATTTTCAATTTTCTTTTTTTTTTCTTCTTTTCTGGGTTCCTTGTCAGTCTAATTTTGTTCCCTTCTTTACAATGACTGGGGCTCCCCGTGGAAACGTCAGGAAATCCTCTTAATAAGGGTATCTTAGTTGTTTTCCTTACAATTCAGTTTGGAAAGTCAGCTGGACACCAGCTGGCTTAAAAAGCACCAAAAGGCTCCCAGCCAGAGGCAAAAGGTTCAGTCTCTACTCCACACTAACCTCGGGTTTTTGTTGTTGTTGTTGTTGTTTGCTTGCTTGTTTGTTTTTTTATGACCCTGGCTAGGCAATTTCCTCCAGCTGACTCTGCATTCTCTTCCCAAGGAGAAGGGCTCAGAAGATGTTTCTAGACTCGTTGTGCTTCTTAGCTTCTGCAGGAAGAGTTAAAGATTAAATAGATTCTTTGTCCTCAGGAGCCTTTGAGATACTTCTTTTTAAGTTATGGGGGGAAAACACCGCCTTTCGCTCTACCCTGCTGAATTTGGAAGGAAGCATCTGGCCTAGAAAGAAGAAAGGGATTGAAAGGAGATAAGAATCTTCATTTTCCAGTCCCAGTGGCCCAGATCTGAACACTTGAGGCTTTTGCAACGAGGAGAATCAAGTTTCAAAGATCCCTATCTTTGCTCTAAGCTCCATTGCTGTTTTGGAAAAAGTAGATCTTTCGGCTAACAAAGATTCTTTGACCCAGCAACATATGGAAACTGGATATCTGTTTCTATCTTCTACCCAGATCCCCAAACTCTCCTACTGATGTACAGAAAATTTTCCTTCCATGCATCATTGTCAGGGCTAGGGTATGCATTGCGGAGATCATAACGAAGAAATCAGAACAAGCAGGGAAGAGGAAAAGAATTATCTTGCCTTCATAATCACATTCCCTTCCCTGAGCCTTCAAAGCAAGATTTGAACTTTTATAGTTGAGCACTTTGCATATACTAAGCCTTTCTGTAATGACTGTATCCTCATAACTCTGTGAAATGAATATTATAATTCTCCTTTAAACATATGGAGGCAAAAGATAAGCTCTCTGTAGATAGTAAAGGAACTGGACCCATCATGAAAACTACGGGGTGTTCATACACGTTCCAGGGAAAGAAGAGGCTGAAGTTGAAAGGAAGATTAAAAGTCCCAGTGTCTCGGCAGATATCTACGGAGGGCTGTCTCTCACCTCCATACTTTTAAAGGGGGATTATAATATCTATTTCACAGACTCATGAGGACATGGTAATCACAGAAAGGCCAAATACACACAAGGTGTTCAGTTATTAAAGTTCAAATCTTGCTGAGACACTAAGGAAGACGAGTGAGAGGGCGTGTAGCTGTGCGTGGGTTAACCAAGCCAAACTGTATAGGAGACAACCAAGAAAAGAAAAGGCACGGTGTAACTAGGGTTTTGTTTTTTTTTTTTAAATCCTATTTTTAATGATGGTTCTTAAATGCTTTAACCTCCCTTCTAGCCCACCACCCACCAGAGGTATTGGAAAAGATCGGATGTGGGGAAGTGGATCTGTTTAGAAACGGTTCTTTGGAGAAACTCCCATCTGTGTTGTCTGGAAATTGGCGGTTTAGTTTTCATGGCCGCAGTGGCCGCTCCACCCCTTCGCAAACACTTTACCGATATACCAGCAGTCCAGTTCAGTAGAGTCTGGACAGCAAACACCGGTGGAGACAGCCTAGTGGAGACAGCCAGGACTCATCCTTGGTGTGAGTCAGCAGGAGAGACTAGGGGGGACTCCAGCAATCCTTGACTGTGCCTCGCTCAGCGAAACGAAGATCAGCGATGCCGTGAGACCAACAAGCACCGTCTAGCTAGCAGCCAGCTAGCCAACCTCAGCCTTCTTCCCTTTCAGTTGAGTCCCATTTTTATCCCCTCCAAACATATCATGTCCTCCACGGGTCTTGTCTCAACACAAGTCTTATATCAGCTGACATCACTGTCAAGCAACCTGAATCTGAGGAAGCCACAGCCTAGCACCAGAACTGCTCTCTCTAGAGTCCAGACACATGGAGCTCAGCTACTCAATGTAAGGCAAGCCAATACATGCATGTTGTTAGTGAGTCTTTCGTCATGTGTCTTTTTACATACTTGCTTTAGCAGAACACCCTTTCACCTACCTGTGTTTGTTTCAGCAAAACTTCTCTTCATGAGTCTGTCTTAGCCTGTCCCAATTCCCAATTTTACTTCATTTCTCATATTTCCTCAACTTTTCCCTTTTCAGTAATAATTCTTTTTCAGGTCTTTCATTAAGAGTATGTGCACTCGTGTGTGTGTGTGTGTGTGTGTGTGTGTACATGCATAGAGGTCAGAAGACAATTTGTTGGAGTTGACTGATTCCATTCCACCATGTAGGTCAGGGAAGCCAAACCCAGGCAACATCCTTGGAAATAACGTCTAAGCTGCGGAGATATCTTAGGACTGGACTGACTGGTGGGTGGTGGACATCATTCCCTGGACTGATTTGCTGTAATATTTTTTTAACAAAATATGCTTCAGTTTTGCTTATTCCAAGGAGAATCCACATCCTTAATATTTTATGGCGAGACAACAAACTTAGAACCATTGCCCCAGGTCAGTCTTGGATGATCAGAAATGTCTGGCATTTCCTCGGGCTAGGAAAGTTCCCCTCACTCTTAAATCCTGTACAGCTAAGAGGTGGAAACAACCCAAATATCGATTGTCAGATGAATGTAAAGACAAAATGTGGTGTGTACATACACAGATAACACTTAACAGGGAAAACAGGCTAATAAAATCATGCCGCATGCCACATGCCACAATGCCACTGACTCTGCTGACATTTGAGTCAGTGAAGTAGACCAGGCACCAAGCACCGATACTGAACAGGTAGGTTTATATGACTGTTCCAGAAGGGAAATTAACACAGACAGGAAGCAGCTATAGCTGAGGGACAGGGAAATGAGAGTACTCATGACACCACGGGCAGAGTATCCCTCAGGATTCTGAACCAGCCCTGAAAATTGACAATGGTCGATGGTTATATGACGTCCCAACAGTACATTTGAAAATGGCTGAAGACGTAGTCTTGCTGTTACATACATTTTACTACAATCAAATGAATGGGTATGGGAACTGTAATAGTCACTTCAGGAAGCATGTAATCATTAGAAGAGGGAGCCTGGGTTTGAACCTGCTTTTACATTGACTGTAAAACCATGAGCAGCTGAGTTCGATCCCCAGCACCCATGTTGTGTTGTGGTTTTGTTTTGTTTTGTTTTTGTTTTTTTTTTTTGGTTTTGTTTAAAAAAAAAAAAAAGCCAGGCACAGAAGCAGGCACCTGGAATCCTATTACTGAAAAGGCAGAGGGAGAAGGCCCTGGGTTCAACTGGGCACCTAACTTAGAGGAACTGGGGGAGGCGGGGCTCCAGGTTCACAGAGACTGAGCCTCAAGAGAGAAGGAGAGCATTTGAGGTAGACAAATAATGAGCACGTGCATGTTCTCACACAAACGTACGTAAATTAATTACATAAATAGTTGATTATATTAGGGTGACTCATGGTCAGCAATATCCTGTGGGCCCGGGAGAAACTGCAGTGAGTCAAAGGTCGCTCTGTGTCTGCCCACCCCACCCCCACCCAGCCAATTTCCTGACCCCGGGGTTGTTTTTTTCAGAATAGGACTCGTGGCTAACCCATGACTCACACAACTTTATCTGACCGCATCCTCAGGACTGTCTTCTGCTAGTGGCCTAGTCTGCTACTTTGTCCCTTGGCCTCACCTCTGAACTTTAAACGAAATGAGAAGGTGAATATGGCTCCGTTTGGGGCTGTTTTTTGTTTGTTTGGTTGGTTTTTTTGTTTTTGTTTTTGTTTGTTTTTTTTGTTTTGTTTTGTTTTGAAACAGGGTTTCTCTGTGTAGCCCTGCCTGTGCTGGAACTCACTCTGTAGACCAGGCTGGCCTCGAATTCAGAAATCTGCCTGCCTCTGCCTCCCAAGTGCTGGGATTAAAGGCATGGGTTGCCTTTATTCGTACCAGCTCTGAATAATGGCTCCTAACGCCTGCTCAGGCGTTAGCAATGTAAAGTGCAGTGGTTCATTTTAGCCAAGATCGTGGAACTTTCCATGGCTGTAAGCAGTCTCATTCTGCTTTCTTGGGAGCATTTTAAAAAGCTTGTGTTCGGCAGCAGTAAGTGCAGAGACAATACCTCTGCCTCCCCTCCCCCCCCTTTCCCTGGCTGGGCTGGGCGTGGCTGGAAGCAAGCAAGTGGACGCTGGAGAGGCGGAAGAGGAAGCGCTTTAACTTTGGCCAGGGATTTATTTCCACTGGAATCTTTGAATTGCACCAACATTTAACCGTCCTACCTTCCAAAAGGAGATGTCGTTGTGGACGCATGTGTGGGTTCCACTCTGATGACCTAGTACGTGGAGAAAAGGGAGAAAAAGAGAAGCCGAGTGGTTTGTGCACTGTGAACAGAGGTGGAACTGGTAGTGAGGAGCAGCCGGACATGAGTAGCCTGTGCTACAACCTGAGGCCAAAGTGAAGTGCAGCCCCATACTGCTCCGGGAAGGCCGAGGGCCATGTCCGGGGCCATGACCCTACAGTTGTAGGGGTCTGTGTCAATCAATGCCTGTGGGCCGTGCAGACAGTCCTGGCTTGGGATGCCACCTGAGGCCATTGCAGGGCTAAGCAGAGATGGCCCTGTCCCTACTGTCTGCAGCATTCAGGAGAGTGACCCGCACCCCGCCTGGCAGCATTAGAGAGCTGTCTGTCCCAGACTGCGTGTCTTTGAGTGAGCTGGCACGTGTCTTTGAGTGAGTTGGCACAGAGGGTATGAGCTTTGGTGAGCTGGCTCCACCCCTTCCTGAGCGGAGTGGGAGAACTGACCGGAGGGTTGGGAGTCACCTGGGACCTGTCCCCGCCCTTCACTGTCTGCAGAACTCTGGAAGAGCAGGCCTACCCCTCACCTGGACAGCGCAATAGGACTGACCCTGGTGAAGGGGTGTAGGTGAGGCTTTCCGGAGGGTATTAGAGGGGAGAATTGGCCCTGATGACATGGATGTAGGTAGGCTGACCAATTCAGCTACCATCCAGGCCCAGTTCCGGAGCTGTGAGTTGGCCCACCCCGACATCTACCCCATCTATGGACTTCTGGAGCATGTCAAGGGGCCCAGTTGCAGAATCTCCATGACTCGGAGCAACAAGAAGATATCCCATCGACGATCCAGCATTGATGGTGTAGCAGAAGCCAGCGATCTCGAGATGGACCAATGACTCATCGCAGTGAACTTTTTCAAGAACATTGTTGCTTCTCCGTCGTTGGCCTATCTGCTAAAGGGTCTACTGTGAGACACACCACAGCTTCCATAGTGAAATTTGTTTTGTTTTCCTTAGAGGGGAGGTTGCAAGGGTGGAGGACAGATACGGAGGCTCAGAGAGATTAAGTGGGATTAGGATGCCTGATGTGAAATTCACAAGAATCAAAAGAAAAATTTTAAAGAAGTTTGTATTAGTGTATATTAAATATACATAATAATGGGTTCCATTTATATATAAGTATCATATTCTATAGGTTTATAAGTATGCATATTGTATATCTTAATCACATTCACCCCGTATTACACTCTTTTTCTCCTCTTTGTCCTCACCATCCTCCTCACTAACCCATAACTTCAGGGTCATTATCATGGTCTCCCATTCCTAGGTCTTTAGAATAGTGCTTGGCCAATATCACTCTCTGAGGGGTTTGGAATTGAATTAAAGTTTAAAATTTGAATCCCAAACCTAACGAGTTTAGGTTCTGCTAGATTAGATACTGAATAACTTGAGATCTCTAGCGGCAATCAACGATCTAAAATGTTACTTGGGGGGTCTCTCCTCAACAGCCACCACCATCATGTACAAAGACATTGGTACCATTTTTGAATACTTACAGAAAGTTAAACAGTGGGTCTCTCTCTGGTACTGATGATGGTGATATAGAAGGAGGCCATGGGATACCCTAGGCAAGTGTTCTAACTCTATATTAACATTTCGTTTAATCTCCACAAGAACTCTGAGATAAGCATTAATATTCATCGCACTTTCTTCATGAGGAAGCCTGGTCACGCAGTTGTCCAAGCACTCTTTCCTGGCCATCTTGTATTGCCATTCAAAATATTCAATCAACATTCACGTTTCCCAGCGAGACGCCATGAGGTCATTTCAAAGCTAGCATTTGTCAGGCCTGGGATAGAAAACTTCACCCACATGGCATATTAAAACCCAAGGCATGCAGTGCAAACATCAAATGGGAAATCCCACCTGAATTCTTGGTGTGTGAGTGAGTGCAGTGAGCGCCTAGCCCACAGAACTGGAGCTGTTCTCTGTTTTAGCTCTTCAATAGTCACAATCCTGGCTACTGCAATTGCTAACACTCCACACCAGAGAAAGTTGTGTCACAAAATGACCTCAATCCTGCCAGAATATTGTTAAGTTCTAATATAAGGGACGAGCCACTCTGTCTTGACCCCAGGAAGAGGAAGCTGCCGTGCAATTTCAGCATGATGTTTATTCCACTGTTGTTGTGAACCACTCTAAGACAAAGACACATGTGTTTACTTCTCTGAGTCTCCCTCCTTCTCTCTCTCCCTGTCTCTCTCCTCCCCCCTCTGTGTGTCTATGTGTGTGTGTGTGTATGTGTGTGTGTGTGTGTGTTCACATGTGTGCATATGTAGGCTCTTGTGTTTGAATTCTCATGTGTATGTGGCAGATGATAACATCAGGTGTTGATCCTAAGGGAACATCTAATCATCCTCATTTTATTTATTTATTTATTTATTTATTTATTTTTACTTTTTTGAGACTGAATCTCTCAGGTGAATCTGGTGGATCAAAGAAGCTAGAGCCTCAGTGTTATGGCTCTATTGCTCATGGTCTGATTTCAGCTTGGGGCTCTGTTTATCTAAGATCTAAGTGCCCGGATGCAAAGAGTCTCTTGTGACCCCAAGCAGGAGATTCAAACAGTATGTGTGGATTCTCACATATGTAAGGCAGAAGACAACGGTGGGGGGGAGGGGGCTGGGGGGTCAAAAAGTTAGTCTATCCCTTGGGCTAGAAATGGACAACAAGCATGCCCGGCTCTCTTTCTTTACATCCTGAGTGCCATATTACCCTCGGCATATGAAATTCACCATGCACCTTAGAGTACCTACAGGCTAGCAAGGTTAGTAAGGGTGGCACAAGAATCCAGCAAAAATCTAGTTTGTCTCCAAAATCGAACCGAGCAGCATATGTTCTCCCCCTTGAAGTCAAGAATAGTCATCAAGGCCAATGACTCCAGTGTTGAGAATTATCACAGATTCTAATTCTCTGACTAAATCAAAAAAGCAAGTGGCTGGGTTGAGCTCCACAAATCCCTTGTGAGTTTAGGATTATGTTGTATTTCAGGTTGGAGGTTTGCTCTAAGACCAGCTACTCTGTGTAAGACCTCTCTGAGCTGAGAAGTGAGGGCTGCAAACCAGTGACCAAACTCTGGTTGGCTACCTTGGCCTGTTCTCACAAAGGAAATATGTCTGCTTGGTTGCTTGCTTGAGTAACTTTGCATCTTTGTACAGTTGTTGAGTTTCACTAAATTATTAAATATATTTTTAGGGCTGGGGAGATGGCTCAGTGAGTAGAGAGCATAAAGGTCTGAGCTCAGACTCCCCAGAATCCACCTACAGCTGCAGATACACTAGTAGGCATCTGCAGTCCCAGCACTTCTATGTCAAGATGAGAAATAGAAACATGAGATTTCCCAAATAATAGTCTGCCTTGTGTAGTGGCAAACAGGAGAGCCTGTCTCGAATAAGGAACAAGGAGAAGACCAACTGCTGAGAATTTGCTCTGACTTCCATTCTGGCACACACACACAAACGCATACATGCACATGTGTGTACACACACAAACACAGTCTTTACACACATACATACACACACACACACACACACACACACACACACACACCAGACTGCCAGTATTAAAACAGTATGGAACAGAAAAAAACAGGGGCTCTTAAGTGTAAGCAGGATTTCTCAGTCTCTGATAGGGTAAACTCAGGTCCTGGCATCGCTGAGTCTTTGTCTCGTATACTCGAGAGTGAATGAGTTTCACCAATGATGAAAGGAGAGTTGAAGAAGGAGTCTTTCCTATAGAGAAAAGGTTTGATGGTGAAAAATTTAAAGCTCTCTTACAAAAGGCAGAGCTTCAGAAAGCAATCGGGGCTCCAGAGAAGGACTGATGAGATGGTCCCAGGAAAGGGTGGAGTCACTCCCATGCAGAAGGGGACCAGAGAGGGAAGAACCCACAGAACTATCTCACCATGGTATTTCCTAAGACTTACGGCAGAAAATGGAGGAAGACTGAGGTAACGCCTATTGAGATGGGTTAATGGACTAATTCAGCACGTGGCAGGCCAAGACAATTGGGGTGCGCATGCTCTTTGCATGTTCTTCTGGACCAATACCAACCAGGGAGATAATGACCCGAAGTTCAGGTGTTACTCATCCAATTAGGGGAGCGGTCCCACCTTGAAGCTCCCTCTGCCCCTCCCCCATTTGACCTCGGCTCATCTGCTGTGCTCAGCATTAGCTGACCTTGTGAATGTTGCTGGTCTCTGACCTTGGTGGGGTCTGCTAGCCTTTAGTGCTCTCTTTCATGTGGCCAGCTTGTAGTTTCGACCATGGTCCTTTTTCCCTTACTGTTGATGGGGCGTTGACTCTCACTGCAGCTATAGCTGTGGGTTTTCTCAGCAACCTCATATTTGCCTCCTTGTCTCTGGGACAGACTGGATAAGAGGAGGCATTGTAGAGACTCACAATTGAGCCTGCTACAATGAGCTAATTGGAAGTGAGAATATGCAGAAAGACAACAATCCTGCCTATGTTCATAGGGGCGGAGCGTGTTTCATGGCAGCCAGCCGAAACCCACTGTCACTGGCTTTTTCCCAGAGCCCCGTTCTTCCTCTCATCAGGTAAGCTGGCTGTCTCCTACCCAGCTACAGGTGCCCTTCCTAAGCATTCTAGGCATGCCGTTTTAACTTGAAAGTTCTTTTCAACACTAAACTCTTTTTATTTTAACTGACATAGTATTGATGATAGTATTTTGAGGATACATCACATATGTAAATTTCAATACATAGCTCTTTTTACTGACATTTTTTCTTTTTTTATTGAATATCGTCTTCATTTACATTGCCAATGGTAAAACCTTTCCCGATATCCCCCCTCCTTTAAGACCCCCCATCCACTCCCTCTCCTCCTTCCCCCTGCCTTCACGTATATGCCCCTCCACCCGACACACTCCCACCTCCCGCCCCTCTTGCTTTCCCTTTGTTGGGGCCTCTGTTGAGCCTTTACCTGACCAAGGACCATTCCTCCCACTGATGCCCAACAAGGCCTTCCTCTGCCACATTTTTGGCTGGAACCATATGTGCCCCTTGGTTGATGGTTTAGCCCCTGGGAGTCTTGGGGCATCTGGGTGGCGGAAATCATTGTTCTTCCCATGGGGTCAATACATAGTTTTACACACCCAAGGCCTCTAGGATTCTGTGTGTTGGCCGGGGTGGGGGTGTGGATGGGAGGTGCTTGGTCCTTGCCACCAGAACTCTGGGCCACTGGGACCCACCCCTTGCCAGCTTGAATGGAGACAGAGATGGAGAAGACTGCCCTTGCCCTTGCTGAAATGTGTCAGCTTGGCTCTGAGGCAGACCACACCCCCATCTTCCTTCAGGACATCCTGCCCCAGGATTTCTAAATCAGTACCAAAGGCAACAGAGTGTAAACTCTACATTCCATTCTTTGTGTAAGAAAGTCCTGTGAAAATTCCCCACTTGGCAAAGAGGCGGCAGAGGAGCTGGTGAAAGCTGCTACTGTGTCCCAAGTTTAAGAGAAAATTCCCGTTTCTTCCACTGGAAAAATTCCCAAAGGGGACAGGTTAGGGGTTGGGGATTTAAAAAAAAAAAAGTTTACCTATTTGTTTAATTTTTGTATGTACTAGCGTTTTGTCTGCATATATGTCTATGCACCATGTACATGAACTGCCCATGCCAACCCCCCAAAAAAGCACTGGACGTTCTGATTCTTAAGTTACAGATGGTTTTGAGCCACCATGTGGAAGCTGGGAATCAAGCCAAAGCTCTTACTGATTGAGCTATTTACACACACACACACACACACACACACACACAAAACACCAGATTAGAGTTTATATCATGTCCTAAACTGTCACGTTCTACTTCAAAACTATTCCTTTTTATTAATTTACATGTATGAATATTTTGCCTGCATGTATGTCTGCATCACTTGCATGCCAGGTACCTATGGAGGCCAGAAGGGGACATGACATCCCCTGGAACTGGAGTTACAGATGGTTGTGAGCCACCATGTGGATGCTGGGAATTGAGCTCAGGACCTCTGGAAGAGCAGCCAGTGCCCTGAGCACTGATAAATTCCCAGCCCCAACAATTCCACTTTGAAATGAGATTGGGGCTACAGAGTCCCCCCTCTCTTGCCAAGTCTCACTGTGGCTTAGCGTGCTAAAGGCACAGAGAATGACAGCCAAATGAATCCTGTTCATGTTTACAGCAAGATTTCTGAAAACTTACAAGACTGCATGAAAATTTTCCCCCTTCTCTTATGTAACACAATCAACATCTGTTCTGAGGAATGTAAGTGGGGAAATAATGACGTGATGGAAAATGGTGCCCTTTAGAGTCAGCAAGCCTACACTGAACTCCACCTGATCACTGGCTTACTCAACCTTCCACTCTGCTCACCATCTTCAAAGGCCAAACTCAATAGTTCTGACATTATGAGACTATTCAAGGATGAAATAAGGAAACATATTGCTTGGTGCCAGTTGGAGAGTCCAGGAATGGGAAATGGTTGTGAATGAAAATGGCAGCTTATGGAGTGGCATCTGAAAGATGCTCCTAGAGCCCACTTCCGGGATGGAGGGGATTTGATTCCTGGCCAATGGGAACCAGCCAGAAGAAACAGTTCTATTCGGTCCACCCCTCCCGAGGGCAAGCCCTATCCTTAGAGCAGTTGCGGGGGTAGACCTGGCCCCCTCACCCTGTCTGCGGAAGTCACAAAGGATGCTTCAGCTTCTGAGCCTCTTTAGCTTTAGAGCACCCCATGCTCAAAACACACAACCAGATTCTGCAACTAAGCAACATTCTCAAGTGCCTTTGAGTGCCATTTCTAGTGCCTTTGAGTTTGAGGAGCAATGCTCTATAGCAGCATCCTTTGAGACAAGGTCGCAGATCCAGATCAGCAAGAGCTAGCTAGTGGCCATTTTTGGTCTGTGACTACAGAGGAAAGCTCAGAATAGGGCTCTGCCAGCTGTCTTGCAAAGGTGTGCTGCATAGGGCAGCCAGTTCCGCCCCCACCCCACCCCACCCCCACCCCCACCTCCCTCAGGGCAAGCTGATAGGAGTCAGTGGTTCATTAAAATAAGGTTAAACAGTCTTTACAAAATGCAGTCACACTGACTTAGAGGGTATAGAGAGGGTAGAAGAAAGGCAACTTTCTTATCTTGGAGGGGAATAACCAGAGAAGGTCTTGGTTGCTAGGCACTGGAGCTCATCTTCCTGATTTATGTCATCCTGTTTTTCCAGTAAAGACTCCCGCAATATTGCATTAGTCAAAGAATTCTGCAACATCATTTGAATGACATAAGGCATCTGCTTGTGTCTGAACATGACTCAAAGGGCAGACTTGTGCCAACCCATCTGTTCCTCTGAGACTATACCCAGAATTAATTATATTAGAAACTTAAAAACAACAGGCTCACTCTGACAGATGACCCTGGTGGATGGATAGAAAAAAGACCATGTGGCAAAAAACCACAGTTGGTATTCCCTCCTTCTGCTGTGCCCTAAAGAAAATCCAGAGATGCTTTCATGGCTGGGTATCACTACTCAAAAGAAAAATGCCCAAATCTACAAACTTAACTAAGCTATGTGGGTAGCTAACGCATAAGATAAGATGTATTTTGCAAGGTCTCTTCGTACAAAATTCTCTGGGCAAGATTCCCACTAAAGGCCTTTTGTTCTGTCTGGGATGCTAGTCTATAGGAGTTGTCATCTACATTCTCATTGAACAGTTTCTGGTCAGCTAATGCTCTCTGGAAACATCCTCACATGTATGCCAGGGGTGTGTCTTCCAAGTGACTCCAAAGTCAACCCAATTGCCTGCATTTTACAGAACCTTTCTCTTGGACTCACTCAGCTACGGCTTTCTTGAGTTCATCCCACAGTCCTGGCATCTCCCACTCCTGGGGTTTCCATTGTCACTTGGTCCTCTGCTTTACAGATTCATGCAGTGGCTCTTTGGACTTTGCTGTGGGAAATTCAGCCCTGAGCCACATCACCTTGCTTTGGTGACTTTCTGGAAGATTGCTGCAAGCCTCTGTGACCCCCTTCAGTTTATTATTCAGGCACGAAAGCAACACATAGATGACATTACCAATTCTGTTACTATCTCTAAATATAACCACCCCTACCACTACAGCTATAGCAGATTCAGTGGCCCATGAAAGCTGTGGTCTTGCCTTCAAGGCACTTTTCCTATTGTCTCACCCTGACCTAGCAACCTTCCCCCATAATGATCCAATGGACTTTGTTTATAGCACTCTAATGTTTATCTAGCCCACAGATCCAAATTCCTCCACATTCCTCCAATAAACCAGCTCCAAGGACTTGCAAGCCATGGAATCCAGAAATTACCTCACTCCTGGCACCAATTTTCTCTTTAGTTCCTTTTTACATTTCTGTGACTAATCACCCAACAAAGAGCAACTTAAGAGTTCTAAAGTT
Source organism: Apodemus agrarius (assembly GCA_964023405.1). Classification (NCBI taxonomy): domain Eukaryota; kingdom Metazoa; phylum Chordata; class Mammalia; order Rodentia; family Muridae; genus Apodemus; species Apodemus agrarius. The sequence continues at coordinate 76,458,467 of OZ030015.1, forward strand.
TTGAACTCTGTATGTTTGAAGGCCAATTATACTGGAGAAGGCATGATAGATAGCAGGAATGTCAGCCGGCTGAGCACATTGCATGGACAGAGCAGAGAGAGATGAACGATCAGACGGATTCCATCTTTCTCCTTTATAGACACTTGGGAATACCCATCTGTATTATTGCTCCACATCCAAGGTGTGTCTTCCTTCTTCAGTTAAACATCTCTGGGAAAAAACACCTCGCAGGCATGACCAGAGATATACCCCAGAGATTATTTCAAATCTTGTCAAGTTGACAGTAACTGTTAAATGGACAGTCTAGAATTAGGGGTGTTCATGTCAACTCTTTTATGTAGTAAGATTGGCAGCCAGAGAACTTTTTCAGCAAGCAAGGGCTTGGTTGCTGAACATAGGTTACAAAAGTAAAGTGAAAGACGTCAAAGAGAATTGTGACGTTTGAAAGCAGTTCTATGAACACTAGGGGAAGACACAGAGTGGAGCCCAGGGCTTCCCAGTGCTGGAGAAGGCCAGCTGCAGTCAGAAACATTTTTAACTGAATAAAAAGAGGAATTTGCTGACAGTGAGAACTGTGCACTGTCCTGGGCTGACATCAGATATAGGGAATTACCAGTGTGGGGATCTCTATCACGGGTGAAATCAGCACTTTACATAAAAAAATCCCATCTGCATCAAGAACAGCCAAAGAGTATTATTATTAGTGATTTGGGGTAATAATAATTAAAGGGCCAAACTTTGCAAGTACATGATTGCAAAAATACACTTAACATATAATAAAGGTTGTTTATGTATCAGCTGTCCCTTCTTTCTTAGTACTTTATCTTTATTATGGTCCTTTAAAATTTTTTATTTAAAATATTTTCATCCATTTTAATCATATTCTTTCCCTTCCTCTAACTCCTCTCATATGCTCCTCTCCAAATTTCATGTCCCCCCTCTCTCCTTCTCTTCGATCTCTCCCCTCTGATACAAACCACAAATAACAAAAGGAAAAAATCAAAACAAACAAATAAAAAATACCAAAACAAAACAAACAAACCCTCATCCCCACATGAACAACAAACAAGTATGGAGTCCATTTTGTGTTGATCCTGGACACCAGTGGAGCTTGCCTTATAATGTGGTCAATACACCCAGCTACACTCTAGTGTAGAAAGCAGATTTTCCCTTTACCAGTGGGTACCGATTACAAATAGCTTCTTGGTTAGCTTCTTAGTCTCTGCTTGCCCTTCTCAGAGCTGGCATTTTCCTCCTGTGTGAACTTGTGAAGGTCATGTATGTTCAGCTGCTACTCTTAAGTACTTTCAATATGAATTCACTTAGAGTGGAAGGAAAAGGAAGGATAAGAGTCCCATGAACTGCCTGCAACCTGCAAGTTCTCATCTTAGATGCAGAATGATTATATCTCTCACAAGAATGTTACCACAGAGACAGCAGGAGCGAAACAAAAAGACTAATGATTAAGGAGACAGGCAGTGATTTTTGAGTGTGAAATACCCCTCGTAGGTTTATGTGCTGAACTCTTCTTTCTCAAATGGTGGCGCCGTACTGGGGGTGGGGAGCATGGTGGAGCCTCACTGGAAGAAGCAGGTCCCTGAGGGAACCTTTGGGAATAGGTTATCCTTGTCTACTTTCTGTGTTTGTCCCATAGTCCTGGTTCATGATGGTCTGAAGAAACTACCTCTGCCACCTGTGCGTGTTACACGGGTACAACATCTGAGCTCTGCCCTGTCCTGGCTTCCCTGCCACAAAGGCCTGAGAACCTTTAAAAGCATGAGTCTTATAAGCAAGAAACTTTCTTCTTGACAGGCGTTGTGACCACAACAACACAAATGTAGCCACTGTGGTGTGGAAGAATATGGAGCAGGCATATTGTATTGGATAAGAGCCTAAGGTTTTCCAATCCTAAGATGCTGGGATTCTAGGAAAACATCTGAGCTTCTGTTTGAAAGTAAAAAGCCTCTTATAAGAAGGGAACGAATCACTGTATAAATTATTCAGGATTTCAAGTCCTTTGGGGAATTGTTCCCTGAAATTTGATTGAGGTGGATATCTCCCATCTCTCCAGATCAGGGATGAATTTTTTTTTCATCTCTCACATTCAGAGATAGATGGTTGGTCAGTAGGATATAAGAACTAGGTGTCCCCTCAGCCCATGCCATAGTGATTGCCAAAAACACCACCTCCTGCAAAATTTACAATTAACCATATTTCCGAATCCCAGAACCACTATGAGGCGAATTGCGATGAAGTGGTATTGCAAATGCATCTTTCTGCAGAATAATGACGCAGCGGTTGGGTTTAGACATTATTAGTTTTACTGCATTGCAAGTAGTGACCTTAGATAGGTGACTTAGGCAAAGTGCCAGCCTTGGGAAAATAAGAACAGTCATATCCCCAAGGGTTACTAGAGAACATCATACATGTAAAGTATTTAGAATAGTGGGGGAGGGCAAGAAGAAATGTCTTTAGCTATGCTTGCTACAGACTTCCTAGTGTCCAGTAGCTGGGAGAAAGTTGTACTTGCATGGACACATTCTTACAGCACAGTGGCCAACACGACAGGGACATAAGGTGAAAACCATGGTAACACATTCTATGACTCTTCCACATAGACAGTCTATATGAAATTAGTCACTAACTTATCACTTTGCTATCTATCAAAGTCCTTCATGAGTAGTTAGAGATGTAGCTCACTGTGATAGCACTTGCCTAGCATATACGAGGCTGAATTGCTATAAGTTTAAATTGCTAGAAGAAAAATATATGTACTTATATACATATATATTATACATATATCATATGTTATATATGTGTTTATACACACACATATATATTATGTATTATATATAATATATACATATGTTCTTCTTTATTAAGTGAACTGCGTGTACTTGCAACCAAAGAAGGCAACTTGCTGCGGACCTACTAAGCTACTTGCTGCAGACCTACTAAGCTACTTGCTGCAGACCTACTAAGCAGCACTCTTTCAAAAACTCAGAACACATTATGGTTTTTACTCAATATATATGTAAAAAAAATTTACTCATCTTTGATGGTCAATGTCTTTCCAAACCTTTACCATCCAGGCCAAATGACTTTATCACGAAGACTTTCTTCCAACAACACTTGACCGAAGCTGCCTCCCTTGTTTCTGGCCCCTTACGGCTTTATGCCTGTGTTCCTGCACTTTACATACTTCCCTCTCACTTACAGTTGTCTTGTGACCTCCACGCCTAGATCTGAAGTGCTTTGGAAGCACTTATTATCTTATTTATCTTTATATCCCCTCTTCTGACTGGATCCCTTCATCCTGCCTTCCCGTTACCCAGTTACGAGACAGCACCTCACCTCATGCACTGTGCGGAGTTGATAAACCTGGGTTGGCTTGGGAATCCTGAGAGTACAGGGAAGCACAGAATTGGAATAGAGATTTGGAAGTTCCCTGTCTAGCCTGCATGTGAGTACGTGTTAGAATGAGATGTTTATCATGTGAGCATAAGTTCTAATACACCCTTAGTATGTATCAATGATCAGTTGCTAGCCACTGTAGTTCCCCTCTGTGACAATGTCCTCTCTCAGCCTCCAATGATGAAGATGGTGGTGACTCATGTTGCTCCACCGCATCTGCAGCTTACGCTAAAAGGGATCAGGACAGCCATTTACAGGAAGCCAGTTACCCCTGGCTGACCTGGCAAGACCAGATGAGCTCTGCCAACAGCACCCTCCCACTGCAACTTTCCAACAGAGACCTGGGGATCCTCAGCCAGGAGCCATAACCCCCAGAGTTGCTATGACAACAAGAGCAGCACTGATAGCAACCTTGTCCATTGAGCAGGCACTGCACACCAGCCTCAGTACTGAACATCTTAAGGTATCATCTTCACTTCTCCAAGTTTCCTGAGAGGCTGAATCTACTAAAAGGCCAGAAAACAAGAACATAGAATATAAGAAGACAGCATCGGCAGGTTGAGTATTTTAAGAAATTTCAAGATTTGACTGCCCATCTGCAGCACCCCCTGTCTCTCACCCTTTTCATCCCTCGAGGCTCAAGAGGGAGGCTTTGTTTAATTCTCCCTGTTTGACTACAGGCCAGATCCTCCAGATAAGGATAAGTTCCTTTCTTTCAGTGTCTGGGTTGACATCATTTAGAGCTCAGATGACCTGGGTCTCAGGCTATTTTCTATTCTTCAAGCCCATTGGTCCCCTAAAATGATTTATATCCCCCTCTGAATTGCCTAGATCCTCCTCCCCATTTCTCCCATTCTCTGTATTCCCTGATGAGAGTGTATATGCTTCTAAGACTCAGTGGGTTGCTGGGTCTTCTTTACCTTCCAGGTACATCATTGTACACATAATTTGCACACATTTTCTGGTGTTAGTCTACGTACTGTTAGTTCAATCTAATGAACTCAACTATCAAATCCACGGTAGCAAGAGGAAAAGTTCTTGTTGGTACTACCAAGCTACAGTTGAGTCCATCTCACAGATGAGGAACCCAGAACATAGAGACACTCGGTCCCTCTGTCCATAATATCTCTATTCTGAATTCGATAGTATCTCTACAACTGAATGTGAATCTCCAGGAAGGACAGAAATGTCCTGTAGCAGATTCTATCAGGGCACTTTCTTAAGGGTTGCAAACGTCAGTCTGGTGAGAAAAAAACATCAGAAGTACCAGGGAGAATGAAATACCAAGTAGCAGAAAAAAACAACAAAGAGCTCTAAGTCTCATCAGCTGGGGAGTCCCTAGGGTTTGGCCATACTGTTTCCTGCCTTAGAATTTGTGAACCCGGGTTGACCTTTGTATCATTTACATGGTGGGGCTTCTTTGCAAGGAGAAGCACCACTTGCGGACTTAGTGAAAACCTGCGTGGACTCAGAAATCACCCACATCACATGACCCATGTGCTCCTTTATCCCTTGTCAACTCGACACAAGCTAGGGTCCTATGAGAAAAGGAAACATCAGTGGGGGGAAAAGAAAAGAAAACTTCATCAAATTGCCTATTAGCAAGTTGCTAGGGGTATTTTCCTGATTAATGGTTGATGTTGGAGTGGCCCAGATCACTGGGGGTAGGGCGTGGGAGGGATGTGATTCTGGGCAGATGGTCCTGGGGTGGGGGTGGGGGTAGGGGTGGGGGGTGGGGGGTGCAGGGAAGGCTAGTTGAGCTAGCCAGTAAACAACAACCATTCTTCTGTGAACTCTGGTTCAGTTCCCACCCACAAGTTCCTGCCTGCTTCAGTCCCCGCGTTAGCTTCCCTTCTTCTGTAGACTGTGTTCTAAACGAGTAAGTCAAATAACCTTTTCCTTCCCAAGAGCTTTGGCCAGTGCTTTATCAGGGACTCAGAAAGCGCACTGCACAGCCCACTCCTCAGGCCAGACTCTGCAGACTGTCACCCATGGGAAAGATCTCTTATTCGGATTCGGCTTTATTGGCTCCCTACCCTGTTCACTGGGATGTCTGTTCCTTAATGTGTCAGTTCCTTAATGTATCAGGTCCACTTATAAAATGACCGAGGCAGGGAGGGGATGGCTGACAACACTCGAGGTGTCTACAGCGAAGAGCTGAGACTGCAGCTAAGCTAAGATGCGGGATGTGACCCCTCTTCTTTCTGTTTTTGTTTCTTTGTTTCTTTCTCTTCCCTCTTCCTTCCTTCCCTTTCTTCCTTCCTTCCTTTCTTTTTTCTTCCTTCCTTCTTTCCTTCCTTCCTTCCTTCCTTCCTTCCTTCCTCCTTCCTTTCCTCTCCTCTCTTTCTTTCTTTCTTTCTTTCTTTCTGTTTTGTCTCCATTTTTTTGTTTTTTGGGGTTCTGTTTTGTTATTGTTGGGTTTTTGTTTTGTTTTGTTTTGTTTTGTTTTGTTTCGGTGTAGCATTACTTAGAGCTTCTGTGGTAGAGCCCATGTTACCTAGGCTGGGTAGAAGAGAAGGTAAGTTTATCGATCTGGGTTCCATTTCACTCTAGTGGCTCTGTTTCCAAAGTCACCACTATTGCCAAAAAAATACCCGTGTCCCTTTGTTTTCTGTCAGCTCTGTGGACACCCGGCTCCTTATCAGTGAGAGGAGAGTCTATTTCTCCACAGCTCTGTTTACTCATTATCTACAGCATTCTTTCCAGGTTGGTTGTCTATTGTACGGGTCCTTCTTCTTGCTGGGTTTTTGTTTGTCCATTTGGATCTACCTGGCCCCCTGCCTTCTGTATCTCACCCCACATGCTCAACCTTTACCAGAAGGTTGGACGAGACCCTGAGTGGGCTGCAGGGCAAGGGGGCGGACAGCGTGAGGGTTGAGCCCACTTTATAATTCCCTAAGACGGTTAAGTAGACAGACAAAAAGGGTCATATTTAATTAAGTTTTGTAGTGGATTTATTTGTAAATGAACCATGCCTGTCTTATAAATATTACCTGGGGTTGTTTCCGACTTTGAAATGGTTTTAGGCCGTGACAGAAATTGCAAAACTCACTGATCCCAATCTTCCTCTCAAGAGCACATGACCAGAACCGCACACAAACAAGCTGTGAGATAGCTAAAGCACTCCCGTGTTAAGTCGTGGAGTGCAAAGCACCCTGGGAAAGGGTTGCCCTGAGGTAGGACTGAGTATCAAGTGCAGGATGCTGAGTTAAAATTCCATTTCGGAGAACTAATTAATCAGCACATAATCTTGCACGAGGGGGTTGGGGGGCACACTTTTTATACTAAACAAAAGTGCTGTTAACTGAACTTCGAATTCCCTGGCTTATCCTGTATTTTTATTTGAATGTGGCAACTTTACCAAGGGGTCGAGATCTACTTCTTCTGGCAGACAGCATTTAAATTCTCCAGCCCTCAGGCTCCTCAAGGTTGAACAAACCTAAGGTGTTTTGCAACTCAGCAGTTTTGCAATTCTATGACTCAGATGCTAATGAGAGGGTGCTGTTAGGTAAGGTATTTAATCTCTTGCTGGATCAATTTCTTTATCTTCAAAGTAAGACCTCTTGTGCAGCCAGTGGATGACCTGGCCTATGCCTCCGTCATGGATAACTAAAGCTGGATGTTAGTTATATAGAAGAGCTTCTCTTGGTAGCTGCTGAGGATAAGGGAAAGACCTGCGTTCTGATGTCTTCCTGTTGTTTGTAAAGGAGGAGGGAATAGGCGACAGGAACACACTGAGTCCCTGCAGAGCCACGGAAGTGATAAGTCACAGAGGGCTGGCTGACCCATGCAAATGTGCTTGGGTCAGCTCCCAGCTCCCTTTGCCAACTGGGAAGTCACAAAGCCACATCTGCTTCCCTGGCCACATCCTTCCCAGTGATTCCTTTGCCAAAGAAAGGCTTTCAGACACTTGAGAAAGGTGTCCCTGAGTTACAGGGGGTCATGTAAACCTCAGAGGACCCGGGGAAGGAGGACTCCCCACTTTGAACCCCCTTTATACTGCTTTTCTGAAAATTTACTTTTGAAAGTTAAATTTTGTTTGTTGACAATTTCATAATGTATGTAATGTGTGGCTTACTCTCCCCTCATAGCTGTGGATGTGTCTGTGATCCATTCAGTTTAACCAGGGCTATCGGATTGAGATTCGCCACTGGAATCTGGTGGCGTCAGCAGTGAGAATCTATCAGTAGCAAACAGATGGGCAATGAGTGTGTGTGTGTGTGTGTGTGTGTGTGTGTGTGTGTGTAGTCCTCTCAGTCCTTTCTCCATCCGTTCCTGACTATTAATGAGCCTATTCTTTTGAAGACCCAGTGTAGGCCTTCATAGATGCTTTGAGTTTGTGGTCACAATGGTGGATCTGCCCAGAAGATCACATTTTGTAGCCATTCTCCCTATCTTCTGGTTTTTACATTAGAGAACATAGAATAAATATATAGCTGGGGCCTAACCCTTATTGGTCATGCATTCTGAACACCTTGTACAACCATGATCTTATTTGCTGTCGTTAGCTGGGGAGAGAGGTTTCTCTGAATAAGGCTGAGAATAGCATTGCCTGTGAATATAGTCACAATTATTTAGAAGATACTTTGGTGTTATGTTTGTTACAGGAATTTTCCGGTCCAACTTCATCAGTACAGAGAGGGTCTTTGATTGGACGGGGAAATAGGGGGCAGAGCTAGGAGTTGTAGGTGGGAAGGTGCTTGGTGTGCACCGGAAGAGAGAGAGAGAAGAACCAAGATGGCTTCAGATGATTTTCTGGTGTTTGCAAAAGGTTGGAAATATTGGGATAAGACTTTTACTGTATTGGCATCTTGTAATTGTGTCTATAATATACATAAATCTAATTGGATAACTAATCAAGCTTTAAGAGTTATGCTTCTACCAGGTAATTGGATGGTAAGCTGGCAGACCGTGGGTATAGAATGGTAGTGAGAGGAATTGGGGGGGGAGGGGGAAAGGGGTCCTCCACCGGAGAGATGGCTAACAAAGGGATGGCTGGGTGAAATGGCCCAGCAGAGACCCTATGGCCCTGCAGGGCCGGAGAGTTTGCAGACCTAGAGACCAGCAGCACAGGGGAGTTGGCTGCGGCAGGAGTGTGGGAGCATGCTCAGAACTCACAGAGGGTTGGCGGGTCTATCTTTTTTAATATTTCCCACAACATATGTCAACTTTGCTAACCAGCATTATTCAGCTCCCTACCTTGGCTGATGACCTACTTCATCATGGCTTTTTGACCAAGTTTATAGTGTCAGACACAGATTCTGTGAATTGAGCTTCAAAGCTGGTTAGAAATAGGTTGGTTACTCCCACCAGTAGTGCCACTATTGCATTAGTTTGTTTACTGTTTGTTTTTTGTTGTGGTTTTGAGATGAAGCCTTATCTCTCTCCCAGTTGACCTTAACATCATCATGCAGCCAAGATTGGCTTAAATTCCTGCTTCTCTTGCTTCTACTTCCAAAATTCTGCCATCACAGGCATGCACCAAGATACTGAGCTCTAGACAGCAATTCTTATGTGCAGCTCTGACCCGAGTTTAATCCCCAGAACTCAAGAGAAAGACTGAGTGTGGTGATATACACTTGTTCTCAGCACTGGGGAGATGGAGACAGAGGTACTGAGGAACTCATTAGCAGGCCAGCCTCACCCAACCAAGGAGTTCCAGGAAAAGACAGAGATCCTATCTTCAAATATGAGGTAGAGGCATCCTGAGGAATGACTCTCTAGCCTCACATACTTACACACTAGCACACATACATACACAAACTTGCATGCATATACACACACATACACACACCAACAAACACACACATACATACATACATATATACATACACAAATGTACACATATACATACACATGAACACACATACATGGACACACATACATACACATACATGCGCGCACACATTCATACAAATACACACACAGACACAGACACAGACACACGTACACACACACACAGACACACACATACATACATATATACATACACAAATGTACACATATACATACACCACGAACACACACATACATGGACACACATACATACACATACATGCACGCACACATTCATACAAATACACACACAGACACAGACACAGATATACGTACACACACACACACACACACACACACTTCTATCTTACTGTGATTATTCCCCTTTATTCCACTCCCAGGACTTCACTCTAGTTCTCAGCTTTATTGCATCTTGCCTGGACTAGTGTAATCCGCTTTGTCAGTTTCTCAAACAGCATTTACTGGGATAGGGTAAATGTAAGAGAAGCTCCAAATGAAAGCACCATGAACGAGATGGAGGTTTAATTAACGTTATGAACTCGTATGGCAGCTCTACCCACGTAAGCAGACTCAGGCTCAGCTGTCTTGCTGTTCTGTCACGCCAGAGTCACCCTGCCCATCTACCGTGTCCATATCCCAGCCTATGGAGGAGGGTAAGCAAGCAGAGGCCCTGACTTTTAAAGGCATGACCCAGAAATTACATTATAGCTCCCACGGAACTGTCTAGAACTCAGCCATATGACCACAGTTGCTGCCAGATAAACTGGAAGATGTAATCTTTATTCTGGGCAGTCCTGTGGTCAGCTAAAAACTGGAGTTTCTTTCTTTTTTTTTTTTTAAGCTTTAAAATATTTTCTTTCTTTTTATTTGATATATTCTTTATTTACATTTCAAATGATTTCCCCTTTCCTGGCTCCCTGCTCCCGGAAAGTCCCATAAGCCCTTTTCCCTCCCCCTGTTCCCCCATCCAACCCTTCCCACTTCCCTGTTCTGGTATTCCCCTACACTGATGCACTGAGCCTTTCCAGAACCAGGGGCCACTCCTTCCTTCTTCTTGGACATCATTTGATATGTGGATTGTGTCTTGAGTATTCCAAGTTTCTAGGCTAATATCCACTTACAGTGAGTGCATACCCTGAGTGTTCTTTTGAAACTGGGTTACCTCACGTAGGATGATATTCTCCATCTCTATCCATTTGTCTAAGAATTTCATGAATTCATTGTTTCCATTGTGTATATATACCACATTTTTTGTATCCATTCCTCCATTGAGGGACATCTGGGATCTTTCCAGCTTCTGGCTATTATAAATAGGGCTGCTATGAACATAGTGGAGCATGTATCCTTATTACATGCTGGGGAATCCTCTGGGTATATGCCCAGGAGTGGTATAGCAGGGTCCTCCGGAAGTGTCATGCCCAGTTTTCTGAGGAACCACCAGACTGATTTCTAGAGTGGTTGTACCAACTTGCAATCCCACCAGCAGTGGAGGAGTGTTCCTCTTTCTCCACATCCTCGTCAACACCTGCTGTCTCCTGAGTTTTTAATCTTAGGCATTCTGACTGGTGTGAGGTGAAATCTCAGAGTTGTTTTGATTTGCATTTCCCTAATGACTAACGGTGTTAAACATTTCTTAAGGAGCTTCTCAGCCATTCGAAGTTCTTCAGGTGAAAATTTTGTTTAGCTCTGTACCCCATTTTTGGATAGGGTTATTTGGTTTTCTGGGGTCTAACTTCTTGAGTTCTTTGTATATATTGGATATTAGCTCTCCTTCAGATGTAGGGTTGGTGAAGATCTTTTCTCAATTTGTTGGTTGCCAATTTGTCCTTTTGACGTGTCTGTCTTTTGCCTTACAGAAACTTTGTAATTTTATGAGGTTCCATTTGTCAATTCTTGATCTTAGAGCATAAGCTATTGGTGTTCTGTTCAGGAACTTTCCCCTTGTGCCCATGTCCTCAAGGGTCTTCCCCAGTTTCTTTTCTATTAGTTTCAGTGTGTCTGGCATTATGTGGAGGTCCTTGATCCACTTGGAGTTGAGATTAGTACAAGGAGATAAGAATGGATCAATTCGAATTCTTCGGCATGCTGACCTCCAACTGAACCAGCACCATTTGTTGAAAAGACTATCTTTTTTCCACTGGATGTTTTGAGCTCCTTTGTCAAAGATCAAGTGACCATAGGTGTGTGGGTTCATTTGTGGGTCTTCAATCCTATTCCAATGATCCACCTGCCTGTCACTGTAGCAATACCATGCAGTTTTTAACACTATTGCTCTATAGTATTGCTTGAGGTCCGGGATACTGATTCCCCCAGAAGTTCTTTTACTCTTGAGAATAGTTTTAGCTATCCTTGGTTTTTTGTTATTCCAGATGAATTTGAGAATTGCTCTTTCTACCTCTATGAAGAACTGAGTTGGGATTTTGATGGGGATTGTGTTGAATCTGTATATTGCCTTTGGCAAGATGGCCATTTTAACTATATTAATCCTGCCAATCCACGAGCATGGAAGATTTTTTCATTTTCTGAGATCTTCTTCAATTTCCTTTTTCAGAGACCTGAAGTTCTTGTCATACAGATCTTTCACTTGTTTGGTTAGAGTCAGCCAACATCAAACTAAATGGAGAGAAACTTGAAGCAATCCCACTAAAATCAGGGACTAGACAAGGCTGCCCCCTCTCTACATATCTTTTCAATATAGTACTTAAAGTACTAGCTAGAGCAATTCGACAACATAAGGAAGTCAAAGGGATACAAATTGGAAAGGAAGAAGTCAAACTATCACTATTTGCAGATGATATGATAGTATACTTAAGAGACCCAAAAAAACTCCACCAGAGAACTCCTACAGCTGATAAACAACTTCAGCAAAGTGGCTGGCTATAAAATCAACTCAAGCAAATCAGTAGCCTTCCTATACTCAAAGGATAAGCAGGCTGAGAAAGAAATTAGGGAAATGACACCCTTCACAATAGCCACAAACAATATAAAGTATCTTGGTGTGACTCTAACCAAACAAGTGAAAGATCTGTATGGAGTTTCTCTTCATAGAACAAGGATAAGAATATAAACCTGTGTTTACTGTGCAATGTGGAAGCCATGTATAACTATTTAAATTAAATGTATTAAAATTCAGTAACAGCAAACATTCCTCAGAGCACCTCTAAGGTATTCAATAGCCAAGGGTGACAGCATAGATTTAGACCATCTCAATCCTCATGTGACACTCTACTGGCTAGAGTGACTGTCGATCACCAAGACTCTCAACTGTGCCCCTCCCAGATGTTTCCCACATATCTTTCCATAGGATCATGTCACCTGGGTGTTATAAGTTTTTCTATATGAACCCCCAAACATTATTTTAACACTCCCATCCTTTCTTTTACTACAGAGCCTATATACCCACCATCTCTACCATCTGGGATCCTTCTCTAGTTTGCAACATAGGGAAGTGTTGCAAACACATCAGGTCATTGTGCATTCCTTGTTCTTCCCTTGAGGCTTAACCTACTCCCCTTTCTCTCTTGACTAACTTGTTAAATCTCCTTGTTACCTGCTGTTCAAAGTTTTCCCACCCTGTCCCATTGGCTCTAGAACATCCCAAGCTATGTTCCACTAGAGCATCGCACAGTGAGCTGTTATCTAATGTCGGATGTTTATCTCCTCCATGAATTATCTTAGCAAACTTCCTACCTAGCCCCAGTGTACTTATTTGACAGTGTGCAGAAAGTGCTCATGAAGAACATGTATGACAGGAGAAATGTTTCTCTTTAAATAGTCATAAAATACTAGTAACAACACTACCACTTAGCTATGATTTTAAAGTATCATTTAGGTTTGTGTTTGGTCCTTGGTATTCATGAGATTTGATTCCAGGATCTACAAAGATACCAAAATACCAGGATAACTAGACATACATACATACATGCATATATACATGCATATGTATATGTGTATTTGCATGTATGTATGTATGTGTGTATATATATACATATATATATGTATATATATATTCAGACAGACATAGAAAGGAGACTCTATAATTCTATATTTAGCTAAGAGGCAGACTTGGGATAGTGGTTCAAGTCTTGTGTGTATGGGAAACATGCTAAATGAAACTGATGGGAATCAGTAATATTTAATATTTATGCAACAGAATTCTATGATGGGTTTATAAGGAGAATGCCATTTCTACCTTTTAGGAATAAGTCCTAACCATTAGGAAAAGAGTTTAACAACAGTCTCTTCCTCCAATATTATTGTATATGATGTATACATATATACACACATACTTACAAGCAATTTGCATATTATTGGGCACATCCTTTTGTATAGTTTGTTATCTCTAACTTACATCTAAATCCCAATGCATTGCCTATAGGCCACACCACTTCATTTACAAGGATTCAGTGTAGTACTTGCTGCATAATAAATTCGAAGTTTTACTCTCTGGGATTTTCTGCAATTGTTCTTAAAAGTCCTTTGATTCTACAGTTGGTTGCACGTGTAGACACACAGCCAATGGACACAGAGTGTCAACTGCATAGAAGTGTGTCGGAAGGCTTCTGTGGGCTGTCCGAGAAGGTCCGTGTGAACAGAGAGTACGAAGGGTGATGTGAGCGGTGCCTGGATCCTCTCAGGAGGCTAGGGTTTCCGAGCAGCTCCTGGGATGTGTGAGCATGGGGAAATACTCTCCGGCAATTCCACCAACAAGCTCGACTTTTCTCTCTTCAAGAGAAGTTATGTTTTGCCGTTTCCAGCAGCAGCAAGACTACCCAAGACACACAAAGTTCTCTGTGCCTGACTTTGGCCCTACTGATTTCCTAATCCCTGTATCTATAAAAGCAAGAAGCGTTGACTTTAATTAAATGCCTACATCACCCAAATCCAGGGACATCCAGATTTTTAAAGACAATTTTTATTCAAAAAATTATTTTTTGGTTCTTTCAGCTAGGATAAAAACAAGTACAAACAATGGGTTTTACGAACCAGTGTGAAAGTACTCGGTATGCTCTTGTGGCTTTAGAGTCACATGGTGACAGGCACTGCTAGTAACTTCTACTTCGTTTGAGCAGCATTTCTTTGCTTACAAAAATCTGCCCCTACCATGCCTTCCTTTAAAAGGAGAGCCTCAGCTATCCCGAACCTTCTATGATCAGCAGGAACACCATTAGGCTGTCGGAGTAGCCTGCAGGGAGCCGGTGCCGTTGAGTTGAGGAAGGCAAACACTACAGCCAGTACAATGTCATGTACTGACCTTCTGTTGAGAGCGGAACACTGTTTCATGCAGAGGAGCACAGCACACGCACCGTAATGAAGTTTAGAGGAACAAACCATGGGCTTGGGCACCAGAAAGCCTGTACTCTTAACCTTTCGCTGATATTTGCACATCTAACCAACTCACAAAGTCCCCCTGATGCTTTCACTTCCTCGTTTATAAAACAGACATGAAATATTTCTTGCAGGATCATTAGTATTTTGTGAGGATGAGGTCTTACTATGCTGCCACCCTTGAGGTCCAACTTCTTGGCTTAAACACGCCATCTTCCTGCTTCAGCCTCTGGTAAACTGATAGTCCAGGCACACAGGCTCGTGACACTTTGCCTGGTGTTGGTGGGATGGTTTTAAGGAGAAAAAAAATGAAGCGATGCATGCAAACGTAGTTGTCAGAAAAGTTAATCTGGGTAACCACTTTACCAAATTGTACCGTTGTGATCTGGTCTCTGAGAGGAACATTTTCAAAACCAATACTATCAAGCAGACACCTATAATAATTTTTAAATAGGCCTCTAAATTCTATTTGTGGGGAAATACTCTTAGGGAAACTTCTCACAATCTTTTTTTCTGCTCTAGTCCTTCTTCCCTCTTCCTATGTGTCTACAAACCCTTGTATTTGCTGAAACCCTCCCTAACTCTTAAAACGTCTTAAGCAACCTCCTGTGGATTCTGGACTGTTTTACTTTTTCTCTTACTCATCCTCACCAGAGAGAACAATATAGACTGTGGACCCGTATTAGTTACTGTTTTTCATTGCTACAAGCAAACAACTAAAAGGCGATGGGAGGGAGGTTTTCTTTAGCTCATGGTTTGAAGGATACAGTCCATCATGAAGGGGAGTGAATGATGGCAGGACTGAGAGGTGGCTGTCACACTGTGACCGTCCTGAGCAGAGACATGAACATTGGTGCTCAGTTTGTTTGTCTCATGCCCCACTTCTTATTCAACCTGGGATCCCGGCACACAGGATGATTCCTGGCACATTCAGAGAGGGTCTTTCTTTGTTAAACCCTCCCGGACGTTCTACCGACAACACAAGAGAGATGTGCCTGCTCAGAGATTGTAAATCCAGTCAAGTTGACAATAACAATTAGTATTTCTGTCCCTCCCTTTTGCCCCAGATCATAATTATTTATTTCCCATCGTTTTCTCATCATTTGCTTACATCAGGAGAGTCTATGGACTGAGCATCTGGAGACAAATGCTTAGACAAATCTGGAGACAGTTTAGGGATGTGGGGGGGAAGAACAGGAAAAGGCAGGATTCCTTCTCTGAAGAAAGGTGGAAGGCTGGGAGGCTTCAGTTACGGTAGTCGCTTTACTCGGTCATTTGCAAAGATATAGCAAAACCCAGTAACCGATCTGAGCGAAAAGTTCATTTAATCCTCCCAGGGCATCTCAAGTTAAGGTTGGAGGGAGTCTGTTCTGTTCTGACTGGTCCATCACTGTCAGGGAAGCAAGGCCCAGGTGCACACTAGTCTCATCAGCATCCTGTCTGGGGAGCCAGTGCACCTCAGTCAGCAGAGCAGGTGTTCTCCCAAAAGCTGCTTCAGCATCTGGTGTCTACGCAATGACAAATCCCTTCCTGTAAGGAACAGGTTGTTTTTTTGCAAATATGTCTGCAGTTTTATAGCAAGATCTATAATCCCCAAACCTGAGAAGAACGTTATGTTCTGTTAATGCAGAACAAACAAAAGAAAACACACAACCAATAACCAAAACAAACAAACACAAGACAAAACCTTCCCATTCTCGCCTGCTCCCACCATTGCAATCTAGGCTTCTACATTGAAGCCAAGACTTCCTTTCTGCAAATGCACTTGGGATTTCTCCTCATGAGCGGATGTGAAAGGATGGATGTAGTATTTCCTATGTATGTTGTGCATGCACACGATTCTGTGGGCATATGTACAAGTATGCGTTCATGTGAACACACCTGTATGAAGGCCAGAGGTGAATGTCAGGTATCTCCCTTTGCCTCCTTACCTTTGGAAACAGGGTCTCCCACTGAACTTAGGCTGGCTGGCTCTACAGCTATATAATACTCAACCCTTTCTTTAGGATTGGTTTCTTTCATTTCACACAAAGTTCTCAAAGTCTGTTCATATTGAAGTATTCATCAGCATCTTATTTCTTTTTTTCTTTCCTTCTTCTTCTTCTTCTTCTTCTTCTTCTTCTTCTTCTTCTTCTTCTTCTTTTTGGTTTTTGAGACAGAGTTTCTCTGTGTAGCCCTGGCCGTCCTGGAACTTACTCTGTAGACCAGGCTGGCCTTGAACTCAGAAATCTGCCTGCCTCTGCTTCCCAAGTGCTGGGATTAAAGGCGTGCGCCACCACAGCCCGCCCCCCCCTTTTTTTCTATTTCTTTTTCTTAAAAAAAAAAAAAAAAAGAAGAAGCAAATCATTTTAACAGCTTGAGGTTTAGAGCAAGGCCGAAAGGAAAGTACAGAGAATTCTCATGCCTCCCCTCCGTTCTCCAAGGAAGTGGCACATTTGTTGTGATTACAGTTCCTTGTTCCTATCCTTAGGTTGTCATTTCACATAGGTAATTTTCAATTATCTTTTTTTTTTTTAGGTACATCCTTTGTTATCACCCCTTGAACCACTGATCATTTAGAAGGGGCATGCCATATAGTCAATTGGTAGATCTTCAAGCTATGCTAATTGTCAGGCTTTGCAGGGGCTGCAAATGGAGTCATGTGCATGCTTTAAGAATTGTGCTGTTTTTAAACTTAGGGAGAGGCAGTTGGCATGCTGACGGGTATCTGGGGCTTCATGTTAGAGGAAGCTGCATAGGAATCTGTTTTGCATCAGGCAAGTTTCCTTTTCACTCAGCCCACCACGCTCGTTGTACAAAACAATAGGTTTCACTGTGACATTTTCACACAGGCCATGATGGCTACCCTTCTCAACTTGACACAGCCTAGAATCATCTGGGAAGAGACTCTCAATAAGAAATTGATTACCTTGGCTTGGCATGTAGAGGAATTCATTTCTTAATGAAATTAATTGACATGGGAAGACCCAGCCCACTTTGGGCGGCACCATTCCCTAGGCGGGGGTGGGGGTGGGGGAGGGGGCGGCGCCACGCTGAACTGTATGAGGAGAGAACCTGAGCACAGCGAAAGCAAACAAGCAAGTGAACATGTATGCACTCGTGTTTTGGCCTCCTCTGGACTGTGGATGTGACATGACTAGCTGTTTGAAATTCTTAACTGGACTCCCCCCATCCTGCTGCCTATGACCTGGAACTGTAAACCAAATAAACTCCTCTCTCCTCCCATAGCTTTTCATAAGGATATTTTAGCACAACAACAGACATGAAAACAGAACTAAACATGTCTATTGTGTACTTTGGACAGATCCCTGTCCTTTTTAAGTCCCCCGATCCCCTTTTATATCGATGACTTTTTCCCTTTCTCTACATTTAACATATGAGAGAAAAAATTAATATTTGTATTTGAGTCTGGTTTTATTTCACTTCATATGACGATATCTAGTTCCATCCATTTCCCTGCTGAGAACAAGATATCGTTCTTCCTGAGAGCCTGTTTGGAAGTCCTGTTCCAGAAATGTAGTTATTGGTACACTTGACTGACGAACGATCCGGTCCTCCTCTATTGGAGATCTTTGTCCGTTCAAACCAAGTCTGCAGCTTTGGAATGGAAAGATCACTCCCACATCTTCATTTTTTCCTTATGGTTGACTAATTTTCCATGCCGCCGCCTCTATACACACATATAACACCTAATCTTTCTACATCCTTAGATAGGCTAATATAATACCTTGGCTATTGTAAATAGTGTCACCTTTCAAAGCCTTGGCCTCCTTACCTGTGAAGTGAGCAACGCGATTTGGATCCTAAGGATTCCTGCCAAGATCAAAGCAATTGTTGTGGAAAGTACCCCGGGGCACTTAAAGAGAAGGACTCTAGAATTGTGGGTGAAACCATTCTCCATTCATTTCAAGTTGAGTAAATACTCTTATGAAGCTGACCCTAAGTCCCTAAAGAAGGTGAAGTTTGAGGAGTGGGAGATGGGTGTGCGCAGGCTTCCCGGAGGGGAGGGGAGCACACCTAGATTTCAGGAGTGTTCCTGACCGGCTCTGCACGTGTCGATTACTTTCCTTTTTCCAGTATTCCTCTGAGTGTATTCACTACCTCTTATCTCTTCTCTCCCTATGATTTGCTCTCTGGCAAGTCCTTTTAGCTTTACAAAGGTTTAGCAGAAGGGGCCGGTTCAAGTCTACTCTTTCCTTGGAAATTTCTTGGGTTCAAAAATAGAAGGTAAAACGGATGATATAAAAAGATCTCTCCAGAAGAATCCCCCTAGAGAAACTCCAATCTCTTCTTTATAGGACAGACGCGTTAGTAATCTGTCTTTACAGAGCGTAAATGGTGAAGAAAAAAATGAAAGGAAGGACGCAGAAATGAATGACGGCTGAATAAACGACTTGGGGCCAAGATTAGAAGGCAGAGATAGATTCTTGCTCGCTGCCACTTCCGGCACAGCTGCTTTTAAGATCGTGGGCCATCTCCTACATACCGTTGCTTCTTCCTCTCCTGTGCAGCGCACTCGCTCAAAGCTTTAATGCAAAGCACCGCCCTCCCAGCGCCCCTCCCCTTTCGTCTAACCACGCCCCTGAGCTCTGAAGTTCCACCCCACCTACCAAGCTTCAAGGGAAAATGAATGGCAGCGGAGCTGTACGCCGCTCCTGACACTGATTGGCCGCTGGGCGCGGTGACGCGCAGGTGGCTGCGGGCGCACGCAGCAAGAGCAGCGGGCAGGGGCGGAGCCAGGCTCCGGGGCGGGGCGCAGGCACCCGGGGGCGGAGGAGCCGGGGAGGCGGGAGGCGGGAGGCGCCGGGGCCGTTTAAGCGGCTTCCCTCCCGCCCCCAGGCGCCTGCTCTGGCCCGGGCCCTGTGCTGACCGACCCCCGGCGTGGCCCACTCCGGCCCTGCCCAGTTGCGTGGCTCCCGCCTGGCACGCCGGCGGCCTCGGGAGCAGCTCAAGCCCATGAGGCCAACGCGCCCTGCTGCCGGTGCAGAAGAGACGGAGCTCCCGGCCCCAGTGGTGGAGCGGAGGATCAATGCGGTTCAGGAATCGATTCCAGCGGTGAGAGCTGTGCGGGGCGCGTGCTCCGTCCCGGGGGATCCCGAGCCCTGACAAGCCGGCTCCCGGGAAGACTCCCAGTCCTGCTATCCCCTTCCTCCGGGCAGCTTGGGATCTGTGCCCCGGGACCCCGCGTCTGCTTTGCCTCCTCCATCCGCTTGCAAACCCAGCTTGGCCCTTGAGATCCCCATCCAGACGCGGCTGCTGCTAGCCCCTAGCAGACTACTCCATCCTCAGAGTCCCCTCCCTGAGATTCCACTAAGGGCCTCCACCCTTGTACAAACCCCAACTTGAGGTCTCTTGGGACTGCTGCAGCACCCTATGGCTATGTTTGTCTTATGGCGAGGTAGGGGGTCTGGCCTGAGCCTTTTGGGGTGTTTTGTCGTGACTGGCCCTAGAGACAGGGAAACTGAGGCACGATTTCCTGAGTCCAGTTTTGCCTGATGGTGTCCGGGCGGGGGGGTTCTCGGGCTAAGAACCCAATGGTGTGCTATTTGGGTTTTTGGAGCGGGGGTTGTTTTTGGCAGGGGCAAGTTAGCATTCAGGTGGAGAGACTTGCCTTTGAAAAATCTGCTTTTAGGAAATGGGGAGAAAGAACGGAGGAGGCTCCACCGGAATGCGGGTTGTCTGCTCTACCCTGAAGAGGTGGTAGAGTCGCCCGACCGGAGGGCCATGGTGGCCCTTCTCTCAGAGTGGATACCTGCCTGGAAGGAATGATGAAGGCTGCCGACCTATTGTTCTCAAAGAAAGCTCTAGGCTTTAATGTTTCTAAGTGGGTGAAAGTTCACCCATCGGGTTTCTGGTAACTCTCCATCCCTTTGTCTAAGCCTGGCAGCCATACCCATTCCCAGCCCCACCAACAGGCTAGCTTAGTGTGATGGGCCAGAGAATTCAGAAGCAGAAATGCGTAAAATCTTCTGAGCAGGCCATTGAGTTTGAAGTGGTCTTTCTTTTTATTTCAAAATGTAAACACGCCATTCAGTTTTTTCCTTTCCCTTCTTTTCTCTCATTCGCTCATTAATGCTTATCTCATTTCTTCCAGTCCAAGGGTACAGGAGGCAATACACCACGCACGGGATGAGGGTGGTCTTTGCTATCAGTGCAGGGGCGATCAGCTTGAAGATTTGGATTGCTTTCTGAATATTGCTTGCTACTTGGTGGCTGAAAGTCTGGCACTCTCCTTGGAGGAGAACTTCGTACCCATGTCAAACAGAAGGGAGCCTTCTTGGTCTTTCTTTTTTTTAGAACCTCATGGACTTAAGAGAGACTGTAACATGTGTGAACCTCATGCTCTGTGCCTGGGGGTTGGTTGTTTGATTCTTTCCTTTGCATGTCTGTGGGCTTCCTGTTTTCAGAGAACAGTAGCTATATTCTGCAAAATGACTTGACAAAAGAGTTTGTGTTTCTGTTCTATCCTTTTGAATTCTATAAAAAGAAGGGAAATGTCTGTTTTTGTTTGTTGTACCAACATTTCAGACAGCTCTAAAATGGAAAAATAAAAACCACTTCAGCTGATTGAGCAATCTCTTTTGATGGACAGAATTCACTTTCATCCTATTTTGGAGTCTTACCCATTCAAAAATTAGAATACGTAGGGATTATGTATTCTATCTTTCAGGGTATCACAGAATGTGATTATTGTGTAGGTATATATTATTGTGCTCTGAAAATGTTACTTGTGCCTTTCTTGGTGATCCCTGGGTCTCCTTTGATTTTGATTGATGCAATCCCTTCATTACCTCTTTCTCTATTATAACCTAGTTTGGAAAGCTATTTATAAACATCAATTTGAACTTGAAAATAAGCCTGCAGATACAAAGTAATATCAGAAAAGTCCTGGGTTTTATGATTCACGCATTAAAAATGTTGAAAATAGTCCTCCACACCTTTTTTGTATTCATTAAACATTTTGGTGTGCATCGAGGGTAGTTACCTGCGGGCAGATCATACGAGAGGCACACACTGTCTCTGAACTAATCTGATCTTTTCCTTGATAGATATGCTGGTACTCAGCTGAGGAACAGTTCATTAGACAATGGTTTATAGCTCTGCCTAAATAAAAGAACACCTTGCAGGTCCACTCAAAGTGGAACCTCTGTGGTTAATGTGGCTTTGGATCATCTTCTAGACTTCTGCCATTTATATGTGGAAGACTGTAAGGGAACAGCTGAAGCCACAAAAACAAGACAAAACAAAACAAGGAAAACCTTAGGATGTGAAAAGAAATTCCTCTGGGTTGCTGCATATTTTCGACCTGGCTTTATCTCCCTCAGTCTGAAGACACTACACATTTGTCTGCACACGTGTGTGCGTTCTCGCACGTGCATGTGCACACACACACACACACACACACACACTTTTTCTAACCTCTCTGAGAGGTGATAATAACTGTTACCATTCAGTTACTGCCTGTTTGTGCCAGCTACTGGCTGGGTACTTGCATATTTTTCAACTTACAAGTCACTGAAGAGCAGAGAGGTTTAGAAAGTAACAAAGTCCTTGCCCAGAGAGCTACAGGTGGGAAGAGGCAGACCTTGGAGTTCAGTTTCATATCTCTGCAGCTGCTAGCTGAGCTGTTAACGATTTCTGTCTCTCAGCTGGAAAAGGGGTTTTCTTGCTCAGCCCAAGCCATGACTACCCTACTGATTAGATTTTTAAGTCGAGTGCACAGAAAAGCATCTCTTTGGAAATCCGCAGCAGTTAGAAAGTCTTGTGTCCGGTGGGGTGGGCGGCTGTCTGTCTGCTGTCTCTTTGGAACTGGTTCTTGCAGGGTTGAGCCATAGAACGAGCTGGTCTTCTCTCTTCCTTCTCCCTTTAATAACTTCCAAGAGTGTCATCCTTGACTGAACAAATGCCACGCTCAGCCCTCAGAGGGAGCTGGCCTGGTCGCAGGGCGCTGCGCAGAGGGTGGTGTGGAAGCGGCCCTGAGGATAACCCTCGTCTTGGCCTTTGAGTTTTCTGTTCCTAAGACCTCGGGCTCTTTTGGCTCCAAGGCTGCCTGTTGCTCTTCTGTACGGAGCCTGTGTGTTATCTCCAGGAAAGACAAATTGACTAGGGGTTATCTCAGTACACGGGAGGGTACGGAGAGATTTTCATCTACTCGTTTAACAGTTACTTATTAAACTTCAGCAAAAGATGAGCACTGTGCTTAACAGTGGAAATAAACTCATATCACAGGGGGGAAAGGTGGGGCCGGTTGATTAATCCACTCTAATCTCCCCGGCGGTGGCAGCTTGAGTCTCTGGCTACCACCCCAGTGTTGTGGATTTGAGAACGAAAGACACACTCACAGCCTTATATTTAATATGCCTTAATCAGCTCAATTGTTGGGCTTCTCCCAAACTTTCACGTTGCTAATGCCTCCCCTCCAATACTCCTGAATTAAAATCTGTACTCCACCTTTGCTACTTTAGACCCAGTGCGAGGAGGACTTGGGACCACACTTCCCCGGCTCTTACATGATTGTATGCTCTTTCTTCTGCACCTCTCAGGCCTGGTCCTTCTGCTTCCCTGGCAAGGCGGGATTACCTCTTCCTGTGTTCCTTGCCCGGGCACCTAAAAGCCTCTGTCTCTGTGCTCAGCAGCCATTGGCCCCTGGCAACTTTATTTAAAAAACTTTTTCAAAGCAAACTAAGGGCAGGGACTCCCAGCCTCTCCATGCAGAGATGTGGGTTCCCGTGTAATTTTGGGAGCCAGATTAACACAAGTAGCCTTAGAACCCATCCACAGCATGGAAAGATGGACTTTTTTTTTTAAGTTTAGGAACCAAATTCTTACTAGTAGATGACGCATTAGCTTGACAGAAGAGAAGCAAGTTGAATGTTCTAGGAAGAAATAAAGAGCCAGTGCCCTCAGGTGGGTAATACCTTCCTAGGTCTAACGAACTGGAAGGAGGAGGTTGGCAAACACAGATGGGCGGGAGGGTGGCACCTTGAGCATGGGGAGTGGTTGGAGACTTGTGGGTCAGGGACGCATCAAAGTGTCACCTTCAGCATTTTGGGAAGCTAAGAAATAGTTTAAGTAGAGGTACACGATCCGATCTGTTTTTAATAGACAGTTATGGTTGCCATATGAAGAAGAGTCTCCATGGGGACAGGTAGCAAGGCCAGTTACAAGGCTCCAGCTTCACAGGCTGGGGATGTCGTGTGCTGGTCTTGATTTCAGTTTGGGCGATGAGTAGGGTAGTAATGAGCTAATTTGGAATATACTTCGAAGATAATGTTGTCAATATTTGGACTTTGGGAGTTGGGAAACCAGAAGACTTAACCTGTGTGGTTTGGTCTTCTGTTATGAATTCTGCTGGAAGACTTGCAGACTACCTGCTCTGAGAGCCTGGTCCTTCCGTCTGGATTTAGTGTACTAATGTATAAAGGCCAGTGCCTATTCTTTCCCTCCATAGTTAGGGAGTTCTGGGCTGGGATAAAGAACACATAAGAAGAACCCAAAAGCTAGAGGCAAAAGAGAATATTGCATAGGACAAAACAGCAACCAACAGATTGGGAAAAGATCTTTACCAACCCTATATCTGATAGAGGGCTAATATCCAGTATATACAAAGAACTTAAGAAGTTAGACTCCAGAGAACCAAATAACCCTCTTAAAAATGGGGTATGGAGCTAAACAAAGAATTGTCAACTGAGGAATACCGAATGGCTGAGAAGCACCTAAAGAAATGTTCAGCATCCCTAGTCATCAGGGAAATACAAATCAAAACAACCCTGAGATCCCACCGCACACCAGTCAGAATGGCTAAGATCAAAAACTCAGGGGATAGCAGATGCTGGAGAGGATGCGGAGAAAGAGGAACAGTCATCCATTGTTGGTGGGATTGGAAGTTGGTACAACGACTCTGGAAATCAGTTTGATGGTTCCTCAGAAAACTAGACATAGTACTACCTGAGGATTCAGGTATACCATTCCTGGGCATATACTCAGAAGATGCTCCAACATATAACAAGGACACATGCTCCACTATGTTCATAGCAGCCTTATTTATAATAGCCAGAAGCTGGAAAGAACCCAGATGTCCCTCAACAGAGGAATGAATACAGAAAATGTGGTACATTTACACAATGGAATACTACTCAGCTATTAAAAACAATGAATTCATGAAATTCTTAGGCAAATGGATGGAACTAGAAAATATCATCCTGAGTGAGGTAACCCAATCACAAAAGAACACACATGGTATGCATTTCACTGATAAGTTGATATTATCCCAGAAGCTTGGAATACCCAAGATACAATTCATAGAGCACATGAAGCTCAAGAAGAAGGAAGACCAAAGTGTGGATACTTCCGGTCCTTCTTAGAAGGAAGAACAAAATACCCATGGGAGGAGATACAGAGACAAAGTAGGGAGCAGAGACTGAAGGAAAGGCCATCCAAGACTGCCCCACCTGGGGATCTATCCCATATACAGTTACCAAACTCAGACACTTTTGAGGATGCCAGCAAATGTTTGCTGACAGGAGCCCAATATAGCTGTCTCCTGAGAGGCTCTGCCAGGTGTCTGACAAATACAGATGTGGATGCTCACAGCCAACCATTGAACAGAGCACAGGGTCCCCAGTGGAGGAGCTAGAGAACGGAATGAAGGAGCTGAAGGGGTTTGTAACCCCATAGGAAGAACAACAATATCAACCAACCAGACCCCCCCACACACACACACACACAATTCCCAGGGACTAAAACACCAACCAAAGAGTACACATGGAGGGACCCATGGATCCAGCAGCATAGGGAGCAGAGGATGGCCTTGACAGACATTAAAGCCTTTGTCCTGTGAAGGCTCGATGCCCCAGTGTAGGGGAATGCCAGGACAGGGAAGTGGCAGTGGGTCAGTTGGTGAGCAGGGGGAGGGAGGACGGGATAGGGGGTTTTTGGAGGGGAAACCAGGAAAGGGGATAACATTTGAAATGTAAATAAAGAAAATATCTAATAATAAATCAAAGAGAATATTGCAAGGGAAAGTGAGTAAGCTATGCTTCATTAATTACCTTAGTAAATGTGGTTGCCACACTCAGACCTAAGTCAGAGCCCCTGTACATGTCTCTCCAATCCGCGGCCCACGTATGTCTCAGCAGCATCCTGTCATGGGGTCAAAAGGTTGGAGACCCAGGCACACTAGCCACTCTGCCGAGGGCACTGGGTGACCATTAGGTTGCTTCTTCAGTAGACAGGATTTCCATAAACAGGGACCTTTTATCCTCTCATACAAACTTAAGTTTTTCTCATTCTTTTGGGAGGTGGGTAGGAGAGCCTTGGCTCAGAGTGTGGGAGTTTATTGTGTTTTGCATCTGCTTTTCCATCTAGGTCTCGGGAATGATTTCTTCAGAAACTAGAGGTGGAGGAGGCATGATTGCAGCCCGACAGATTGGGGGAAATCGAAAAATTGTGTTCTTATTTCCCAGCAGGACAGTCGTGCTGTCTTTCTCACTGAGCTCCAGGCAGTAAAATGCTCCCAGGAGAGCCGCTTTTTACCTTTGTTGATGGCCTCCAGCTCACCCATCCACCAGGGCAGGGTACACAGGCCACAGGAGAGGAGTGTCTCTCCCTATGGCTTCTCCTCTCCTCCCCAACTGTATGCACAGATATGTGTACATGTGTTCGTGGGCATGTGTGTATTATATGCATGCTAATAACAGGTGTCTTCTGCATTCATCCCCATCCTTTTTTAGAATGAGCATCTCATTGAATCTGGAACTTACCAAGTACTGTGATCTAAGTGCTCAGTGATGGGGATTTACCTGTGTCCATCTCCATAGCATTGGAATTACAAGCAGAAGCACCTTCGTTTTCTTCTTTTTTTTTTGAAACATGCACACTGGGGCTTGAACTTGTCCTCAACTTGCATAGGAAGCACTTTACCCACCAGGCCATCTTCCTTCCTTCCTTTCCACTATATTTTTAACCTAAATTATTTCTGCAGGGCAGAGACTAGCAGACGTGGCCACCCAGCTCCTTCGCTTGCAGGAGAAAAATGTGAAAGTCTATCCCCCACCCCCCCCCATGCTGTGTAATGTAATGGTCTGACTATTTTTAGGCCGGGCTGCTTGGGATAGAAGTTGCTATTTTAGTCTTCAGCCCGGTGGTGGGTAGACAGCTCCCACTTCACCCTATATGGAGTGCTTTCCATTTCATCCCACCTCGGCCATTTTGGAAGCTCGGTCTCCACCCTTGGAAATTCCTAGTAGGGTACGAGGGGCGCACAGGCCTCAGTTGTCGCCTACCTGTCAGGGTGAGGAAGTGGTGGATCCTCAGGAGGAAAGTGTGCCTCCCCAGGGTGGAATTATTTTCCTTTGTACTAATAAGAGCTGTACGGCAGCATTCTCCTCCCGTAGGAAATGAGTGATATAATTTAGGGGGTCTCCAGGGGAGAAGAGACGGAGTTTGGACTTGCATATCTCTATGTGAGGCTGGCTGGATACATGTCCAAGCTACTGGGTGGGTTATTTGTTCTCCAAGCTGGCTAGAAGCTACCTTCAGCATGCCCATCTAGGCGCTAGCTAAATATCTAGACCAGGTGAAATGTCTTCACGGTCCCCATGTCCAGCTTGCACTGTGTATGGACTTTACAGGAACTACCTGTTGTGTCTTTAATTATTTGATCGGAGGTTACCAGGTTCATATGAGCCTTTTGTATTTTTTTTTTAAAAGGTGTTTAAAATGGCTTGGTTATATAGTTTAGCCATTTTTGTTGTTGCTGATTTTGGCGGTTTGACTCCGCCTTTGGGTCAGTCTGATACTGTTTCCCATCATGTGATTGGTCGGATCGGACACTGGCAAACAAACGCAAACTACCTCCGGACTATCTAGAATTTGAAAATGGTGAGGGGTGTGGTTTGTTGTTGTTTTGGTTTTGGTTTTTTGCTTTTGTTTCTTGGAACTGAGCATGTGGACAGATGGAGCTCTAGGATCTCAAAGCCGGCAAGGCTCTGACCCAGCCGTCGCAGCTCTCCTCTTTAATTCAGCGCGCTCTCCCCACCCCACACCCACCCTGTGTGTGGGAACCGACACATCAGAACGATCCCGATCCTGGCGTGAGCGTAGTTCAGGTTTAGACAGGGCTGTTGTCTCCCTCTCGCTGGAATGGAACCGCAGCCTTGTGCTACGCAGTTTTCATCCTGCTGGTTCTGGGAAGGCGAGCTGGACTGAGCCTGGTCTGTGAGCATCCATCCAATGCCGGTGTGCCAGACTGTGTGGATGTGTGTATTTTAGAGCCACAGAGTAAAGTGCTGAGTCTGGGTGTGGTTTCAGAAGCAAACTCTTTTTCACTCGGGAAGAACGGAGGTGAAAACGTGCCTCCTTGTTTAGGTGGCCCGGAGGTAACCAGGTATCGGATATGCTGCCTAGTGCCGGAACAGGTAATACAATACGAGAAAACGAGTCTAACAGGCCCTCTACTGTGGGATGCAGGCTGTGCAGATCTGCGTACATAAAGCTTTACGTGTTCTGAGTGGGGAAGCAGAAACTTGGCAAATGCGGTGCGTACCTTTTTGTTTAATGATAGCCACAAAATTCGGGTAGGAGAAGCAGAAATCCTTTCTTCTCAGATTTAAAATCTTGGTCGTGTAGCACCCCTTTAATTTGAGGGGTCCAGCTGATCTTGATGTGGCTTCTGTTTGCCTTTCCCCGGCAGCAGTTTATCGAGCAAACTCCAAGGCTGTTTCATCAAATAAACGAGGTGTTTGCCTTAGATTCCTTGCTGCTCGCCAAGTTGACACCTCTTTAAATGGCTTCAGTTTTCTCTTTTTGATAACAGCAACTTTTTTCTTTAAGAAGGGACAGGGTGACCCTTGCAGGCTTCCCTCGGGTCAGGTTAGAGTGTGTCTCACACAGTGGCGTTTTCTGTTTCCACAGTTTCATGAACCATCGGGCCCCAGCCAATGGCCGCTACAAACCAACTTGCTACGAACATGCTGCCAATTGCTACACACACGCAGTGAGTACAGCTTTTCCGTCGCCACCGTCCTTCCGTCCGTCTTTCCCATGCGGCTTTGGTGGGATGGAACGGCTTCTCTAGTAACTTCAGCACAAGTTGCTGGACCTACTGAGACCTTAAGTACCTGAAGGTCAGTGCCGGGTTTCAGAATCTGAAAGTGCCAGTGTGGAGAGAGCTCTGGACACTGACCTGTGACCCACACTCTCCTGGGCTTGTGTGCCTCAGGAAATCTTCATAATACTGGGAAGTAAGCACCCTAGTGAGGGGACCACAAAGAAGCTAGCTTATGAACGCTGCGGGACCTTGAATGAAGGGTTCTGCTCTTTCAAGACAGCTGTTGGGCTTATTTGGCCGGGGCAAGACATGGTGTGTTGGAAAGGAGGGCTTCTTGTTGTTGTTGATGGTGGTGGTGGTGGCGGTGGTGGTGGTGGTGGTTTCTGTTTTGCTCTCACCCACACAGAGGTCCTTGTATTATTTTCTTAGGTCGTTGCACATTTCCTTTATCTTTGTTGTTTTGTTTTGTCTGCTTTTTATTCTCCTTGGGAGTTTCATTCTGTGAGACATCTGGAGAGCACTAGTGACTGTGAGATATTCTGAAAACCAGTGGGGAAGATGGTGAATTGGCTCCTGCAGTGACGAGGATTGGCAAGGCTTAAGTTATAGAGGAGGGTGGGGCAGGCTCGATGGTTCTCCTATGTGCAGGTGCACAGCCCGCCTTCAGAGAGAGCGTTTGTGTAGGATGCGCCCCAACACTCCTTTACATTTGTCAACACCATTGCAAGTTACAGAACAATGCTTAAACTGAAATGAATTGAAAACTGATATATATATCAGTTTCTCAGTTTCTAAAACATTACCATATATATTTATATATTTATATATAAATATATATTATATAATATAAGTATTATATAAATATATATATATATATATGGTAATGATTTAGAGCAGAGTGTGTGATCTTATTAAATAAATGCATATTTGGGAGAATTATAGACCTGTGAGATTTCTGAAGACAGGAGTCTATCTACCACCACCACGTCTTTAAAGAGAGGGTATTATCAGGTGTGGTGGTGCATCCCCTAAATCTGAAGGCAAGTGAGGATTGTGCCAGTCTGTCTCAACACACAGTGCAACCACAAACAAGATAAACAGAGCAGATGCTTTCTTTCCCACAACAGGAATAAAAGAGGTGGAGTCTCTAGGGGAATTTTTTTTCCAGACAAATAAGTTTTTCTTTATGGAAAAAAAAAATGTTACTACAGTTACTGTTCTTTTTTTGTTCTAGACCACTGAAAACTGACAGCTGATGTTGAAATCTGGGTCTGTGGTAAAAAAATATAACATAGAAGCCAACCATGATGGCATGGTGCTGAAATCCCGTCAGCTACGACATAGAGGAGGGGCATCCAGAGCTCAGAATCCTTACCTGTTCAGTGGTTGAAAAGGAGGGGGAAGGAGGGACAGAGTGGCGTCAGAATTCTAAGATTCTAGTCTTCTCAGATGTTGGGCTTCAGAGATGGATTATTCGAAATGCACCATTTAAAATGATGAGACCCCTCCCCCCAGACCCTTTTCTTCTGCAGGCTCTCCCAAATAGGTAAATCGAATAAATTCAAAGTGAAAAGCAGGACAAACTAATTCTGCAGTTGATTCGGGGTGTGTGTGTTTTGTACAGCATGCTAGGAACGGATTCACTCACGGGTCCTTCGCTTACGTAGTGGATTGCAGACGGGATGCTTGGGAGTCAGGACCTCTCTGGGAATGCTGGCACATGGCTCGATGTCTGCATAGTTTAAATACCTCCTCGAGATCAGATTTCAGAGGAGAGCGGAGTACTCTCTTGTTTAATGAAATTAGGATAAAGAACAACTGTTGTGCAACAGTTGGGCAATGCTGTCTCTCTGCTTGTTTGTGTAGCCATTGGCTGGCCCAGTTCCCCGAACTAGGAACACCTGCTTCCAGGGCAGCAGCTAGCTTCTTCCGCCTCTCGTTTTGATGATCCAAGGAAAACAAATGTGTGCTTAAATCGTGCTCTTTTTCACAACTGGCAAACCTCCGTGTTTTGTTTCATTTTGTTTTGTCTTGTGTTTGTTTGTTTGTTTGTTTGTTTAGCAAAAGTCTTGACTCCACAGACCCAGGGTGTCCTCGCTCATTCTTTTCTCTTTGCCTTCCTCCCAGTTCCTCATTGTTCCAGCCATTGTGGGCAGCGCCCTCCTCCACCGGCTGTCTGATGACTGCTGGGAGAAGATAACGGCATGGATCTACGGGATGGGCCTTTGCGCCCTCTTCATCGTCTCCACAGTGTTTCACATAGTATCATGGAAGAAGAGCCACTTGAGGTGCGGTGGGCGGGGCCCTTTTCGTTGACTAAGCAGGTCTTCCGGTTCCAGGCTGTTGAGGTTTTGGTGGGATGAAGAATAGTGCCTTTTCCTACCCCCATAGGCCCGGAACTACCCCTTAATTCGAGACATACTCTTTGGGGTTGGATAGAGTTTTGAAGACCTGACTGCCATGTATGTCTGAGAAAGCACTACCCTAGCTGACTTTTGGGCCTTGCAGCTAAGGTCCTGAGAGCTTTCCAGTTCTCTCCTGTACACCAGGGACGCGTTGTGAAAGAGAACCATAGCTGTGACCTGGCAAGGAGGGACATTGAACTTCGTAGCCTAGTTTGACCTTGAGCATTTCCACCTCATTCAAAGAGCCCCAGTTTCCTCATTATGAAAGGATTATTATGCTGCCTCATAATGAGGTTATTGTGATGCAATATGGTGGATAAGGTGATAAATACGAAAATAATCTGAAAAGTATAAAATATAGGACGAGGTGAGCGTGAAATCCATCCCAGTGAAGATTAACTATGAGGTGCTTTCCAAACAATATCAAGGTCTTTGGCCTGTTAATAAGGATGTAAAAGGGTTTATACTTGTCAGAATTAGGCTGGAAGATCGAGCATCGTTTATGTGGAAACGCATGCTTATCAAGTAAAAACTTAAATAATTAACAATTCTCACAAAACCCCGGTGGTCTTGGAGCGGGGGAACCACGGGTGGAGAGGGGCATGAACTTTGAGTTGGGCACGGTGGCGCATGCCCGCTCTAGTCCTAGCCTACAGGAAGCAGAAGCGGAAGGATCAGAAGTGTGGGGCCACCTTCAGCTCTATAAACAAGATTGTACTTCTAATCAGAGTAAGAAAAGACCTTTCGATTTCATAAATTTCAAAGCAAAAGTCATAAGCAGGATGGCACTCACTTATAATCCCCGCATCTGAGAGCCTGAGACACAAGGATTTTCACGCGTTCGAGGTCACCTTAGATTACAGAGTGTGTCCCAGTGAAGTGCCGAGTGAAACTCTGTCTCAACAAAACAAAGAAGCCAGAAAATACATGTCACTCGCGGGGAGGCAGGCTTTGGGAGAGGGCCCTTCTTGTCCCCATTTTCCACCACATCATTTACAGAACTGCCTGAAGTTTACAGCCTGCCACCCTTTCCTATACGGTGATAGTCCACTCGGATTAAAATGAAACCTCATCATTGAACTACCAGGGTGGGCTGAGACACACTCACCGCACAGGAGATTCACCAAAGCACCTGTGCTGGCTTCCCAGGACACGCAGGCTCAGGACCCAGAGGCCCGTCTGGGAGGAGGACACTTCATTATCTTCTTGGCATGGCCTGACGGTTGTGGTTGTCTCAGCATGCTTGGCTCTGATGTCTAGAGTTCTGAATCAATAAAGAGTTGTAGATGCCTACTTCAGTATTCGGGGACTCTGGCAGAGGCTGGGGATGAAGATTTACTAGAAACAAGACTCTTCAAGTATTGCTAGAATCACACAGCCCGTGTAGATTTTTTTTTTCCTCAGCCTTCAATCACATGACTTTTTAAAAACTTTAATCTAATTTACTTATTCGCTTTCCATCCCACTCATTGTCCCCTTCCTGGTCACCTCCTCCCATAATCCTTTCCCCATCTCCCCTCCCCTTCTCTTCCTAGCGGGTGGGTCCCTCCTCTGGGAACCACTCCCCACCCCTACCGCCACCCCCACCTCCAGCCCCCACCCCATCCATTCAAGTCTCTGCGAGGCGAGGTGCTTCTTCTCCCACTGAGGCCAGACAAGGCAGCCCAGCTGAACATATCCCACAGGCAGGCAACGGCTTTTGGGATAGCCCTCATTCCAGTTGTTTGGGACTCAATGTGAAGACCAAGTTGCACATCTGCTTCATCTGTGCGGGGAGGCCTAGGCCCAGCCCAAATCACGCCATTCTTTAAATGCCTAACAAAGCCAGAATTGGGAGAGAGAAGGGAAGTCCCAGTTTCTGACTATGTGCTGGGGTAGTGTCTTGAGAACATAGCCAGCGTCACCATCTTTAACGCTCTGTGTGCTCAGGTTGCCCCCCCCCCTTTTCTGAGACAGTGTGATTCTCAGAGAGGTGTGGAGTGTTTCCGTCCTCTGAGACACTGGTGTCGGGGCTTGCCTCTAGGAGTTCATGTATGCCAGGCAGGTGTCTTGCCCCTGAACCACATCCCCAGACCTCTTTCTCCTTCTTATCCAAGTCTGGATTAGGATAGTCTTGAACCCATTGTATCTCCCAGGTAATTAATATCATCTCAGCTTCGGGAGCTGGGACCACAGGCCTGCGCCACAAGGTCGAGCTGGTGGCAGATCACCAGTAAGACTCTAGGTTTGACCGTCTGCCCTAACAATGTCTAGAAAGCCGAATTAGAAAGCCCTCAAGCCTTGCTGGCAATCAGAACTATCTCAGGGGTTCAAAACAAGAGATTAAATTCTTCACTTTCTCCCTCCGGTTCCCCAGCTCCTTCACGGTAGAGCCTTGGACCCGTGAGTCTGTCGCTTCCGTTATTCCCAAGTGATTCTTAGACGTGGTGGTTCGATCGGACGTTTGCGTCTTTAGACCTGCAACTAAGTGATCGTGGCCTAAGCTGTGGCCTCCCTACCGTTCTTCCACACTGATCTGATTTTTACTTATTTGTTCTCATGCCCCCGTCAGTCCGCTTGGCCAACAGCACCCGTGTCTAGTGAGGCAATGTCAAGGACCCAAGCCACACAAAATGGTAGGGTTCGTACCCTGGAAACCAAAGCTAGATTCAGAACAACACTGTGGAGCTGGGCGGATGGCACCTGCCTGTAATCCCAGCACTGTGAGCCACGGAGGCCAGAGGATCAGGAGTTCGAGCCCAGCTCAGCTACATAGCTGACAGTCCTTTATTTATGTGTGTATTAAACTCTTATTGGTGTGTGTGTGTGTGTGTGTGTGTGTGTGTGCGCGCGCGCGCGCGCGCGCGCGCGAACCAAATGCAAGTCCTTTGGAAGAGCACTAAGCACTGTGTAACTGCTGACCCATCTCTCCAGCCTCCTGCATTTATAATTTCAAGTCACCTCAGGACAGCGCAGGCGCTTCAGCGCACATTTTGTGAGTCAAACTCAGGGGGTCGGATTCCGTACTTACACTTTCTGACTTTGATTTTGGACCAGTTTTAAAATGCAGCCGCCACCCTTTCACAGCAAAGATGCCATATTTACGGGTGCTGTTGCTGGCCCTAAACTACTAGTTTCCCCTTTTTGCTATTTACTGTCTTCCCTGGCGTGTTTAAAGCGAAAGCTTGCTTAAGATGTGTGAAAAAAAAGAAAACAAGAATGTGGACTCAGCAAACCAAAGTCTTTAAAATGGGGTGGAGATCTGGTAGAACAGTGGTTCTTAACCTCTGGTTTGCGGCCCCTTAGGGGTTGGACAGCCCTTTTACATGGGTTGCATATCAGATATCTCCATTATGATTCATAACAGTAGCAGAAGTAACAATGAAAATAATTTTATGGTTGGGGATCACCACATGAAGAACTGTTATTAAAAGGGTCTTAGCATCAAGAAGGTCGAGAACCACTGTGGTATAAAGGTGGGGGGGAAGTAGGGGCTGGTAAGAGATTGTGGAGGGGTGACTATGACAGAATATGTTATGTATGTATATGAAATGGTAAAAAAAAAATGAGTTTAAAGCAAAGAAAGAATTCTCAGGGCACAGTTGCTGGGCCTTAGGACTGAGCCATGTACTGTGGTTAGAACGGTTCACATATGCCTCCCAGAATTTCATCTTCCAAAAGAAAAGGAAAACATCAGGGAAGACTCATATCACTGACTGTGGTGGGGCTCCCCCATCTCATGTCCCCGTTCTGTATACGACCTAAAATTGTAAAGCTTTTCCCGTGGCTTCCTGTCATTACAAAGAAGAGCTGCGGCTTTGAAGGGCGAGCTGTGGGTGCCCTGGGGAAATGAAGCCGGCACAGTGATTGTAGCCTTGCAGAGTGGTAGCCCACACTTCCCGTCTGAAGGTTTTGACAAGTTCCCTTGCCCTCTTCCCTTCCCCATCACAGGACAGTGGAGCACTGCTTCCACATGTGTGATCGGATGGTCATCTACTTCTTCATCGCTGCTTCCTACGCCCCGTGGTAAGATAGCATCCTTGGACCCTGGAAGAGCATCCTTGCCATTAGAGGTCCTCACTCCTCTCCTGCCTTCCTCTCCACCCGTGCACGAAGTCCTCCTGCATGCACCCTGCCCTCCCACAGTGCACACCTGCACCCCCACCCCCAGTCTGACTTACTTGGCTACATTACTCAGGACTTGGAAGGACTGTCTGCATGAGATCGGTTTTTTTTTTTTAAAGGAGGTGCTTGTGGACTTGGGGAGAGTTAACAGGTTCCCTTTCCCCCTCTGTCGTCTTTCCATACACCTCCGCCGCTTTTCAGAGTATGTGAAGATTGAATGTGGTGAGTGGAAATTCCGTAAAATACGTACAAGGAAAAGCAGGCATCCTTTCCAGTGGATACCGTGTGTTTCTGGCCGCTCAGTAGCGCAGCAGCTACAGGCTATCCATACGTTTCTCATTTCCGCTAACTAACTCAACTAGTTAACCACTTAAAGTAACTAGTCTCCTGTGCAGCTTTCTTGATCTTACTGCCCTTCTGACGTAAGTCACGTGCAGCCTCTCGTTGCTTTAAAAGCCAAAATTAAAGAAACTATAGGTTTTTTTTGTTTTTTTTTTTTTCCCTCTAGACCTGGCCTAGTTTTAAATACTCAGAACTATTGAGCCATCCACCGCTGTGATCAATAGAAACAGCAGGCCTCTAGAATCCAGCTCAGGGAGGCCCCGTCACTCAAAAGAAATGTAATTATCTGTTTGAATAAAAAAATGTCCAAGGCCTCTCCAGTACCTCTCACTAAATTATAGGTCTGATTCATACACAAGCAAGCATGCTTAAAAGCTTTTGTGAAGCAATTTAAAGTGGGTAAATATGTAAAAAAAAAAAAAATTAAGTATGAACTCAAGAGGCAGTCTGTTCCCGTGTAGTTTTAGATATGTCCACAGTTAATTTTCCTTTTGGGTATATTAGTTTTATAGTTCTAGCCAACCTGAACATTTCTTTTTCCGTATTTGTTTTTAATATACCAGGGCACATGATGTTGTGGTATGTTATGTTGACAGAACATGTCCCATAGCACATGCTGAAGGAGTTCTCATGTTGTGTCTTGGCAGAGAGGCTGCTAAAAGAGACATGTATATTAGGTGTCCGCCGCGGGTACGTGATCCTGGTTCAGGATTTTATTCTGGGTGCTCAGCGTCCCCAGAGTGTAGTCAGGAATAAAACTGCCATTAGCCTTTTCTTCACTGTGTCCCTGCTAGGGAAAGTCAGGCTGGACAGGCATACTGACAGGTCTGTTTTTAGCTGGTGCTATTTTCAAATCGTGTGTAATTCTGAATATTAAAATTCCACCGACAATCTTTTTTTCTTCTGAATGATTACTTTCACCCAGACTAGCCAAAAGCCTCCTTGCTGGGTTGAAGGCCATAGCTTCCTGTCACCCTGTTGATTGCTGTTTGGTGTCACGTGGAGAGCGTAGGCTCTGATTCCTGTCATTGACACCTTTTACTGTCCTTTACATCTCTAGGTTAAATCTCCGTGAACTTGGACCCCTGGCGTCTCATATGCGTTGGTTTATCTGGCTCATGGCAGCTGGAGGGACCATCTATGTATTTCTCTACCATGAAAAGTAAGAGAAAGATCCACTTCCGTTTGCTGGTTTTAACAATTAGCTGCCTAAATTATCCCTGCGACACAGTGCGGTTTCCTTTGTGCTGGTCTTTCACAATAGCAGAAATACGTAAAAAGAGAACGGATTGCTTTTTAGTAAATCTTTAATGCCGTTTGGAATTCACGGTTGCCAGGCAGCTCCAGTGGGAAGGCATAAATGTGTCTATTGAGATGAGGTTGAAGGACATCTTAGAGCCGTGGGGACCTTTTTTTCTTATCCAGAGGCAAGCTAGCCCTGTCTGTTTCACAGACGTCTTAAGTGGAAACCTGCCCTCTTCCAGTTTCCATGGTGATGGGGGCGGGGAACAGATGTTCAGTGTCACAGCACAGTACTCACCTAGATAGAAATCTGGAGGGTGTTTGAGGAACAAAGCTAGCCCTGGACATAGTTTTTCCCCTTACTCAATGCTATAGTCAAAAGTGTGAGCAATAAACAAAGCGTTAGTATAAACAAAGGCATATTGGAGTGTAACATTTGGATCCATAGGAGCCGGACCTTCAAGGTCATCATCTTCATCTGTAGGCATAAAAATTATGAACATGAGAGCGGGAAGAAAATGAACTTTGCTATGAGATTGTCCCCACAGATAGTTAGAAGCTGCACCCATGAAGTCCACCAACATGGCTGCCTACACAAGATCTGAACAAAAAGAACACCAATAACATATCGACCCTGAAGCTTATCCTAGGCACCTACCTCCAATTTCACTTTGAATGTAACAAATGCTAAGTATATTATGTAATATCAAGCATATCGATCTAAAGGCATGTGCTTCTTGGGTTCAGGCCTCTGGATTATCGCTCCAGATAGCATAGCAAGTAAAGACAGACCTTTCTGATAAACCAAGGTCTGCAGCCCAGTCTCCCCCACTAGGGCCAAAGTTCTCAGATAGCCTGCAGCCTAGTGGGATAAGACAAGAGATATGCATGCAAAATGAAGAGACAGACAGACAGACAGACAGACAGACAGACAATCAATGCATCCTGTGCTCTGGCTGCTGCCTACCCCTGAAGAAAGCTGTGATTCCGCCTCCCCTCCCCATTTCAAGGACCTTTCCACTCTGGATGGAACTGGTGATGGGCCAACCTGAGAAGGTGGGCAAGGGAAAAATGGTGTCCTGGGCTAGATTACAACTAGCTTTGACGGCGAAGCTGTTCTAGGCAGCCTGAGTCGATTTCTGCCTTTTGCAGCCTAAGAGAAACTTTTCCTCATTATTACTCAGTTTGTATGTTAGGGAGAGGTTTGGTGGTCTCCTTCTGGGAAATGCATCTCCTTTGAGTAGTTTAAAAGCTTATATTTCTCTTTCAAAATAAAGGAAAGGCAAGGGGGCATGTGCATGGTCTAATCAGTCCCCTGGTGCGTGTGCCTAACCATTTGTGTCCTTGCAGGTATAAAGTGGTTGAACTTTTCTTCTATCTCACGATGGGATTTTCTCCAGCCTTGGTGGTGACATCAATGGTGAGACATGGCTTTAGAATTTTGCTTTCTTCCTTCCTAAATCCCTGATACGCTGATGTAATGACAGGTGTGCAGTTTTTCCTTTTGGAGCTATGATATGTCCATTAACTGTGGACTTGAGAGAGAAGCATGCATAGATAATGTGGCCTGTCACCGAGTTGCACTAGCTGCTCTCAAGGCTTGGCAACGCTGAGTATATATCAGGTTTGTTCTGCCCATTTTTTTGTTTTGGATGATGGGTCTAGTTCCCCCCCACATACACTATCTCATCCATCTTTCAGAGACTCCTCTAAAAGACGAGATGTGGCTATTTCAGGGTCATTAATGGGGCTGTTTAAGCCCAGATCTCTAGAAGAGGCTATTTTGGAGATCTGTTATGGTGAAGGGAACGTGAATTACTGGCATGGAATCTTTGCAATTAGAGGGACCTTTGACGGCTGTGACGGCCCGCCACGCGGTCCCTGCCCAGCTGACGAGGGAAAGCTGTAGGTCTGAGCTCAGGAGACAAAGCCCAGCATTTGCCCCAGCTTCCTGCTCGGTAGTTTTCAATTCCTTTTACTTCATTTTTTTTTTTTTTCATTTGGTTTGAAATAGTATTATCCCTCTTTCTAAGAAAGGAAAGTGGCTTTTTAAAAAAAATAAAAAAAAGTAAAATCTGTTATTTTACTTTTAACTTTGCTTGAGAATAGCATGGGAACTTTAGTATAAAAGTGTTGCGTTATCTTTAGTGGATTCTTGTGTACGGTGTGTTCTAAGTTCTCTTTCCAGTTGAATTGCCGTGTAGAAATCCATGCGCATCAGCCATTTTGACTCACAACTATACATTACAGTCTCACCCAGCTCTGCTGGCCACTGACTTACTTTCTCCTGTGCCTGTGTTCAGCACCGGCCGCTGTACCAACTAAAGGACTGTAGCTTGTTCAGATTCAACTCATCCCTTTATTCTTAGTTGTCCAGAGTCAGGATTGTACCTGAGATGTCCTTACTGAGTTTCTACATACAATGTGAGAATGGAATCCTATCCCTAGTGCTCCGCCCCCCACTCCCCAGGACCCGCCTCCCACTCCCAGGACCCGCCTCCCACTCCCAGAACCCGCCTCCAACTGCCCAGGACCCACCTCCCACTCCCAGGACCCGCCTCCAACTGCCAGGACCCACCTCCCACTCCCCAGGGCCCACCTAACACTCCTCAGTGCCCAACTCCCCTCCAACTCCCCAGGGCCCACCGCCCTCACCCTAGGGCCCACCTCTCTGTCCCCAGTGCCTGCCTCCCCTCCCATTCCCCAGGGCCTACCTCCTTCTCCCCAGGGCCCACCTTCCCTCCCCCTCTCCAGGACCTGCCCTCCTCAAAAGAATGCCCCTTGGAGCTAAAATTTGGTTCTGAGTTTTAAGGAAACAATTGCTTGAGAAAATATCAAAAATTATATTTCCTTGAGATAGGAGCTCGACGATGGTTTTAATAATTACCTAGCACCATTGCACAGATAAATACATATGTCGACGTCTCTGTGTGTGTGTACGTAGATGTATACGGTTCCCTTGGCAAAGGCTTGGCAGAGAAGGATGAGAAGAGGGAGGCAAGCATGTTCCCCGAAGTGAGAAAAGTGGGCCACGGCTATTGCATACTTAGAGGGCAGTTCAGGACAGCCAGAGCCTAATAGCAAAGTGTACGTGGATTGGTTACTAATTATCACAGCAGAGTTTCAAGTCAATTCCCTCTGGCTGTCATAAAAGCAGGTTTATCCAGTATTTTTACTGGCCCAAATCTGTAATCGGCCTTTTCCTAGGTGCTATAATAGCCAGTGACTAATGTTTATGAAAATGAAGCAGGGTAATTCACACACTGCTGTCACAGAACTTAGGGTCCAACGGATAGACAAAGTTTCTGTTCACTAGGAGACTGTAATAAAGTTTTATAATGTCCCTGATGGCAGGGGCTGGAGGGGGGATGGGGAACAACTCAGGTTGCTATGGGAACGTGAAGTTGAAGTACTAAAATAAGTGATAGGTAGGCTGATTCAGAAAGACTAGTAGAAAGCAGGAAGCAGTCAGAGTGAGGCAGGTGTTACCAACAGAGGATACAGCGTGCGTGCCTGGGAGGGCCCCACCAGCTTTGGAGAGCTGATGATGATCTGGGGATCTAGACAGAGTCCAGATCAAAAGGGTTATGTAAGAGTGAATGCTGGGCTGTGGAGCTGAGGCGTGGATCTCAGGCTTCACCGTCCTGCCGCAGAGAGCTATGGGACTCGATAATGAATTAAAGCCTTTGGCTTTTCAAGCATCAAGCACAGGTAGTGTGGAGCGTGCTGCTTCAAGGAAGAGAAACCAGAAGCTGAGCGCTGGCTTCCACCGCCTCCCCCATCATTTTCCTGTAGACTTTCCAAACAGCAAATAAAAGAGAGCACAGAGAACAGCTGTCTTCCTAGAAATCAGACAGGGGACAGTTGGTGGGGCAGGGACCTAGGGAGGAGACCGGCCTCCAGGAATCTACAAAGGAATATGCTTGGCCAAGTATCAAGCTGGATTTGTGCTGGGCAAAATTCTGGAAGCCCTCGCTGAGAATAACCATTTGAAGGTGAGGAGCCAAACAGTGATTCCAGAGGCACTGAATTCAGGGGAATAGTGGAGCCCATCATCCCAAGGGGTAAAACCATCAAACATCTCTGGCATTCAGGTGGCCAGGGTTACTTTAGGGACAGAGTTCCTCTGCCCCTGTGTCTTAGTTGCTTTTTATCACTGTCACAAAAAAAAAAAAGTTCAAAAAGGAAACAAAACAAAAACAACAAACCACAAAAAAGAAGGGGAGGAAAGATTTATCCTGCCTCATAGTGTTGGAGGCTTTAGTCTGTAGTTACTTGACTATTGGCTGTGGGCTCTTGCATGGGGAGGCACACTGTGGAGGGAGCACGTGGTGAAGCAGGGTGGAGCATCTCACAGCAGACAGACACAGAGAGAGAGCTAAGAAGGAGCCAGGGCAAGCTTAGCCCTGGAGAGGCATGCCCCGACCAACCTGCTTCCTCCCAGAAGGCCCCGCCTGAGAATAGGTCAGTATGCAAAATCTGCTGATTAAAATAGACAGCATACCTAGACAATAAAGCAATCGTTGGTACTAAAGAATTAGAACGGCTCCACAAAAAGATAGAGACGTTCCAAACGTTTAAAGATTAAGTGGCACGCTTCTGTATAAACACTTGCATCTTTGAAGTGACTGGTAATGAATACGCAACCTGACAGTTTGTGGGCTACAGCCCAAGCGGGGTTGGGAAAGAGGTGCGGTGCTTCAGATGCCTCTGTGAGAGTGCAGGTTGCTTTTATGAATCACCCTGACTAGGCCATGGTACCTAGATGTTTGTCCATGAACAGCCTGACTGTTGTGAAGGTATGTCTTGAGTAATGCTAGCATTCAATTCAGTAGACCCAGAGTATATTCCCTGTAGTGTGTGTGTGTGGGCCCCAACCTGAGGCCTTAAGATAAAAGGACAGAGGCTGTCCTAGCAAGGATCCTCCCCTACCTTTGGGTGTCAGCTGCAGTAGCAGCATTAC
Organism: Apodemus agrarius; assembly: GCA_964023405.1. Taxonomy (NCBI): domain Eukaryota; kingdom Metazoa; phylum Chordata; class Mammalia; order Rodentia; family Muridae; genus Apodemus; species Apodemus agrarius. Next base: position 76,500,111 of record OZ030015.1, read on the forward strand.
CTGGACCACTGTCTGCCAGCCCCCTGCAGAATTCAGGCTTGCTGCTCTGTAATTAGACAAGTCAATGCTATAAAATCTATCAGTACACACACACACACACACACACACACACACACTCACCTGTTCTGCATGCAGACATACACATCCATCTTACTGACTCTTGCACCTTGCACAGGGTAGTCTGGAACCCTGACTAGGGTGATAAGAGAATGAAGGAAGAATGTACAGAAAATCTGGGATCAGGTAAGGTGTGCTCATTCTGATGGAGGGACACCAAAGGTGCAACCTAAAACCCGAGGGAGTTCACCATGTGCAAGCATGGGTAGGAGGCGTTAGCTAACCTTTGGGGGTTTCATGGGGAGAAGTCGTCTGTAAGGGCAATGCTGCAGGTACTGGCTTTTGCACACCCCTGTAGGTCAGGTGTTGGTAAACACTAGTATTTGGACCATGGGGATGCTTGGGCAGCTCTTGTGTCTGAGGCACTGGTGTCCTCTGCCTGCCTGTGCCTGTGGGAATACATATTCACTACAGTTTCCTCAACTCCCACGGTTCTATTTCTTTGAAGAACTCTGAGTAACACTATTAAAAAGAGGGAAGTTTTAAAATTAGTGATATAAACATCTATCTTTTTTGTTGTTGTTGTTGTTTTTTCGAGACAGGGTTTCTCTGTATAGCCCTGGCTGTCCTGGAACTCACTCTGTAGACCAGGCTGGCCTCGAACTCAGAGATCCGCCTGCCTCTGCCTCCCAAGTGCTGGGATTACAGGTGTGCGCCACCACCGCCCGGCACTGTAAATATTTATCTTAAGATGGGAAGAATAAGTAAAGCCTATGGTAACTAATAGTATAGTAATAATAATAATAATAATAATAATAATAATAATAATGTAATAATAATTACATTATATTTATATTTATTATTATTATTATTATTATTATTATTATAGGGCCGTGGATATGGCTTAGTAATGTAGACTTTACTGTTCATGTACGAGGTGGTGGGTTCAATCCCTGGTATTGAAAAAAAAATAGACAGATGGATACACACACACACACACACACAGACACACACACAGAAGGAGGAAGGGAGGGAGGGAGGGAGGGAGGGAGGGAGAGAGAGAGAGAGAGAGAGAGAGAGAGAGAGAGAGAACACAAACTCAACAACTAGAGAAAAATCCATGAAACCAAAACCTATTTCTTTGAAAAGGTTCCAGTCATACATTATAACAAATGTTATACTTAGGGTCAGAATAATAATACTTCTACACAGACTTTCACAAGTAGAGTGGAGCTTGGTGAGGTGGGCCATGTTTGCATTTCCAGTACCTGGGAGGTGGAGGAAGGAAGATCAAGAGTTCAAGGCCAGCCAAGGCTACCTGAGAACAATAAACTAATTAATCAATGAAACAAACAGAACTGGATTGGAAGAAACACTTTCTAGTTCATTGTATAAAGCCAAGATTACTCTGAGAATCAAATGCACATTGCAGGAACACTACTACAAACCAGTACTCTTGAAGCAGAAAAGGCTCCAAAAGGCTCCAACAGAATATCAGCAAATCTACTTTCATGAGGATGCAAAAGAACCATAATCAGGTTAGGTTTTCCTGAAGCCAGTTCCTGGAGCCATTGGTACATGGCTTAGAAATCAGTCATTGAGATTTGCCACATTGTGAGACTCAGCGAGAAAGAGTGGTTCTCTCGACTGATGGAGGAAACGCTTTGGACAAGGTTCAATATTCAACCATCATTTAAAAGTCTCAGCAAACTTAGAAACTTCACAGATATGATAAAAGACAAGGCAACACTACCAGCAAATACCTTATTTTTGGGTGAAAGTGCTGGTAACAATGCAATAGTGTGTGTCCTCACAACTTCTAGTCAGCCTGTAACTGATGTACTAGGGATGCAGTAACAGAAACAAAAGCAAGCCTGTGGAAAAGAGCAGGAAACGGACTTTTTATCTCTAGCTGACTTTCATCGTTGGAGAGAAGCCAGGGTCTACAGAAAAGTTCTGGACATCAAGAATGACTTTAGCAGCACAGTTGGCCACAATGTTAAAAGGAGTAGTGACATCCTTCCTCAGGGGACCTCACACCTGTTCGTGCCACTGACCTGTCTCTGGTGATCCCCGAGAGTTGAGGCACACTGCGAGTACTCAGCGCCAACATCAGTGGGATGAGGGAAAATAGCCATCCCTGCACTTAAGGGTGTGGGGAGAAGACATGTTTGTGTGGAGATAAGGAAAGCAGACACCAAGAGGACTGGAGAACCAGTGAGGATGGGGTGGAACACGTGTTACCGTTATGCAGAATCCAGGCCAGTATGACATCCCAGACGGGTTCCTCGACTGGGAGAAGGATGGAGAATTCAGCCAGATTCTTCTGACCGATGATGCAGACCACTAGTTCTGTGAGGACCTAGGATGATGACTGAAGAAGACTGGAGGCCACAGAGGGCTGTGCCGTGTCTGTTGGGACTGGACCATGGGTATGTCCAGGAGTCTATAGACTATTTATTAACATTGTGTATGTTGATAAATATTTGATTTGGGAAGCAGTGGCATTTATATATAAACACAACTCAATGGAGGAAGGGAAATGTTCTTAATCAAAAGGTTAAGAACATTTGAATGTCAATTTCACGTCATGCAGAAACTCCATTTGAAATGAGCTATGAAGCAAGAAGCTTAAGAGTTCCTGGAAATACACACATCAGGAAACCTGGAACATCTTGTCACCGCAATTTTTTTTTTTTTTTTTTTGGATAGGGACAGGTTTTGGGAGCCACAGAAATAAAGACTGAGAGAAGAAAAAAGTAAGTTGGGGGAAGCTTCAAAATTAAAGCTTTTGCTTCTCTGAAGAAAATGGGCCAGCAGCCACAGTCCTGCAGGAAATGCTTGCTGTGTCTGTGATAAAGGACGTGCATCCTAAAAGTAGCCACGTGGTAAATATGTGCTCCATCTCTGGTCCTCCAAATCAGTCCTAAAGCCATTTAAAGATGGGTACAAAGTTTTGACAAAAAAAACTTGCAAAGAAAAAGAAAACCAGTAAAACCCTTTGAAAACATGTGGATATAATTAGTGGTCAAGAACATGGAAATCGGGACCCCGGCCCCAGAGGGCTGCCACAGCATACCCGAAAGAGCAGTTGGGATTGGAGGCCTGCACCAGGGTGGGTCCCACCAGAGCGCACATATAAAATTATAGGGCCTGCCTCCAAAAGCTTAGTTTTTACATTTATAGTTTCTAATAAAATTAAGCGTGCCTTTATTCTGGAACATATTTATTGGTTTACTTTAACAGAAATGGAGACATATATCGCAAAACGAGACTCAAAGTTAAAATTCGTCATATTCATTGCAGTTCTCAAAATCGCAAGAACTAATAAACTATGTTAAGTGAAGGAACTACTAAACAAAACAACTAAAACAAGCAAACAAACAAAAGGAGAGGAGAGTTGAAAATATGGACCTGGATTTATGTGACTCCCAGAAAATAAGCTGTGTAATTCCGTTCATCTTAAGTTCTAGAGTGAGCAGTCCTGTATGTGGTGGTAGGGCTCAGAACAGAGCGTTCCTTGGTGGCTGGAAGGGTCCAGAATTGATTGGGACTGAGATGCCACAGGACAGTACAAAAGCATCTGGATGGATGCTGTTAGCATTTCTTCGCCCCACAGTTGCCTGGCAACAGCCGGGTATGCCTGACTCACTATAAAATGGGCTGCTTGCTCCTTTTTCTCTCTCTTGCTCTCCTTCTCTTCCCTCTCTGTCCCTTCTCTCCCTATTCCCTTCCCCCTTTCTCCACATGTTCACATCCTCCCTCCCTCCCTCCCTCCCTCCCTCCCTCCCTCCCTCCCTCCCCCTCCCTCCTTCCCCCTCTCTGCCCTTCTGTCTCCACTACCCCCTCAGCTCTCCTCCCCATGCCCTAAGTAACCTCTATTCTGTACTATATCCTTGTATGGCTGGTACCTCAGGGGGAAGGGACACCTTAGCATTGTCCTGCAAAGGCACCCCGTTCCACGTTCCCTGCACCATACTGAGCCTCGACCAGACAGATCCCTGGCTTCACTCCCCCCCCCACTTTTTTTAATAAAACACAACAGATGTAATAAGTGTAATCAAGCTCATTCTGTCCCACCTTTCACTCTCGTCTCTATACCTCGCAAAATTAATCACACAAACCCCTGTTTTGAAAACGCCCATTTCCCCAGCGCCAAATGAAAGTTCATACATCAGAACACTTTAGTTCAGGTCCCAATTCTGACATTAGGAAACACCCTGGCCTTGAGAAAAGTACCTAACTTCTCCGTTTCTTGTTAGTCAGTTCTGTTGATAATGAATGGTACCCAAGTTAGGGTCGTGAAGATTAGATAAATGCACACGAGTGCTTCACGGCGCCTGCCAGGTAGTACGGCCACCTCATGAGTACAGGGAAAAAAAACACTTGACTTGCTTTTGAGTTAAGTCCATCCCTGTCTTTGAAAGTCTGACTAGGTAGAAGTGTTCGTGGAACTGTCTCTTTACAGACTGTGTTTAAAAACTGATTGGTGTATGGTTTTTTTTTTTTTTTTTGCTCTCTAGCTTATTTGGACAAAGGATTGGAGTCTGTCAAAACCAAGCTAGAAACCAGATCACTCTGAGGACAGTGCCCAGCCACATGACTCTGTCCGGCTGCCTCTCTTAGCCTCCTGCCCTCTACATAAGGAGGCGCTGTTACCCGAGTGACACTTCCACTTGGGGCTCCTGTTGCCTCTAAGATTCTGTGGCAACCTTTGTGCGTCTGGAACAGTGTTCCTAATGCACCTCCAAGAACGATCGGTGTCGGTAGCCCTGCAACCTGTAGGAAGTCATACAGTGTATGATCAATTGGCTTGAGTCAACAGCATTGACTAATGGAGGGATTAGGTACTCTTCTCAAGGCCAGGGTGTTTCCTAATGTCAGAATTGGGACCTGAACTAATTGGCTTGGCTTTAAAAAAAAATTTTTTTTTTTTTATTTTAAAGATTTTAGTCAATGTCTAGCTGAACGTGTCTCATCTTACCAGGAAAAGAAAATCTGGCCTGGGTCATTTTGAGTTGCCTCTTTCCTAATCTTTTGACCCTACAAACCCCCTTGGGGAAATAGGGTTGATCATCACACTGGGCCCCGTGTCCTCCCACCGGCCTTCAGCACCCTCTTATTGCTTCTGGCTAGGGCCCCATGGGCTCCTTCTTAGCAGGTGACTGAGCTGGAATTTCCTCCTCCTTTTGCCTGACCGGGCCACAAGGACCATTGGGCCACATGGACTTGCCCCAAGGCAGCTGGCATTAGCACCCAGCAGTCTACATTCTCCGCCCCTTCTAAGGGCTGGCCACCCTCTGGCTTGGCTTCTGCTTCTCCTCCAGGCACCTCCTTCCTCTGCAGCTCGGCCTCCCTTAAATCCTCATGCATTCAAGTCTCTTTAGAGTTTACTCTTGTAGATGGGTCTTTGAATCTCTCAAGATAGCCTTAAAATGTCTTGCTTTTGACTTAAAACATATAGGACTTAGTTTTAACACCGGGAAGCACAGGGCAAATTAAGAAATCCCTAAGACTGTGTGACATGTCCCTTGTCCGCAGTAAAGATGCCCTAAATTCATCCATACTGCAAAGATCAGGGAAAAGCAAAAACCAAAAACAGTCAGTACAGGTGGTGTGAGAGAGGTCAAAGGCATACGACGAGTCTGGCTAAGATATAAATTATAAACCAGTTCCTTGGGCCTGCCACATGTAGAAGGAAGCTTCCAAAGGGCGATCTGGGAAATGAGGGTCATGCAAGCCTTTGCAGGTACGGCACGGCTGGCCGTGATTACAAGCTGCTTAGGCACAGTTAAATGAGCAGATTCACCACTTTGTCCCGTGGAGCCTACGATGTGCCCAGTGGTCAGATCCAAGCCTGCAGACCCAGGGGTATTCCAGGGCGAGCGGGTGAGGCATTGAACAGTGGCTTTATGTCTGCCGATAAAGGGTGCTGTTCACACTGTGCTTTTTACTGTGCAAAAAAAAACAGCTTTAGGGACAAGGACAGTAAGTAGCTCTTACCTTGTCACATCAGAGTAACATCAGATCTCTCCCCCCTCCCCGCCTCTGTTGACAGAATAACACTGATGGCCTTCAAGAGCTCGCCTGTGGGGGCCTGATTTACTGCTTGGGAGTTGTGTTCTTCAAGAGTGATGGCATCATCCCATTCGCCCATGCCATCTGGCACCTGTTTGTGGCCACAGCAGCTGCCGTGCACTACTACGCCATTTGGAAGTACCTGTACCGAAGTCCCACAGACTTTATTCGGCATCTGTGACCAGTCCGGGCTAGGTTTTCAGATCAGTATTATCGTGATTGAGGCACTTGAGTGGGGGAGGAGCTGAATGTGGCACACAGAAGAAGAATGAGCAACTTGCACTGACATCGTTTAATTTTTTATTTTAATATAATTACTGTGAAAGTGTAAAAGCTGTGCCTAGGAGCTTCCGTCTTCACAGGCAACAGAGAAGGTAGTGAATCAATTCTTCATTCCATTCCACTATCATGAAGGACTCGGGAGAGACACGGCCAACTGATGTTTACAAACCAGAATTTTGTAGTTTCGTTTTACAGATTTTAACGACGATGATTTTTTTCTAAATTCGTAAGCCAGGTTGTCTAAGTCAGTGCAATAACACGACTTCCTTTTTAAGAAAAACAAAAGTTGTTTCTATCACGTTTCCCGTTCACTGTGTAAAAAAAGAATCATGGAAACTTAACACTACTTTTTACCATGTTTCATCTTGACATAACATGGTTATTTTTTAAAAGGAGGCTGTAGTTCTTTTGTAAATTTTTAAAGGAGCTATCCCATTGAGGCGCACCTCCATGGTGCCTCGTCCATTCCAAGTTTTGCAGCAAGCGGTCAACATTCCACAAACAGACATTATACCTCTTCTGACGGTTTTATTAAGTGTGGAGAACTTGCCAATTTTTTAAGAAAAATGCAGTTTTTTCCAGACTTTTCTGCCAATCTCTGACCCCTGAATTCAGTGCTGCTTTGTGGGCTGACGTCCTTGACCTGGTGTGGGCCCCCAGGGGTAAGACAGTGTTTTGATACCATCCACTTTTTCAGAAGACCTAACTTTGCTGTATGCCTTTGCCATGTATTCTCCAGGGTCTCTCTCCACAGAGGAGGCGGATCCTGTCTGATTATGATAGTATTGTTGGGTTGCCCATCTGCCGGACGCTTCTCATGAGCTTTCTGAATTATGGTGAATTGAATTGCCACTTTGGTGCCCAACGGTTCAAGTCACTGTGGTTAAGCCACTTAGCTTTATTGTATCAGTTTGATATCCATTTTAATCATGGGACTAGACACACAAACTCACATTTCTGCCTTTTCCTCTGCATTTCCCGATATACTATGTTTTTTTTCACACCATACATAAAACATTGATTGACAGCTCATGTCAGTAGCGTAAGGGTTTTACGCTGACTCAATGGAGTGATATTTATATATTAATTTTTAGTTTCCTCTCAATGTCTTATATTAAGATTGCTATATTAGTTGCTTTGTTGGTTAATCTTCCTTGGTGTTTAAGAGAAATGAAGTCAGCTTGCCCTTAAATCAGATGTTAATATAACCTGTTTGTCTAGAAATAGGCTTGCCCAATGGAACTGTCAGATTAAAGATAATGCTTTATTAATTGAGATTCTGTACAGCTGTAAGTTTAAAAGAAAGTTTATTTTGTGTGCATGTTCGGCTCTGATTTTGGTAAACTGTAAAGGAAGAGCTGAAGAACTGACTGCTGGGGATTTCTTCAGTAGTCAAGGGTATCCAAGGAGAGCACCTCTAGATGCATGAACACTTAGGTGCCTCTTATTTTACTGTGTATATTTTACTTTAAATATATTAAATTTTTGTGGGTTCACTTAAAGTTTGCTCATATGCAACACTGTCAAAACCACTAAACTGTATGTAAGAACTTGTGCTGTAGATTAGAATAAAGTTGTTACTTGGGTTGACTAATTGTCTGGAGCATATGGCTGAAAATAATAACTGGGTGTTTGTGAGCTTGCATGAATCACACTTTTGTAATTTGTGTAGTCGTCTTCCAAAAATCGAATCTGCCTTGTAAATACGGACTTGCCAGAGCCAACTCAAGCTTCATTCAGCATCTTACCAGTTTCCTGGTTGCAGGGAGTGTTGATGTGACATGTAATCTCAGCTCAGTTTGGAAACTAGGCCAGAAGGGTTTCAGTGAGTTTGAGACTAGTGTGATCTATACAGTAAGTTTGAGGCCAGTTCCAACAAACTAGGGACAGATTCTATCAGATAGATAGATAGATAGATAGATAGATAGATAGATAGATAGATAGATAGATAGATATGCCGCAGACCGAACTCAACTGCAGGAAAAGCAGGATTCTTTTGGTCTAGGAAGGTTACGGATTCCGCGATTTGACAAATAGACATCAAACGCAGAGGTGGTTTTGGATCTGAGTGTGTATTTTACCTCTCAAACAGGAGTTTTCAAGCACGAGGGATCGACATTTACATATCAAAAGATGTCTCCAGTAAAGCAGGCACAAGGAACAATTAGCATTACCATTTGGCACAAGGAAATGTAAAATCAACCAGGTAAAACGTTTCCCATGTAACAAATTTAGAAGCTCAAACACAGATAACATCAGTTTTCCTGATATAAACTTTACCTGACACCTAGCTTTCGTCTGTAAAAACATGAGGTTCCCTTTAAATCTATAATAATTTTGTACGGAGTAGGCAGGCCAAATTTTAATGCCTTTGTAAGTTCTACATAGCCTTATTTGGACTGCATTTTGAGCCACTCCTGGCCAAGTCTGTTAAGAATGTTGTTTTTGCCAAAAGCTCCCTTGGTGGGGTCTGCAAGACAAAAGCAGTTCTTCACAAGCTTCCATTGAGGAAGCTCTGAGCTTTGCACTAACTCAAATGTAAATTTAACCTGCCCAACACCCACCTGTCCAGCAAGGGCATAGTATGAGGTTCCTAAAATGTAAATATCTTCTAATCTGAGCCTTTTGTCTAAGACCAGGCCCAACACCCAGGTGTCCTGCAAGGACTTTTGCATGAGGGTCAAATAACAAAAGGAACTTGTACTTTTAGGATTCCCGGAAAAATCTACTCATTGTTTCATATTTTCAATGAGATCTCCTTTTTAATCTTGGGGGGTAAATGTGACTAAGGCAAAGCATTACAGGTCTAAGAAGAGAGGTTTTTGGCCTGTAATATTGCTTCAAAGAATGGATTATAACTTACTTTCTCGAATTTACTCAGTCTCAGGCTACTAGGAAGAAGGGAAGTTTAGAAGGAAAGTAAATTGCCAAGTGAAACTACGGCTTCTAAATTGGGGTGTTCTACAGTCTCCAGGAAGTAATTTTTTTCCTGCCTCAATTCTGTTGAATTTTATCACACAGAATCTACTGAACCTGCCGTAGCATAGATGATTGATAGATAGATAGATAGATAGATAGATAGATAGATAGATAGATAGATAGATGAGATAGATGGATGATAGATCAGATGGATGGATGGATGGATGGATGGATGGATGGATGGATGGATAGATAGATAGATAGATAGATAGATAGATAGATAGATAGAAGAATTTGATAGTGTATGTGTGTATGTGTGTGTGTGTGTGTGTTTAACCAAATGACAGTAGTTACTTTTAAAAGGCCACGCCCCACAGCTTGAAGAGATCACGCCATGCCCCCCTGCATCTCTCTCAGATAAAGAAGAAACTGTCTGTGCTGTGGTCCAAGTGTAGCCCCAGATTTAAGATTCCAGGCAGCACCTGGCTCCTCCAAGCTCTTTGACACGTATGCTATTGAACTAAATCACTTGATGTGAAACTTCCCCTTAAAGGTCATAAAAAGTCCAGTTTTCCTCTGTTCGGAGATTGGTCTAGAGACTTCACTGGGGATTTGTTCAAGGAGGTGCTCTAAAGATTGCTCTCTGAAGAGGCTCTTCTGGCCTTCTCCCATTTACCCTCTCACGGCAGTACACTCCTGAGTGCTCCCTCTCTCTGTCTCTCTAGATCTCATTTTCAGTTATAAATGAAGCTCCTCTCCAGGTTTATAGGGAAGCTGTGCCTTTCCTTTAAGACCTCCTCCCACTGTTCACTCTTCAGCATATGTATACGTGTATGTATACACACACACACACACACACACACACACACACACACACACACACTCACAGAGATCCATCTGCCTCTCTGTGAATGCTCTGTGCTGGGATTAAAGGTGTGCACCACCAGCACCCAGCCTTCCTCAGTATATTATAACATCTTCAGTGCCATGTTCCTCCTTTCCTCTCAAGATCTGAAGGATATATGTGTTTTTAGATATGTCTTTACCTAGCAGAACTTTTGCTTATCTTATGTCATTGTGGGATTCAGATTAAAAACTTCCATATGCCCAATGACTAGGTTATACTTAACACTATAACCCTGACCATGACTTCAGTATTAGATATAACTCATTCTTGACTTTTTCCTGATGTTGGGGTTCGAACTTCATAACTACATGCTGGACAAGCATTTCACCTCAGAGCTGCTCCCTTGATCCCCCCTCTGCATTTTGGGCAGTAAGAGAGATGACTGCTTCCTTCTAAATCGAGGAGGGAATCTAGGTCTGCCCAACTCCACAGCCTCACTTGTGTTGTGAGCCACACTGCCTTAGACTAGAGTCAGCAAAATCAAAGAACTGGACTGGACATTTGCCAAGCGTGGACACGAGAAAGAAAACCATTTTCATATGGCGAAGGGCCTTAGGAAGGACCAAACAACCCTTCCGTGGAACTTTGAAGTCTTATTTCCAGGAGTCCTGTCCTCTGGCTCCAGGATTCTATCACGTATTTCTAGAGTGGCCGCCCACCTGGTGATGCCCCCTTAATGTCTCCCATCAACACTGTCTTTAAAGACTAGGTCTTTCAAATGAACAACCATCAATCAGTCCATCCACCCTCGGTTTCTCCCACCAACCCTTGCCTACAACCAGTCTTCAAGGCTGGTAATCGGTACCCTCTTCGTCCCTCCACAATGGGGCTCCTCCCCTCTTTCCCCAACTGCAAGGCTCTAGCAACCCCTCCGAGCCCTGAGGCCACCTGTTCTTCTGTATCTCTGCCAACGCTGAAGCTTCTTTGACCAAACAGCCTCCATCAGAATTTCCATTGCTAGGCCCCTGGATTCCTGCTCAGTGCCTCTGCCTGAACTCTTCTCTCAAAGGCTCTGTCTGACCTTGCCTCTCTTAAGGAAGCCCATGACAGCCCCACGGCTGGTGACCTTGACAACCTCACAGCCTGTGCCCACTTGCTGCTTTCGTGTCTGCTGCAGCTGGGGTTGGGCTGAGCTTACCAAAACCCTGCTTACCCGGCAGCATGCTCCTTCCCACCTGCCTAAGGACACAGGTGCCTTGCCGTGGACACAGGTGCCTGGCATGGTTAGAAGTCCTCCTGTTCGACACACCAGCTTTGACACCCCTCTACAGCCTATCACATACTGATGGTGTGTGCTATCTCCTGGTCTCTTGCCATGAGAAGGAAGTCTGTCAAAAGAGAAGTGAGTCTCAACTACCCCTGTCTCAGTTTCTAGTATCGCGCTGGGCTCAAGGTGAGAGTCAGTTGGGTGAAAGAGAGTTCCCAGGAGATGAGGAAGGTATTATTTAGATCTCAGAGGTAGGCATCTCTGGACTGGTTGGAACCTGACTTGGAGTTTCAGAAAGCTCATATAAGCCACAAGGAAGTTGGGGGAATTGGGGTATAAACGTTAGACACTATCCTAAACAAAGAAAAGCAGCACTTGTTTATCGATGCTTTCATAAAACCCAGCAACAGTTTACGAGCTTGGGAAATGCTTCCTGCCTTCCTTATTTCCCTGTGGTCCTTCCTTCTTTTCTGACTTAATAATAAAATGAACAGAATCAGCGCTTGGCTCTGCATCCCTGGAGCCTTGATGCAGATTATTCTAAAAAGCAAGTAACTCTAAAATACTCACTGATATTATATCATATATTTTTATCCCCACATCATGCAAGTATATGACTCTTGAAAAAAAATATAGAAAAACATTAAATCCCTGAGTTTACTCATTTGAATACACCTTCATATATAATTCTAATCAGTCTTCTTTCCCCATATTTATAGGATTTGGCTTTTGTTTTATGCAGCTGTCTATCCCATACATAAACATTGTAGGGGCTGGAGAGATGGCTCGGTGTTTAAGAGCACAGATGGCTCTTGCCTAGCCCTGTGACTCCAGTCCCAGGGGAACCCAATGCCTAGGTCTCTGCAGGCACCTTCAATCATGGGCCATAGACAAGGATGCACATACACAGAATTAAACATTGTAATAAAACCAATCATTTAAAAAACGTTTATACGGCACTGCATTTTCCACCCTGCCTTGCCATACAGGTTTAAAAGTATTATATATATATATATATATCAGCTGGTAAGATAGCTCAGACAGTGACGGCATTTGCTGCCAAGTCTGGCCACCTGAGTTCTGTTGCTAAGACCTACACAACTCCAGTGGAAAACCAGCTCCCAAATCTGTGATCTGTGTGTGTGTGTGTGTGTGTATGTGTGTGTGTGTGTGTTGTAGCACATGTTCAACACACACACACACACACACACACACACACTAAATGTTTAACATCATTTTAGTAGGCAGAATATTTTCCTTTTGGTGCCATGCTGGGATTGTATACAGAGATCTCACGCAAGCTGAGTAACAGAACCAGAATCTTCAGTGGCTCTACCATTTTTCCAGAAGTCAAACTTTTGCTAGCTTCAGAATTTTTAGGTTTCCTTTTCAAATTTTTATTATTATAAACAGTGATGCAAGGACCCTAAAGCTCTGCTTGTATTTCTGATTGGAGTATAAAGGCCATAAGCAACTATGTTCACTTTATGTGTGTGAGCGTGTAGTCGGCATGTATGTCTGTGCTCCACATTTGTACAGTGCCTAGGGAGGCCAGAAGAGCGTTAGATTCTCCTGGAGTAAAAGTTTGGACAGTGAGCCACTATGTGGGTGCTGGGAATAGAACCTGGGTCCTCTGAAAGAATGGCCAGTGCTCTTATCCACTGAGCCATCTCTGCAGCCTCTCAGTGATTGTTATATGGCAAGGACTGTTCTGTTTTACCTTGGTTATCCCATTCAGTCAATTAAAAATTGTTAGATAGTTTATCTTGTCCCCATTTTACACAGAAGGAAGTAAATTCAGAGCGTAAGTATTTGCCCGGAGTAAGGGTGACGCCCGAGAGCCAGGAAGCCTGGAGTCAGTTTAACCTCAAAGTCAATGTTTCACTGATGGGCTTGCCAACAGGTAGATATTTTAGAGTTAGGGTTTGTTTTCTATCTCCTGTGTGTGTGTGTGTGTGTGTGTGTGTGTGTGTGTGTGTGTGTGTTTGATATCTTTGGCTCACAGCTCCTGTCACATGCCCAATTAGATGGAGAGTGGACTAGGGAATGACTCTGGGCCCAAAGAAGCAACTTCCCCTCCTGATGAAGCCAACTGAAGTTCCCCCGAGGACCCGGGCACTGTTTTTCGTTGAACAAGGCTAGGATTACTGCTTTCCTGTCTTTCTACCATTCTGGCTGTTTTAAATAGACAGCGCCGATATGTTCTCACACTCTGTGCCATCCCCACCTACACGCCTGCGGTGTATCAGTGGTGGTAGTTTTCCAAGAAATGCTGCCACCGTGCACTCTGGTTGCTTTGCACGGGAGTGAAGCTATTCTCCTCTGTCTGCAGGCAGAAGACATTACGTCAGAACAGTCTGAGTAGGTTAGGGAGTTTGGAGGACTCGGCTTTGGAGTCTTACACGGTCTCTGAGGAGAGGTTGCGGTTCCAGAGCATTCTAGGTATACCGAGTTGATTTCAGCCAAGGAAAAGGTCAGGTACGATTTCCATCACAAGTATATGGTTTTCTTAAGACTGTTCGTGTTTTCTGAATCCTGTTGGCGAATGAGCTAGCAGGGCAGCATAGAATCAGAACCAACTGGCTGGGTTCGCTTGGGCAAATTACATTGAACTTCCGTCCCTATCTGTTAAAGGAGTTTATCTGTTTCCCTCAGTTCAGTCTTGAGGGGGAAAATACATTACCTCCTGGGATATTGTTGGCACTAGATAAAATATTCAAATGCTTCTTTGCCATATGGCCAAGCTTTCTCGATGATAGCTCGAGCCCACCTGGGGAGATCTGCCATGCAGAAGGCGCCTTAAGGAACACTTTTAAAAATGTGTGTGCTTTTTTTTTTTAACTCTTAAAAAAAAAACAGCCATGCGGCCTGGAGAGATGGCCTATCAGTTAAGTGCATGTGCTACCCTTGCAGAAGACCAGAGTTCAGTTCCCAGCATCCATATCGTCTGATGCTTCTGAACTATCTTTAATTCCACTTTTCCTGGATACTCTTCTGGGCTCCACGGGCACCCTCATGCATGTGGTGCACAGTGGTCCATGCCTTCTAAAGATTTTTCCTGGTTTAAAAAAAAATCAGTTGCTCTTTAAATATTCAACATTTCTCCAGGCAAGAGCCTGTGTATTCATAGAGGGAGCTAAGGGAGTTAGCTTGCGCCCAGGTTGACTTGTACGCTGAGAAACATAGCAGGCCCTCAGGAAAATCTGTTGGTACTGGAGGACTCTTGAGGACTGAGACACGAGTGGTTTCTTAAGGGAGTGCCTCCCAGCTGTAGTGCTGTAATGGTCTTACTGGTTTCTCTTTCAGTGATACATAGCAGTTTCATTAGACACATGGGTGTCAACTCTGTGCCAAAGACTCTGGTCCAGACTTTGGGATGCTAGACTAATAACGAAAGGCCAGGATCCAGCCTGAGGCAGCTGCATCCTTCCTAACCTCACTCTGCAGTCTGTATTGGGTGTCAGCACCAGCTTTTGACAACCTGCTTGTTGACACCGTGTGAGCAGCCATTACACAAAACAACACAGGCAAAGAGAAACAAATCCCAACGTACCTAGATTTTCAATGTAGGGGCCTTACTTTGTGCCACACATTTGTTTATCTATGAGTCTGAGTGCAAATGGCCAGTTTGAAAATCCATTCCTACTTTTGAGCAACCCCAAACAGGACACAGATGAATTCTGCCTTCAAATGAATAACCTTCAATGCCGATGACTTGACCTGTATGTGAGCTCCACTTATGCCTGTCAGGAGCTCTGGGTGTAGAGTTGATTCCCCCTGGCAAGACATGATGCCTGAGTAGCACCCACCAGGACTGAGATGTTGTCCTTGTTTCTGGAATGCCTGTAATCTCTCTATTATCCACACCAGTCCTATGTGTTGTCCTGGTAGTCGTGGCTGGGGATACAGTACTTAATAAGGTAAGTCTTTGCTGCTCGGCTCCGACAGTCTCCTGGGAAGGACGGGGAACAAATGAGCAACTTACAGTGCAGTGTTTATACTGGGGGTTATTGTCAGAGGAGCAGTGATTAACTTGAGGACTCAGAAGTTTTCCCTGAAGATGCTCCGTCTCGGCTGAGCCTTGAATTGTGATGGAGACATTGGCAAGGGGTCGTGGACAAGAAGGTGTGGAGGTTGAGGGGTGGGAAGTGTGAGCGTGCAGGGTCAGGGTCAGGGAGCAGCACGGGGTGCGTTTGGAAGAAGGAACGCTGCAGAGACGTCTGGAAGGGGAGGCAGTAATAACAGCTAATGCTGATTACGCTCCCACGATGAGTCTGGCCCATTCTTCACGTTTCTCGTACATGTGGACTCATCTATTTTGAGAGCAAGGATGGTGATCTTGAAAGCATGTTCATTCTCTTCCAGCCAAGTGAATTTCTTTTGTCTAGGTATTTCTGAATCCCTTTGCCTTTTAGCTACCCGCTATGGTCATGGACTGCCATAAAACTTTTATGAAGAAAAATATTTTATGGTCCATCTGAGTTAATGCCTATGTTAAAATTTCTCTCTCTCTCTCTCTCTCTCTCTCTCTCTCTCTCTCTCTCTCTCCTTCCCTCCCTCCCCCAGCCCTGTCTCATGTGCACGCACACATGCAGCATGGTAAAATGGGTCATTGGCCATTCGTCATTGGGAGTTATGACGCTTCACTACTGACATGTGTGATTGAGTAATCGAGATCTGAAGGTGTTTAGAAGAGGCTTCATCCAGTCATTCAACTCATTCAACTAAGGGAGCCCTTCCTATGAGCCCCATGCTTTTCCAGGTGTCAGCGTGAAGGCAGAAAGCAGAGCAAGACAAGATGTTGCATCATGGGATAGGCATTATAGACTGGAGGAAATGGAAACACACTGTGTGTTTGGTGGTGATGAGCTCTAAGGGGAAGCATTCATTGGTCAGGAGAGAGTCATAGGGAATGCTGAGATTGAGTGACACAACCACAGATAAGGGAAGGCCTGCTGGAGAAGGGGTATGAGAGCAAAAGGGCCTGGCTACCCTGAAGCCTGCTAGGGAAAGCGTCCAGGCAGAGGCCACCGGAAGTGCAAAAGCCTCAGCTGGAGAAACTGACTCAAGTGCTGTGGAGGAGGCAATGAAGTCTGGGGTGTAACGAAGGCCTTGAAGCAGGCTGAGTCAGGCTCTTCCTGACCACTTCCTGACCTCCTGGGTCCTTTTTGTCAACTTCCCCACTGTGGATAGTGGCTTGTGTTCCTTGCCCCCACTCGCTCAGTCATCAGTGTGAATCTGCCCGCCCTCCATGTTTCTTTCCAGAGATTCCCCCACTGCCCCTTCTGGGCTAGAAATCACCTCGTCCTTGTTTTCAGAGTTCATCCTTACAGTCTCCCTGGATAAACTCCGCCTTGCTATCCTTGAGAAATGTCACGAGTTATTTTTCCTTTAATACTGGTTCTGAATGACAGGCTACACAGGGCCACAGAAGGCCCAGAGGCACATATGCATGGCATAATTATTATTGCTGACATTTCTTGTAGAGTCTCCCATGCTTCAGGTATTATAATTATCTCAGCATCTCTATTCCAAATCCTAAATGGAGACCTGGCATCTGAACAGTGGAGAATCTGTGGACAAAGCCCTTAGTCTCAGCTCAGGTCCTGCTAAACTCATTGGTCTCACGGAGCAGAGCTAACACTATGGAGATGTTAGTTCAAAAGTGATAATCTTTTTTTTAAAAAAAAAGTGTGTGTGCAGTGTATGGTGGGCATTGTCATACATGTACATGGATGTGTAGATGTGTGTATGCATGTGTGCGCATGCATTCGTGTGTAGAGGTGGAAAGGCCTATGATGTCACACGACTTCCTCTGCCGTCCTCTACTTTTTATTCTTGTTCTTAGTTTTGTTTTCTTAAGACACAATCTCTCACTGAACGGAGAGCTCCTGGGTTCGGTTAGACTGACCAGCCTGTGACCTAAGAGTCACCTGTCTCTACCTCCCAAAGCCAGGGTTATAGTGGTACACCCCTGCACCCCAGATTTTTATGTGGGTGCTGGGGACCTGAACTCAAATTCTCATGCTTGTAGGGCAGACACTTCGCCGACTGAGCCATCTTTCCACCCCCCTAAAACGGAGGATACTACAGGGAAAGGTGAGGCTGCAGATTCCTAAGAGCCCCGAAGAGTGATTTCTTGGGGAGATGGGGGAGGCCGGGCACGGATTTGCCAGCGATGGAAGCTTCCACACCAGCTGAAGGAGACTGCTCCCTTCTCCTTACTCTGCCCCTCCCTGCACCGCCCTAGCTGTCCTCTGCTCCTTTGAAAGATACGATCTCTGTAGAGGGTTGGCACCTCCCTGCTACAGGCTGCCGTGGCGGCATTCCTCTCCGGCTGCCTCCCTGGCAGAGACAAACATCCTACATCCAGTCATTCTTGTTCTTAGTATTCTTGAGTTGGTGAGCGTCAAAGGCCCCGAGAAGCATCGCTTAGGCAGTTGGAGCCTGGCGACCACTGGAGAGGGTGGGTAACTTAGCCTGGCGAGGCTTGATTGCTTTCTCTTGATGGGGAGAGGTCATGTCACCCACTTCAAGGGCTGCGGCATAGTTATTTACGTGAAGTGTCTAGCGTAGGACCTGACAATCAAGATGTGCTAAGTTCTATTTCTACGTCTTGTTTTTGGTCAGAGGTGCTCTGACAGCTGTGAAGTTGTCCTTGGCTAGGAATTAGACAGCAGTGCAGGTGTGTTGATCTAGCTTCTTTTATGTCATATTAATGGCAGGCAGCCCTGGTCCTGTATAGATGCTTTGTTACACAACTTCACTTGCTTGGCCCATACTCAATGGCTGTCTCACCACCTTCCTTATACAGACCCTCTGAAAACCTACATAATGGCTGGGCGTGATGCTGCAAGCCTTTAATCCCAGCAATTGGGAGGCAGAGGCTCTTTGAGAGTTCAAGGGCAGCCTGGTCTTCAAGATGTAGGCCAGCTAGGGCTACATTGTAAGACCCTGTTGTCCCAAAACAAAAACTCATACTGCTGTTGCTCTAACGTTTTGCACACATCTCTGTGTAGTATGTGTGTGTGCATGTATATCTGTTCACATGTGTGTCCACATGTATGATGGTGCACACATATGTGCTGCCGTGTGTAAAGACTAGAAGCTGACCTCAGGAGTCTTCCTTTGTTGTTTTGCACCTTATTGAGTCAGAGTGTCTCAGTTGATCCGGGGTTCACAGAAAGAGTTAGTCTACTTATCCAGCTTGCTCTGGGGATGCCCTGTCTTTGCCTTTTGAGGGTTGGAGTTACAGTGAGCCACCATGAAATGTTTACAGGAATGCTGGAGATTCCCAATCCCGGTCCTTACACATAAACTGCAAAAGGCACTTGACACCCTGAGCCATCTCGTCTTGTCCCTGCTCTTCCCTGGCATGACCGCCTTAGTTTCTCATGTTCCGTTCTGACCTCTGAGTAAATCTTCCTACTTCTTCTCTCCTGTTCTACTTACCGGCCCTGGAATTTTGTTTCCATGACCCTCCTTCCCCTCCCTACTCACTATCCCTTGGTGATCGCACTGACATCTGTCGTAAAAGTCTGGATACCTGCGCCCGCCTCCAATTTCCACCACCCATGTATCTACTAGCTATTTCTGCACAGGTATCCCACCACACCAATGTCAATATTAATATTTTCAAAGATGAATTAATCGTCTTTTCTATCACTCTGGATTCTTTTACTATATCTCCCATGCCAACCAACACTAAGTATCTGCACACTCACATAGGTCAGAGACCTGGGAATTACATTTGTCTCCCTCTAGCATGCCTATGCTCTACATGCCACTGTCCCCAAGTCTCTTCTAAAACGTCGTCTCAGATCCTCACCTTCTCTGTAGACACTGCCCTGGCTAAGGTCTTGATCCACTCTTAGTTGGCTTATGACCGCTCCGACAGGTCTCTTTACTGCCTGGTTCACTCCCTCTCCCTCCGTTTCACACCACAAATCCACTCTCTACCCTCCTGCCCGGGTCTTCCTTCTAATGTGAGAATCTACTTCAGTTCTCTGAAGTGTTCCGCTTCTCCCTCAGGACGAACCCAGGACAGGATCACTAGATTGCCTGTTGGGATTTGGCTCATGTACCCCCTTCAAGCCAGAGGTTGTTCCTCCGATGGGAAACGTCAATTCTTGGTCTCCCTTGCCCTCCTTCACACGAGACGGATCTTTCCTCAGGATGCTTTCCCTGCCCCCAACTTTACCTTTGTCAATCTACATTGAAGATCCCCACTAAGCCTTCAAGTCCGAAGGCAAGGGTAGCCTTCTGGAACCTGATCCGGCCCTCTAGGCTTAGCATCTGCTCCTCCATCACATTCTCCTGCTATATTCCATTAGGCTAGTCATGGGTCCCATTGCATTTCACCCACCCATTTCCATAATAAATGCAAGGGAAAGAAATGTCTCAAATCTTCGGTCTTCAAGAAGTTCTGGGCATGTGGGCGTCACTGAGAGCTTGTTTCTGGAAATGAGGGAAAGAATGCCTTGAAGCCATGAAGACCTGGTATCACCTCAAAGAGAGCATTCGTGAAAGACCATTAAGAGTACTGAGAAGACAAGAATCAAGAGGCCAGGCTGTCCCCTAAGTCATTAGCATATACTGAAGTCTTCAATGGTGACAGCGAAGAAGAGGACATATCTTTCAACAGACTTAAGACATTCACAACACCCCATCAATGAAGAACCCCTCTCCCATTTTCCAGAGTTCAGACAGAGCAAAGTGAAGACTATAATAATCTTATTGCCATTTTTAACTCGTACAATGCTGAAATAGAAAGATTCATACTCTTCGAGTGTATCTGTTCTTTAAGGTGATTTAGCACAGATATGGATAATTAGTTGCATTCTCCAAGAACACTCTCTTTCATGACACATCAGAACAAACTGATACTACCTTGTGAGATAAAAGTCATGTCAAACCAAACCAACCAGGGGACCAGAAAGAATGTGAGACTCTGGGGAGCTCTGGTTCCTTTTCAGCCACACAGGCAATTAGGGCCCTGTCACATTTAATTCAAGAAGCTGATGTCCCTGAATTATAATAACCACAACCCAGTATGTTTTGGGAGGTTCAGGAATGATCGTGTCTCCCATACTAAGACATCTCTCTTTGGAAATTTCTTGAGCACCTTCATGCCTGTCACTCTGACTCTTCTTTAGTTTTTCTGGAGCCCGCCACCTGGCAAATGTCCTAAATCCTATGTTACAACCGAGAGGCAGACCCTCTAGGAGGTTAATAACCGGTGGTCACATAGTGAGTTGGAAAACCGGCCAGAATTTGAGCTTAGGTTCAGTAACTTAGGAAAGGCTATTTGACCAAGTCCGCTATGAGGCATCATCTGTTCTTTATTGAAGTCTGGAGTAAAATTAAATTTATGTTAAAAAGAATAGAAATACAATTAAAGGATCTGGCAGGAGAATATAAAACCCCAGGGGAATACGTCGTTCCATTGTGCCGTTTTCTTTTCTTATTTTTGCAGCTGCTTGAGCATGCATGCGATTTCCTTTGTATATATTTCTGTATTCCCAAATGTTTCTTTTCCTTTTAAAAGTTAATTCATAAAGCACTAAAGCTCAAACCTTTCATCCCCTGACTGTCATGGGCCTGACCTCTCCTTGTCCCCCTCTGCGGGAGCTGACCAAGTGACACAACTTCGGTCGTTCAAAATGTTTTAAAGTTTGTGTTCTAAGAAAACATCATGTGTGTACAGGAGTTCGCAACAACTCATGTTTAAATAGAAAACCTAGCCTGGAGAGATTATGAACCTATTACTAGCTCAAGACACTCTCCCATTCCCCATTTTCCAGCTACACTGAGATAGAATGAACTTGAGACTTGAAGAATGTCTCCATCCAGCTTTTCCTGCTCCACCCTGGGTGGCGTTAGGAAAGGCACACAGAGGCTTGTTGTGTCTAATTAGAGCTTAAGGAATCTTTCGAAAGGCTGCGGCAGCCACATGATGAAGAGACTTTGAAGACCATGCTTAGTACGTTATACAATGCTCTTAAAATCGGAAGGACTATTACTAATAATACTCCAAGAACTCAGGGATCTTGGAGCCTCAACATGCCAAGGTACTCAAGGACATATACAGTAGACGTTCCCCAGTGCACACCTTCCAGTCAGCCTCAGTGCAGTGCTGGCGACCACTGGCCTTTTGCTCTGTTTTGTTTTGTTTTGTTTTGTTTTCTGCCTACTTTACCACACGCCTTGTTACCCCTCTTGCTCTACCTCTGTCCTCAAAAGCAGTCTTGCCAACAAGCTTTGTTCCCCACTTCTACCCAGGCTCCTCCAGTCACAGGTCTTGGTTTTGATACCCAGACAATACCAACCCATAATAGGTTTGGCTAGACCTTCTCCAAAGGACAGCTAACTTTTTTCTTATTCAGGAATATTCCTGATTGGCAGAACCCCGTGTTAGCAGGGAGAACCTAAACAAGAAGCAGTGTGAGCATACGAAGCACAGAGAAGAGAGAGCCCTCCTAAAAAAAGGTGCAAATTCTCTCCTGTGGGCTGTGGAGAGGCACAGTCTCCTTAGGAGGGGATTTAAGGACCGGCAATGACCAAGATAAAACACAAGAGCTCATGGGATATTACTACTCAGAGAGAAAGATGATTAGGAACAAGAAAAGATAAAACTGATAACATAAAATAAACGATGTTCCATATTTCAGATGGAAACAATTATCTAAAGTTAGGGTCAGACTGAAGACTTGGACTAGAGGGTAATTAATTCAGTGTGGTTAAGGTCAAGGGTTGTGGCTTGAGTTTTGGAGGTAGCCTTCCAGAAATATCCACTGGGGCCAAGGAAGGATGCTTGCTCTTGGCAGCCATCCCAGCACTCTGGAGAAGTTAAACATAAAGCAAGCAAGCCATCAGTGTAGATAACAGAATGCCTTTGAGTTGGTTCCTTGATGCTATGATTGAGACGATGACTTATTGAACCTTGAAGCACACTGGTGTTGAGGTCTTTCCCTTTGCTGCCTGAACAGCTTCTTCAGGCTATTTTGATTTGGCTTTTCAGTCCCCAGCAGCCACAGGCACTGCTGCTAATTTAGGTCTCTCCTGGGTTCGTCTTCCCTCCCCAAGTACTTTACCCATCTAGCTGCTTCGAGTTCTTGCCGTGAGACTCTAAAAAGACAAAGTTTGTCTTCTTATGCTTTCAGGGATGCCACTTAACTGTCGGAGGCACTTCTTAATGTAACTAGTGTATCCGCGACACTTGTCAGATGCCTGACAGACTGAACTGAGCGAACAAGTCACCGGGCTTGCTTAAAAGGAGAAAAACTGAAGGAGGGCCTTATCTCCCCCAAGACATTCCAAAATAAGATTGCCAAGTCCTTTCTAGGTCACAGAAAGCTTTCACAAATCTTGTATAACTTAACCTTAACCTTGTACTACTCTGGGGAGCATTTTATCTTCACTTTATGGGTGAAGAAATTGAATAAGAAAGGTTTAGGTTGGCAAGATTAAGTCAGTATGGCACTTAAGCAATACTGAAAGATAGGCCTTGCACACTTTTCTGGATGCTGTAAATACATGGGACGATGCCGTTGATATTCAGGCTCTAGATAGGCCTGGAATAAAATGACCCCTGTGCTTACTGACCTAGAGGAACAAAGCCAAATGAGTGGAAATGTCTCTGGAGTCCTCTAGGCACTGAGAGGACACATATATGTTTCAAGACCCAGAGCCTCATTGGTCCCACCAAAGCTGACCACAAACCCAACAGACTCATGGGACAAAAGGTTGAAGACTTGGATAGCCTCCTAGGAACACGACAGAGTGCTAGTCACACAAACAAAATGATCCGACTTCAGATCCCTAGAACCCTAGTAAGGCTAGATCAGAGCTTACGTCTCTAAGACCAGTTCTCCTAAGGAGAGATGGGAGACGGAGACAAGGGAATCCCGAAGGCTGAGAGGCACTCTCCTGACATGATCGACAGCAAACAACAGACTCTCTCAACTGAGGTGGAAACAGAGGACCAACGGCACTCCATCAAGCTGTCCTCTGGTCTCCCCATTAGCACGCATATGTCCATACTCACACACATGAACATGCACAAACATGCATGTACTTGTCAGAGTTCTCTAAGAGAGCAAAACTAGTGAGATAAAAGTTATGTATGACAATAGAATGGAGAGCTGACAGGCTGGTGGTTACTCAGTCTGTAAGGCTGGGGGAAGCCTTAGCAGTTTCAACGTGGTGCCAGAAGCCAGGAGGTTTCTTGGAAGCCTAGTGGGGGGAAGGACGCTTGGAAATGCTGGTCTGATCACAGTGAAGGGATCAACGGCAGCCGCAAGAGGACAGATTAGCTCAGTCGCAAGAAGGAGGGCCGTGGGAGCAAAAGGCAAGATGTTCCTCCTTCTCCGGTGCTCACATCTGAACAGGTCTTCTCACATCAAATAGAGCCACCAGGACACTTGTCATCTGTGATAAGTTGACATTAAAACCAACCATAGCCATGTATATACACATCCATACCACACATACACACACACACACACACACACACACACACACACACACACACACACATGATTTGTTTGTTCTTATAAAGACTCCTTGCAAATTGTAAGTTTTTCCATTTTGTAATTCACCTTTGTTTTTAAATTTGATTCTATTTTTGGTATACAGTTTTTTTAAAAAAGATTTACAGAATAGCTGTGATGGTAATACAGAGTTCCCGTATACCCCCATGTGCAGTTTGCCCTATTTCTGGTATCTTAGCCTGCAGGATGGTGTATTAGTCATGGTTACTGTACCAATATCAATACATTGTTAGTAAGTGAAGATTACGCCTTGTTCATTTTTCATGATTCCCTTTATGTGCTTGGGGTCCCATCCAGGATGCCAGGATTCATTTACTCTTTGTGTCTTCTTTTGCTCTTCTTGGCTATGATAATTTTTTCAATTTTGTTGCTACTGCTGGCGGTGGTTGTGTATGTGTGTGGTGTGGTGCGTATGTGTGGTATGCATATGTGTGTGTGTTGTGTGTGACTCTGTGCTGTATGTGTATGTGTGTGGTATGTGTGGGTATATGCGGTGTGTGTATATGTGTGTGTATGTATATGGTATATGTGTATGTGTGTGGTGTGTGTGTGTGGTGTATAGTTGTGTTTGTATGTGTGTGTATATGTGTAATTTGTGTGGTGTATGTGTACATAGTGTGTGTGTATGTGGTGTGTGTGTGTGTGTGTGTGTGTGTGTGTGTGTGTTTAAGAGTGCTGGTTGGTTGTGCTGTATAAGGTGCATTCGTTTGGATTAGTCTGACATTTTCTCGCCTTCAGCCAGTGGTTCTGGGATTTTGACGGTGACTATAAAGTCCCACCGATATCCTTTTATCATCACTTGGATGATGTTGACCTTCATGCCTGGCTCAGAAGTGTTTATCAGATGGCTTCTCCGTGAGTACCCTTCTCCCCGTTTCCACACTGAGTCCTTAGGAAGGGCTCCACATGTGCCTTTAGCCCCAGCACTGGGGCCTGGAGATGGGCACAGCCCAAGAGCCTGCTGACCGCCAGACTACCTGAGAAGGCAAACTTCCGGTTCAGTGATAGAGCTTGCCTCAAAATAATAAAACAGAGAGAGATGGAAGAGGACCCTCAAAGTCATTCTCTGACCTCCAAATGGGGGCCATAATGTCACACTCATTTGCATTTACCAAACACGTATGGGGGGGGGAGGGGGAAAGAAGAGAGAGGAGAGAGGAGAGATCACACACAGCTGTAGACAAGAACATTCGCACATCATTATCACATGTCTACATACAACACAGAGACTACACATACACACACACACACACACACACACACACAATCCCTACACAAATAAAGTGGAGAGTGATTGAAGAAATTGAAGAAGACCCTGGATGTCAAATTCAGGCCTCTCATGCAATTGCATACATGTGCACATGTATCCCCCAGGTGAATACCCACAGACACGTGTATACACACAGAGACACACACACAAACACACTAATCCAGGCTATCACACATGGCCTATAGTCTTATTTTCAGAGTGGTGATGGCTGGAGCAGTTCTGAGCCCACCCATGGCGGCAGCCAGACCTGGGTGGACAGGTGCAGCTTCTGAGTGGGTTCGCTTTTCCCTCCAGCAGTGGGCCTCAACCTTCACAATGCTTCAGCTCTTTAATACAGCTCCTCATGTTGTGGTGACCCCCCCCAAGCCTAAAATTATTGTTTGTTGCTTCTCCATAACTGCCGTTTTGCTACTGTTATAAACCATAATGTAAATATTGTTGGAGACTGGTTTGCCCAAAGGGTCGCAACCCACAGGTTGGGAACCACTGTGATTCTATGGCCTTCCCCTGTTCTCATTTTCTTTGGGGACCACAGCACTTCCTTTGTTTCATGTGCTATTTTGCACCAAACAAAACCCTTTCCCGCAGGAGGAAGACGATCCCTCTCCTGCTGCCTCTATCTGAGCACCCCTCCCAGCACGCCGCCTGCCTTATCTAGTCCGGCAGCTTTGATTTCTGTGAGGTCTGGAAAAAAAAAGCAAAATTTAATTTGTGAAGCTTGCCTGACATCTCTCCTAGACTTTCATGGTTTCATCTCCAGATATTTCTCACTTCTCCCCCACATCCTGGTGTTCTAATGAAATCCATATTCTTTGTGGGTTGCTGCTGCTGGGCACACAGTGAGGCCCAAATGCATTTCCTAATGGTTTATTTTCCAGCTGAGCTGAACAGAATCAAAGCCACAAACCACCAAGGAGCACCCAACATATCTGAAGGAACAAAGGAAGCCATTTAAAAAGGCTAAAAATAAAACCAAATCAGATACCACTGGGAGTCTCTGCAGTTGTTTTATTAAAGGATGCAGGGATTGTGTTATGTGCATATGAATGTATGGCCGCAACAAATTTTCTTCTATTAAGTTATATACCAAACACCCAGGTATTCTGGTGCTATTTTAGAGGTGGCTCTGTTGGTAAAGGGCTTGCTGTACAAGTAGGAGTTTGGCGCACAGGCAAAACCAGTCATCATGTTTGGAACCCCAGCTCCAGGGGACAGAAGCAAGCAGATCACCAGAGCCAGTCGATGAGTTCTAAGCTTGCTGGAAACACTGTCCCTAAATATAAGGTGGAAATTGAGAACAAGACATCTAATATTGACCTGTAGTCTCTGCACGCAACAAGCACCCATGTGCATGATCACATGCATACACTACATACATAGATAAATATATACATACATACACATACACAAATAAATATCTATATGATATTCCCCTTATCTAACTGGTTCTTACTTTTGCCTTCCCCTCATCCCATACCACTTTGTCCCCAAGAACCAGCTAAGAGAGTAGCAAACTCGCCTACATTCCCAGGCATACTTTGAGCATTGGCTGTACCTCTTTCCTTTGATGAAATACAAGATAACTGTGCCATCTGCTATGACCTGAGTGTTTCTACCCTGTCATTCATGTGCTGAACCCCTAGCTTCTATGATGACAGTATTAAGAGGAAAAGACCTTTGGGCGTTTATTAAATCATAACAGCAGCGTCCACATGAATGGGATTTAGAGGCCTAGGGAACGAAATTGGAAGGAGATTGTCCTTTGCCCGGAGCCCAGGCACAGAGAGAAGTCACCATCTGTATGGAGCAGACCTTCAGCCCAGACCATAATCCACCAGCATCAGGAACTTGCATTTCCCAACCTCTAGAACGTCAAGGATTACGTTTCTGTTGTTTGTAAGGCACCGGTGTATGGTATTTTGTAATAGCAGCTCAAGGGTTTCAGTAGTCTCTGTTTTTATTGGATATATTATTTATTTACATTTCATTTCCCTTTTCCTGGTTCCCTGCCCCCCAAAGGTCCCCTATGCCCTTTTCCCTCCTCCTATTCCCCCATCCTCCCCTTCCACTTCCCTGTTCTCCTACATTGATGCATTGGCCTTTCCAGATCCAGGGTCCACTCCTTCCTTCTTCTCGGACATCATTTGGTATGTGGATTGTGTCTTTGGTGTTCCAAGATTCTAGGCTAATATCCACTTATCAGTAATTGCATACCATGCGTATTCTTTTGAGACTGGGTCACCTCACAGTATGATGTTCTCCAGCTCCATCCATTTGCCTAAGAATTTCGTGAATTCATTGCTTCTAACGGCCGAATAGTACTCCATTGTGTATACTTACCACATTTTTTTTTTGTATCCATTCCTCTGTTGAGGGACATTTGGGTTCTTTCCAGCTTCTGGCTATTATAAATAAAGCTGCTATGAACATAGTGGAGCATGTATCCTTATTACATGCTGGGGAATCCTCTGGGTATATGCCCAGGAGTGGTATAGCAGGGTCCTCCGGAAATATTGTGTCCAGTTTTCTGAGGAACCGCCAGACTGATTTCCAGAGTGGTTGTACCAGCTTGCAGTCCCGCCAGCAGTGGAGGAGTGTTCCTCTTTCTCCACATCCTCGCCAACACCTGTTGTCTCCTGAGTTTTTAATCTTAGCCATTCTGACTGGTGTGAGGTGAAATTTCAGGGTTGTTTTGATTTGCATTTCCCTGATGACTAATGATGTTGGACATTTCTTAAGGTGCTTCTTAGCCATCCAAAGTTCTTCAGGTGAAAAGTCTTTGTTTAGCTCTGTACCCCTCTCCCACAGTTCAGGGTCATGCAGTGGGTTAGGTGTCCCCTCTGTGCCTCACTGCTACTTCCAGACAGTTTTTCCTATTAAAACCAAGTTGAACAACTCCATACAGTGCAAATACAACTTCTCCCAGACTGGTTTATGGCACGTTTCTCTTCCTTCACTGGCCACTTCCCCTCTTTGAGTGAAGAATTTAGGACCTGCTGTGTAATCTTTGTCTCCTGCAAGTACACACTCTGATAGCCTTGAAGCACGCCAGCTGCATAAGCCATCTCTGAGCATCTTGAACTCACTGGCCTCCTTACTCCCACCCAGATCATCTACACACATACACACACATAGACACACACACACACACACACACATACACACACACACACACACCCCACACACACCCCACACATCACACACACACACCCCACACACCACCACACACACACACACACACATACACACACACACCACACATACACACACACACACACCACACACACCACACACACACACACACACACACACACACACACACACCACTGTGTGTTGTCCTCCTCACAGATCTGTACTCCTTCCCAAGCCAAGATTTTGCAGTTCTCATTTTTAGATCCATCTTATCAGCAATTGCTCAACTCCAAAGAAGCCTTCAATGGTGAGTTGAGCTACCTGCTTGTCCTTAGTCTGCATTTCATGAAGTTATTCATATTCTGTGCTGATCTGTCAGGATCTATCGGGACCAGCCTCTCTCTTGCCTCTGCTTCTATTTTCTCCTTCTTACTTCCCTCACAAATTGAACAGTCTCCTCTTTGCCCCAAAGCCTCTTTCTCTGAACTGGTCTCAATGCAGACCCTAAGGATGCTTTTCAATTCAGTGTACAATCCACTCTCAATTAAGAGAGGACTGTGCTCTGAGAGTTGATCGGGAGCTTGGAATTCCTAATGCTCAATACTTCCCCTGGAGAAATCATGCTGGTTTCTGCCTTGATTTCTAGTCTAATTCACAAAGACTGCTGAAGGCACTCTGTTCTCGGAAACTTCCCAAGGGCCAAAAGCCTGTCTAATTCATCCTAAAAATTCAGCTTCATAGAGATAGGACTCAAGCGACACACAACTCCACCACCACAATGTAACTCCAAGGCATTTCCCATGCCCAGACAAATCCCATGTCCTGCCTGCACCACTCTCCCCTGGGCAACCACTAATCTCTTTGCAGTCTCCTATTTCCAGTTACCTATTCTGGACATTTTCTGTAATAGATTTGTGTACTGCGTGACCTCTTATGAATGGATTCCTTTCGTTTAGCATATTTTCTACATTTATTTTGCTGTGTATGTTGGGGGGGGGCACACACGCCAAGGAGCACCGTCAAGGTCCAAGGTCAGCTTGCCAGCGATGATTCTCTTCTTCAACAAATGGGGCTCTGGGGATCGAACTCAGGTCTTAAGGATCGTTAACAGGAGCCTATACCCACTGAGCCATCCCACTGCCCAGAATAATTGGTTTGTTTTGTTTTTGTTTGTTTTTAGTTTCTTCCATCCATGTTGTACCATGTATCTTCAGTATAGCTGAATCTTGTGTAAGGGCATTTCAGACAAGAGACTACATGTAAATCAGTAGTCCCAGAAAATTACAGTGGAATCGAACAATTCCTTCCAACTAGTGGTATAGTTGTAGTGGTAAACCATGTGACTGGTGTGTCTGTGATAACATGGATGAACTCAGCACCACTGTACTACCAAATACAGCCCATGCGGTTAACAGCCATACGATAATATTTGGTTGATAATAAGCGACCATGCTCCTGTTTATGAACTTGTGCTATGCTTTTGTCGTGATTCTAGAGTGTGCTCCTGTGAGTTTTATTTTTTTATTTTTAATGTTTGGTGTAAAAGTTGGGCCATGAGAGGCAGTCTGTGTTCTGGTTGAGCTAGGTTTAAATCCTGGTGGCTGGGTAGAGATTAATCTATGAGGGACGGAAGGTCTGTTTGCTTATGCTCCCAGACACTAGGCTCCTGACACCACCATGAGGCCCTCAACTCCATAATTCTGGGTCTATTAGTCATGTAAGGCCACCCCCAAGCCTCTAGTATTCTGGCTAGACTCCACTCCCCAGTCACCTGGCAACAGCCAGGTATGCCCCGCCCCACAGTTACTTGGCAACAGCCAGGTAGGCTGGCCCACTCTAAAAGAGGCTGCTTGCCTCCTCCCTTCTCTC
This sequence comes from Apodemus agrarius, assembly GCA_964023405.1. Taxonomy (NCBI): domain Eukaryota; kingdom Metazoa; phylum Chordata; class Mammalia; order Rodentia; family Muridae; genus Apodemus; species Apodemus agrarius. The sequence goes on from OZ030015.1 coordinate 76,530,383, forward strand.
TCACTCTCTCGCTCTCTTGTTCTGTCTCTTGTCCCCTTGCTTCCCTTCTCTCCCCATTCCCTTCCCCCTCTCTCCATGTGGCCATGGCTGGCTTCTGCTTCTCTACCTTCTCTCACGCTACTCTTCTACAATAGAGCGCTTAAAAGCGACGAATTGCCTCTCAGTGTTTCCAGCCGCCAGACCAGACCGAGGACTTGCCTGCACAGGAACCACTCCAGCACACCTTCCCCTCACCCGCCCCCTTTTCCCAACGGCCTTCACCCATTGTCGCCCCCGGAGGCCCCACCCGTTCTTAGCATGAAAGCTAGAACCTGTCATCCCTGACCTCCATGAGGTCCAGGGGCCCAGAACTGCTCCCTCCCCACCCCCACGGACTGGGATCCTGTGGCTTCTCACTTCCAGACACCCACTCGGAGGCGTGGGGGCACACATGACAGGCTCCTGCATCTGCCCAGCCAGAGCCAGCAAGCTCTGACCGGATGTGGTTTTTCGCCCACTCTTCTTCCCCCCCCCCACAGCATCCACACACACACACCCCGCGCCCTGCGCTGAACAAGTGGTAGCAGATGCGTCCCACCCTTTCCCCATGCTGCGTGCCCTACATCAAGGGATATGCCCTGATACACCAATGTGTAAGCCCTATCCCCTCACGATTGCTCAATCTCTTGACTACATAAAGAGGCCACAACAACAGCTTCATCCGTACCATGTGGGGTTCTTAGGCACACTCTATGGTGCTCAGATAGTGATGCAATCACCCAGGATGCAGTTCTCAGAACACATCCAATCATGACTGTACTCCATTTCTTTTTATTGCCAAGTACTATTCCATAAGTATGTCGTTTATTCATTCATCCAGAGATGGACATTTGCAGTGTCTCTGCTTCTTAGCTACATAAACTATGATGCTGTAAACATCAGGATGCACATTTTTGTGTAAGCTGAAATTTGGGGTTTCCTAGGAGTGGAGTTACTGGGTGATGTGACCATATATACTGTCTTTAGCTTTTAGAGCATCCGCCAAGTGGGTTTTCCAAAATCACTGTATCATTTTGTATTCTTGGTAATTTTTTTTCTTTTATGCAATGCTTTGTATTTCTCTGTAACACTCTGGATGTGTTGAGTATGTTTATCTCCCTGAATTCTAGCCTCCATCACTTCCTCTGAGAATTTTTACCTTTAGTGCTTTCCCCTTCCAGGATCCAGGGTTCTCCTTCATTTCTTTGACATCTGACTAGGATGTGCCTGAGTGCGGATCTTTGTGCGTTTCCGTGTCTTGGTGTTCACTGATCTCTGGAGTGTGTAGATTAATGCTTTGTATAGAATGTTGGGCGTGTTGTCTATTCTTTCTTCCAGTGTCTCCCTGTCTCTTTCTCTCCATACCTTCTGTTGCTCCCCTTGGTGTATTCAATGGCCCTACCTGCCTACCGGCGGTCTAGTGGCTTTATTTTCTTTCCATCCCCCTGCCTAATTACTCCCTATCAATCAGTCTACCAACCCACGAATCCTTTCTTCTACCAGCGCTCTTCTGTCGGAGCTTCTCTCCAGAAGTACTCATTGTTTTGGTTCTTAGAGTTTTCAGCTACAGATTTTCTCCTCGTTTCATTGGGAAATGACTTGTCTCTTTGTTGACATTATGTCCCTGGTGCAATGGTCATCGCACCCCCACCCCCACCCACCCACACACCCCCGCCTCTTCTGTGAGCGAGCTTTCCTTCAGTTTTTCAACATCAGAGCAGCTACTGTGAAATTTTTGCCTGTTAAGTGCACCATCCAGGCCCTCCCCGAGCAAGTTCTGGACACCTGCTTCTCATTTTGTTTTTGTTTGTCTTTGTATGTACAGTTCACGTTTCCGGTCTGTGGATGTCTCACAAGCCTTCCTTGTGAACTGGACAAATCTGATAATCCCCTGTAGCAACTCTGGGCCCTGGTCTCCCGAGGGTGGTTGTTTTCTTGGTCGTTGGTTTGTGTAGCAGTTTGGCTGCAGGGATTCTGCAGCCTGTTTAACCGTGGGAAGCCTTTAAAGCTGCCCCTTGGATTTCTTTTCTCCTTCATTTTGACTTTTAACCAATAGAACTAGCCAAAGGCAGTATGCTTGCTAACTGTAGCCCATATGATGTGAAGGCTATTATCATAATTCAGAGAACCCTACTACTTTTCTGCCATCTTCCGCCAAGAAATCATTGTTGGGTGGCTCCCTCTGACTCCCCCCTATCAGGGCGCAGCCTCGGACATGCATGTGGTTCTCCACGCTGTGAGGGGTGGCTCTGGTTTCTCAGTCTAGCTTTCTCCTACTATTCTTGACTCAGACAGTTGGTTGTCCGGGGCAGCCCTTGATCAGATGCTGTGGTCAAGCTCTTTTTATCCTCAAGTTTGCACTCTATGTTGCTGAATCTGAGGGTGCAAAGAGGGACATCCGGCATACCCTGCACTGGTTGCTTCTCGTGGGTAAGGCTTAACAGTGACCTCAGGGCCACACAGCTCACGAGCTTTTCCTATTGTTGGTGGCTGTGCAGGGCGTCTCTGACCTACCTGCCTTGTATAGACTGGGATTCCTGCAGACGGAGGCTTTAAATTCGATGGGAAATGAGCTCCAGAGGCGAGTCCATAGCTTCAGACTGGGGAGAGGTGGCGCCTCGTCTCCTTTGTAGTACAGAACATCATGACTCAAATGTCATTATTACTGATATGTTATGTGCTGTCTGGAATAATATTCTACCTTCGCTGTATAATACATAGTAGTGGTTCTCAACATTGCAGTGCTGTGACCCTTTAATACAATTAGTTCCTCACATTGTGGTGACCCTCAACCATAAAATTATTCCATTGCTACGTCATAACCGTAATTTGCGGCGGTTATGAATTGTAATGTAGCTCTATGACCACCCCCAAAGGGGTAGCAGCCCACAGGTTGAGAACCACTGCTTGGACACTTTCTAGACATAAATAAGTATGTCTAACTCAGTTGTTGTTTTTCTTAGAGGTCAAGAAAACTTTATGTGTCATAATTCCAAAGATGGTGCCTCTAAATTTATCATATACCATAGTATATGATCTGTGGGTCCCAGGCATGAACCCCAGCCTAACCTGCCTGGATTCGGGTGCCTCTTCTGCGATCACTGCATATGCTGCCTGATGAGTTGTTAATCTAATAGGAGTTAGCTCAAGTGTTATTGAATTGTATGAGAATGAATGAGCTAAGCTATGAAATAACGGCTAGATCGGAGCTCAGAATTAGGCACCACTGTCCTGGCCATCTTGGAAACATCTGCATGGCTAGAGATGACCACAAGGGGGCACCCAGCCCCACTTGTAATGCTGAAGGGCACGAGGGTTTCTTCTTCTTCTTCTTCTTCTTCTTTTGTTAATATTTATTTTTTCCCTTATTTTTTTATTGGATTTATTCTATATTTACATTTCATTTCCCTTTTTTTGTTTCCCCACCCACCTAAGGTCCCACATGCCCTTTTCCCTCACCCTGCTCCCTCATCTACCCCTTCCCACTTCCCTGTTCTTGTATTCCCCTACACTGATGCTTTGATCCTTTCCAGCACTATTTTCCACTCCTTTCTTCTTGTCAGACATCATTTGGTATGTGAATTGTGTCTTTGGTGTCCCAAGATTCTAGGCTAATATCCACTTATCAGTGACTGCATACCATGGGTATTCTTTTGAGATTGGGTTACCTCACTTAGTATGATGTTCTCCAGCTCCATCCATTTCTCTAGGAATTTCCTGAATTCATTGTTTCTAATGGCTGAATAGTATTCCATTGTGTATATATACCACATTTTTTTGTACCCAACTCATTCTATGAAGCCACAATTACCCTGATACCAAAACCACAGAAAGATCCAACTAAGAAAGAGAACTACAGGCCAATCTCCCTTATGAGTATTGATGCAAAAATACTAAATAAAATACTTGCCAACCGAATCCAAGAACACATCAAAACGATCAGTCACCATGATCAAGTTGGCTTCATCCCAGGGATGCAGGGATGGTTCAATATACGGAAATCCATCAACGTAATCCACTACATAAACAAACTCAAAGAAAAAAACCACATGGTCATCTCATTGGATGCTGAAAAGGCATTTGACAAAGTTCAGCATCCTTTCATGCTTAAAGTCTTGGAAAGAACAGGAATTCAAGGCCCATATATAAACATAGTAAAAGCAATTTACAGCAGACCGATAGCCAATATCAAAGTAAATGGAGAGAAACTTGAAGCAATCCCACTGAAATCAGGGACTAGACAAGGCTGCTCCCTCTCACCATATCTCTTCAATATAGCACTTGAGGCACAAGGGTTTCTAAACGATCCCAGCCAAGAAATTACTAGATTAATCAGAGGGAAGTCTGAATGGACAACAGAAGGTGGACAGTGATGTCATTTTCTAACTATCGCCTTCCAAATTTACACACAGAAAAATAGGAGATCATGACCCTTCCCAAAGTCACTGGGCAATGCTCCCAAATTAGAATGTTAGCATATGAAGGAACCACATTTTCTCAGTTTGTGAGGCGCTAACCTCAAGTACAAAGTTTCAGGAGCTGAAGAAAGTCAACAATTCCCTTAAGGAGGAATAGGCTATACTACGTTGCTAATCACTCGTCGAAGGGCAGTCTATGCACTGACGAGATTCTAAACCTTGGTCTGTTTTTTTTCATTCTGACTGAAGTGAGCCCTGAGAAGGGAGGCTTTGACCTGTGGCCAAAAGATGATTAAAGAAAGACAGCAAGATATATCATATCAGAGAGAAATAAACATAATGAAGGAGGCCTTTGGCATGGCTTATTTTCGGCAGGACAGGACAGAAGGCTGGCTGAGCTGAGGGCTGCCCCTGGAAAGGTTGCTATAGACTGGTGCAAACACTGTCAAAACAGACACTTATAATTTGTCTGAACTGCAGAAACCTGTTATATTTAAGAGAATTGGAAATGCAGCTTTCACTGTAGCTGAAACAATAGCAGGAAACCCGACTCTCCACCCACGGTGTCCCCTGTTGCCTTCTAACATACTAGAACATGGTGGCTTTGAAAAAACGGGATCAAATGTTGGAAAAAATTCTTGGGCGCATCTCCATGTGACACAATTTTGAAAACAATACAATGACCCAATGGTCATGTGGATGCTAAGGACTCCCGAAAAGGATGGCTATGGGGAAGGAAAATGGAGCAGATTGTGATTGGAGCACCTGTGCCCTGGGTGTCACAGAGGCCAATGCTCAGTCATGGCCGCCATTGCTCAGTCACGGCCGCCATTGCTCAGTCACGGCTGCCATTGCTCAGTCGTGGCCGCCATTGCTCAGTCACGGCCACCATTGCTCAGCCATGGCCGCCATTGCTCAGTCACAGGCGCCATTGCTCAGTCGCAGCCACCATTGCTCAGTCACGGCCGCTGCCATTGCTCAGTCGCAGCCGCCATTGCTCAGTCGCGGCAGCCATTGCTCAGTCACGGCCGCCATTGCTCAGTCACATCCCCCTCCTACACTCTTTTTATCCTGCCCTTCCTTTATGGTTTCTCCATCCCCTGGTGCTAGAGCAACCTCGGGATTTTAATCTGATCTGTGGCATCAATCTTGCCTCTTGTCATTGATTCTAATCACATCTGCCTCTCACTCTCCAAGGACCATCTTGGCTGATGCTGCTCTGTATGGGCCTGGAAGGTGACTGTCTTCATCAGGGTTTGTCTTCCTGCACAAAACATCATGACCAAGAAGCAAGTTAGGGAGGGAAGAGTTTATTCAACTTACACTTCCACACTGCTGTTGGTCAAAGAAAGTCAGGACTGGAACTCACACAGGGCAGTAACTTGGAGGCAGGAGCTGATACAAAGGGCCATGGAAGGGTGCTGCTTACTGGCTTGCTTCCCCTGGCTTGCTCAGCTTGCTCTCTTATAGAACCTAGGACTACCAGACCAGGGATGGCACCTTCACAATGGTCTGGGCCCTCCCCTCTTGATCACTAATTGAGAAAATGCCCCACAGCTGGGTCTCATGGAGGCATTTCCTCAAGAGAGGCTCCTTTCTCTGTGATAACTCCAGCTGTGTCAAGTTGACATATAAAACCAGCCAGCACAACGGCTCATTCTGTAAGAATGAGGAAGGGTGGATGACAAGTGTCTAGCTGTTGCCTATGCAGAGATAAAAGAAAGGGAGGAAGGAATGAAAGATGGGCGCATCATTGGTAAGCTAAGAGTAAATGATGGTTTGTGTGTTGGATGCATTGCTAAGATACATGCACACCTGAAGAAGTTTCTGGATCTGTCAGGTGACACAGACTCAGTAGTGTTTTGCTGAGGCAGGGCCCAGAGGGGACATGTGGTGTTTGCAGAGAGTATAAATAGGATTCAATGGACAGTGATGCTCTGCTTAACCTAGCTAGCTTTGCAACACTTCATTGGTCTTGATTTTTCATCTTCACTGATTTTCACTTCATTGAGAGAGGCACAGCAGAGAACTCCTGTCATCCTGGCTGGTCCCACTCCTTCTTGCTGACTTGTGCAGGAGACCTGGCTGTTTCTGTTAGATAGTGCCAGCACTGCTGATACCTGTTTGCTATCCTGACCTTACTGAACTGGACTGCTGGCATCCTGACAAACAGAGATTGGAATCACCCCCCTAAGAAACTACTTCTAAAACAGGTCCACACCCCATGGTCCTATTTACCATCTTTTCTCTCCTACCTTTGGACAGTGGCTAGAAGGAGTGGGGTCAAAGCATTTGAGAACCCTTATTAAAAGAAAGTTTTAAATCTAAGCCTAGGCATGCATGCATACATGACACAAATAGAAGCACGCATGAACACATGCACACACACATGCATGCATGTGTAGTAAAGTGAGACTCAAACTCACACTGGACTTCAAACCTCTTAGATGTGGTATTCTGTAGATTCCAAACTTCTTTGCCTACTTGGCAAAGCATCCATATCTAATCCCACTCCAAAAATCCCAGTGTGTTTCCCACACTTAGCCAAAAGGCATCCGCTAACATGAACACAGAAAGGCTTTTTGTACACTAAGATCATTGTAGTTTATCACCCCAATATCGCAGGTTACAGATTCCAGTTTATTTAGTTATGTTCAATAAATGTTTACTTAGTGATAGCTATGTCTAACAGAGACTGGATAAAAGAAAAGTATAAAGACATTGAATCTATCAAATCACCTTCATAACCTGTCTCCTCACATCTTCAGAGTTTCATATGGCAGACATGGTTATCCCTCTCCTACTGATAATGAAACTAACTGATAGTATGACTGACTCATATTGAACAAACCTTACCAGTTCATCCAAGTCCAATGAAGCCCATCTCCTTCCCTAAGTTTTCTCTAAAAAAATTAGTTTGTACTGGCTGGTTTTGTGTGTCAGCTTGATACCGGCTGGAGTTATCATAGAGAAAGGAGTTTCAGTTGGGGAAGTGCCTCCATGAGATCCAACTGTGGGGCATTTTCTCAATTAGTAATCAAGGGGGAGGGCCCCGTGTGCGTGGTGCCATCTCTGGGCTGGTATGCTTGGGTTCTTTAAGAAAGCAGGCAAAGCAAGCTAGGGGGAAGCAAGCCAGTAAGAAACATCCCTCCATGGCCTCTGCATCAGCTCCTGCTTCCTGACCTGCTTGAGTGCCAGTCCATCACTATCCTTTGGTAATGAACAGCAGTGTGGAAGTGTAAGCTCAATAAACTCTTCCCTCCCCAACTTGCTTCTTGGTCATGATGTTTGTGCAGGAATAGAAACCCTAAGACATTGTTTTTCCAGGGTTATGGCTATTTTGGCATAGCCATATTCAGGTTGTCAACATCCTGGGTTTGCTTTCTATCTGTATTGCCTGTAGTTTCCTGGTATCTTTACTTCCTGATAAAGTGGAGCCTTGCAGTCAAGGTAAGTTGGGGCATTCTTTGGCCTTTGCTGGGCACTGCCCTGTGCACAAGCACAGCCTTCTGGGTCTCTATAAAGATGCTGCTGTTATTTTTTTCAAAGTCTTAGTCTTGAATTTTTCTTATTAGGTCTTCTCAGCTTCTTCTTTTTCCCAAACATGACCTCTGCTTTAATCACCACCAATTTTAAACATTGCTCATGACTGTTTCCAACAAATTCCCCAAACTTTTCCTAACAACGGAGCTCCAAAGAAGATCACATAAAGTGAAGCTTCCTGAGACACGGGCATAAGGAAGGACTTTTTGGAAAGGATTCCCTAATACTCATAAAATAATAGCAAGAATTGAAAACCAAAAAAGGCTTCTGCATGCCAACGGAAACTAGCAGCAGAGTGAAGAGACAGCCTATGGAATGGGCCACATCAGCCAACTATTCATCTGGCATAGAATCTATAAAGACGCCAAATGAATCATCCAATCAGTAAGCGGGGGGGGGGGGGGAAATGAATGGAATCGGAGGTTCTAGAAAGTATTGCAGATTGCTAATAAATAGTTCAGTATCCTTTGCTGTAAGGGAAATGCAAAGTAAACCTACAGAGGGCGGTCAAGGATCTCAGAGGAGAACCTTCTACTGCCTCTTTACTAGACCAGTATGGTCCCTAAGCATATACTAAAACTCAGCCTCACACCCACAGACAAGCACAGCTCTCACCCCTCACTACAGGAAATTCCCCTTGCAGTGAATGAAGACCATTCAGAAAACCACAACTGGTCCTAATACACAGATCAGCTTGTCGGAGGGTGCCAGACCCAACGGATACATCTACAGTACAATCCCTGCATCTTAGGATCGGGGGTCATGGAGGAAGAGGGGACAGAAAGAATGTAAGGGCTAGAGAAACAAAGTCTGCAGTGAGATTGTCTCCTGGAAATGAGAGAGAAGCTACACCCACGATACTGCAACGATATGGCTTCCAAAAAAAGACCTGAACCATGGCAACACCTACAGTCATGCTAATGTGCAAGGGGGCAGGGCAAAGTCTCATCCCTAGACAGCTGCAGGCAACTAAAGACAGTTACTCCCAAGGAGGAGCCTTTGATTGGCTATTCAATTCTAGATAGCCAACCCTGAAAACATACATACAAGCAACGATAAATGGACTTATAGGGTTTCATTTACATACTTATACATGCATTCTCTTTCTTCTCTCTCTGTTACACACACACACACACACACACACACACACACACACACCATAAATTTGGGGAAAAGGAGAGAATACATAGAAAGGGCTGGAGGGAGAAAAGGAAAAAAATGATGTAATTATATCTTAATTTAAAAATGTATTTATAAAATTAAAACCCCACAAACTATAATGAATTCTATTTCACATTATCCGAAGGGCAATCATCAAGAGAACAAACAATAACAACTGTCGGACAGGATAAGTAGAAAGATGACTCCTCATACAAGGTTAGTGGATATACAAACTGGACAGCTAGCCGCTATGAAAATCAGTATGGAGTTCATCCAACACCTAAAAGTAGGACTACCACATGAACTGCTTCTGAGTAAACGCCCCAGTCAGCATCCCCAGGGGTGCTTGCTCAGCCAGGCTTGTGGCTGCACTAGTCACAAGAGTCAAGCTATGGGGCCAGCCTAGATGTCCACCAACAGATGAATGGATAAAGAAAATGCGGGTCTATACACACAGTAGGGTTTCATGAAGGAGAAGAATAAAAATCACACCATTTGTTTAAAAAAAATGAAGGATTTAGAGGTCATGGTATTAATTAGAATAAACCGGACTCAACACATATTGCATGTTTTCTCTCATGTGGGAAACCTACACTTGAATACATAGGACATCACAGTGTCCACCAGATCCACATACGACATGAAAGGAAAGAAAAATTATGAGGAAGGAGAAGGGCAGGAAGAACAAGAGAGAGGAATGGGGGAAAGAAAGACAAATATTATGCTTTTTCTCAGATGTGGAATCTGGATTTACCTATATGCACATATACACATACTATATCTACCCATATTTATGTACTTCTATCTGTCTGTCAATTCTATCTATCTATCTATCTATCTATCTATCTATCTATCTATCCATCTAGCCATCTACCTATCTACCTATCCTATCCATCAGTCTGTCTGTCAGTCCATCTATCTAACATAGATGCAGAAGGGCTGGTACCATTTAGGAAAAGAAGAGGACCAACAAGAGTGAGAAGGAACAGGGCAAAGTGGTGGAAACATAAACGTGAGGGAAGTGCACTGGTATGTATATAGAGAAATAGCATAACGAGACCCGCTTATACACTAGAATTACCACTAGTTTTTATTCGAAAGACAATGGTCTAGGCATTGGATCTTCAGGGAGTCCCCAGACAGGTCAAACAGCCCCAGTCCTCTACAGTTAGACTTTGGGCGGCGACACAAACATTCTCTGCTCTCCACAGGCTGCTAGGATGCCAATTTTCAAAGGCACTGAGGTTTTGTGAGGCTTCTGTGTGGCTCTTGTGATGTCGGAAAAAAGAGGAATTGGGGGTGAGGGAGATGTCCTAGTTGCTTTTCCTGATGCTGTGATTGAACGGAGAGAATCTACTAAAGAGAGCCGGGATTTATTCTAGCCTGCAGTTCACGGCTTCAACCCACCACAATAGAGAAGCCAGAGCAGCAACAGGAGCTTGAAGCAGCTGGCCACACCACATCCTCATCTCTACAGCCAGGAGGCCCAGAGCGATGGGTGGACGCACACTCCCCGATGCTCCTGCTAACAGTCTGAGGTCCCAGTCAGGAGACCATGCACCTGAAGTGGGTCTTTCCACCATAATCATCTCAATCAAGATAATCCCGACACACGTGCCCAGGGGCCCATCTCCCAGGAGATTCAAGCTGACTGACAGCACTAGTCAGTACAGTAAGTTAACACTGCCACAAAGCTCACCGGAGCTCCTAAGCTCATTCAGAGTGCTCTAGTGTGTTCTAGGGAAGCATCTAGCCAGTAAGAAATGGACCTTATCATAAGGAGGACTGCCATGTCTCCATCCAGCCATGCGAGCTTCTGTGCCGGAAGCCCTGCTCCAAGAGTTGGACAACAATATGGGGGTGGAGAGCTCCAGCCTGAGGACCCCCCTGCTATGCTTTCTTCCAATCTCAGCACAGTTTCAATGAAGCATGAAGCATCGGTGATTCCAAACGCAAGAGAATGCAGAAGGCACAGGCTACCAAGAACTGGTAGTAAAAATAACAGTTCCAAGAGCACAGGTTAGGGTTAAATTCTTTGGCAAGTTGATTACAAACTCTACGTTTCTAATCCTTAAAATAAAGGCACCTCTCCTTTAGGATTTGTAGGAAAGAAAAAGATAACCAGACAACAGCACTGGACACCCAAGACGTCCAATAATTTGTACTTAGGGAAATTTCACTTTCTTTCTGTAAGCAATTACCAACAGTTACCGATAGGTGGCGCCAACGAGCAGAGCCGCAGTTCCAAAAGGCTTTTTATTTTTCACCCTAGAGATTGGGTGATCTTCCTCTCTGCCGGTGCTCAAGCTGGCATTTCAAAATCCAGTGCGGCACAGACTTTTTTTTTTTTTTTTAATCCATCTGTTTCATGGAGAACTGTGAAACTCAGAAATACCTATTCCTAGCCAGACAGCCATAGGAGTTTTTATAGATGATAAAACTTGGTGATAGCTAGCTTTGCAGCTGGGCATTCAAAAGCAGCCAGAAGACAGTTAATGAGACATTTGAGTCCTGTGTCTGTAAGCATACCTCCAGTATACACTGGGAAGGCGGCAGAGAGTTTAGCGATTCAAATCCGGGCCATGGGGGTTGGCACGTCGGTATCAGCGTTAGTTTGGGCAAACAGTTTGGTCTCTCCCAACTCGGTTTTGCAGCTTTGTTGTGATGTGATGATGACAAATGAGATAATCCACACGTGACACCCAGCACAAGCCCAGATTCTTACTGAGTGTTCCTGCAATATACGTGCTAACGCCTACTGGAGTGAGCTTTGGAGACTTAAGAACGTTAGGTAACCCCTCTGTCTTCGGTAGGGTTTCCATTGCCGTGATAAAACACCGTGACTAAAAGCAGCTACTTGGGGAAGAAAGGGTTTCTTTTGGCTTACATTTCTGCATCGCATTCTGTCATGAAGGGATGTCAGGACAGAAACTCGAACAGGGCAGGAACCTGAAGGCAAGAACTGATGGCGAGCTGTGGCCGAGTGCTGCTTACCAGCTCGCTCCAGGAGGCTTGCTCGGCCTGCTTTCTTAAACACCCTAGAATCACGTGACAGGGTAGCCCCACCCACAATGGTCTGGGCCCTCCCACACCAGTCACTAATTAAGAAAAAGGCCTACAGACTTGCCTACAGAGCAAGCCTATGGAGACACATTCTCAATTAAGAGTCCCTCTTCCCAGCGATGTCTAGGTTACAGTCAAGCTAACAAAACAATCTCAGTTGCAGAAGTGTTAGGACAATTACAGAGGTATATATATACTATACATTTTACTTGTTTAATATAGTTTACTTTGATTCGGGATTTGAGCTGACTGGCCCAAAGAAAAAAATCTACCCAAATACTAATTTCATTTATGGTTAGGATGGAGATGAAAGAAAAGCAGAGACAAAACAAGTTAAGGATTAGTAAAGGTTAGATTAGGATTTTGGATTGCATCACAGGATTCGGCAAATATGCTAGGGTTGGGTCAGGAACACCCCCGCCTCTGGAGCTTCCGAGCCTCCAAAGCAATAAAGAGAAGGAAATATGGTTGGCTGGATGACTCACGGTGCCGAGATAAAGGCAGAGAGAAGTTCTGAAGAAGAAATCTAGCTATTCCTGGTCCCGATCCTTAAGACACAAGTAGCGCATTGGAACATGCACGAATGTTAGGTGTCCTCGTCTTCGAGCGCAGAGGAAAAAGTCAAACTAAGAATAAAAGCAATGAAGAGGTAACCTCGGAGCCGGAGTAGGCTGAGTACGAGAGATTTCTAGAAGCCTGGAGAGCGGGGAGAAGGGAAGGCATCTTCCCATAAGAAATGAGTGTGGCGGGGTCTGTATGGTCCCACGCAGGTGTTTGTTGTTGTTGTTGTTGTTGTTGTTGTTGTTTGTTTTTGTTTTTTAAAGTCCAGGGCCTGACACAATGGTGCTGAAGCTCCCTTCAGGCTCAAAGGCCCAGGAACTTGTGGTCTGAGGCCCGGGAGGGAAGGGAGGCCGGGGAGTAAGGTCCAAGCAGCTGCTTTGTTTCGACTTCTTTTCCCCTGCTGGACATCTGGTACTTAATGGCAATCCTCCGTGGAAAGCTAGTTGTCCTTTTATTGATTTGTAAAGCATGTTTTCTTTTGTTCAGGACTGAGGGCCAGGGCCTCTAGAAAGAGGAAAATAATGAGAGGCTCTAAAGAGGATGGCCTCTTGCCATCCATGCTTTCTAATTGCTTCCAACCAGTAGAGCTACAGTCACGGTGCAAAGGGAAGCTTAGAAGCACTCAAATAGTGGGGTGGGGGTGGGGAGAAGGCACATCACCTTAACAGGACAGCCACATCGTTTTTTTGCTGTCTTGCTCTGTAGCACCTCACAGAGGGGATTCTCAGGGCTGGAATATCAATTTCTAGACCCTGGGTTTGCAGATGAAGGGCAAGGTTGTAATGTTCAGATGGTGTAGGTCACACAGGTAACCTCTCTCTGAGAGCAAGGGCCAATGCCTTTGGACTCCCAGGCTTTGGAAGAACGCAGTTGTTTCAGAGCATGATCAGGAGAAGAGATATGAGGGAGAAAATTGATCTCATTCCCCAGAACAATCAAACACATATAAAATAGCTATAGGGACCCACCCAGGGGCCTTTGCACAGTCTGACTGACATGCATATGACTCCTGGTGCTGCACTGGTCACAACTAGCTATAAACTCAATGGAGCTCACACTGCTGGCCCACGGTAGCAGAACTGCCTTGTCTTAAAAAGGCCTGCTGTGTACGAGTAAATGTGCAGTCACATTTAAACTATCCTGTAGAAGCCAGGCAGTGCATCAACACCTGGGGCTTGGACAGGATACACCCACGAGCGTCCTAGTTTAATAAAGAGACAAGGTAAGTGTAACAATGACAATACAAGAAAAATCTATGTGAACTGAATAAAAAAGAGTGTTTAACCAGCTTTGGAGAGAAGGGGGTCATGAAAGTTCCGGCAAACAAAAGCTATCAGGGGATGGAGGAGGTATTGAACTAGAGAAGGACTTGAACACAGGAGATAGGGAGTCACTGGATAAAAGTGTGGTGCCTGGGACCAAAGACATGTTCAGAAAAATACAAGTGTTTCGTTTTTCCCTGAGTCTAGTCTGTAGAGGAGATATTTAATACCAAGTTCCTAGGACTGGCATAATAAAACGCTACAACTGGTACCTTCAAACATGTGAGGCTCATTCTTTTATAGACCAAAGCCCCAAACCTGTCTTCTTTACTCTCGGAAGGTTTTGGGTGAGACTCCTTCTTGCTCTCTGACTTCTGGGGGCTTTGCAGCAAGCCCTGGCATTCCAGGGGCTGTCCCTGTGTCACTAGCCTCTGTCTCCAGCATCCCTGGATTTGCAACCCCGAACTTCTTGGCGCTCTGTCTGTAAACCCTCTCGGGTTCCTTCGGGGACAGCAGCCACTGAATTTGGGACCCACTCCAATTTAGTTAGACCTTTTCTTAACAAATCATATCTTCAGGGACCTTATTTCTATATAAGATACAATTCTGGCCTTCTGAGTAGATTCCAGAGAGAAAAATCCATAGTGTTTCTTAATTTTTAGAGAAAGATCCCTGATGTGAAATTCCTGAATCATCGCCTAGGTAGATTTTGATTTGGGAAAGGGACAGGAATCATGGTTCATTGTAACCAACAGTCCGTCAGCCGGCTCCTAACCCCCACCAGCCACTGTGGGCCAGGGCTGGCATCGCTTCCTAGCGGAAGGGTTTCCGACCTTCCTAGGACCCCTCACCAAAATGTGCCCAGCCGACAAGTGGAGACAGGAATTGGGAAATGGCAGCAAGTTGTCTCTCTGCTTCTTTGCATCTTCGGAGATGCTGGAGGACAAGCCTTCAGTCTAAACAACGGAGGCTGTGCCTTTCAGGTTATAAAGATCTCACCCGGGCAGGAAACCATGCTCTTCCTGCCCTTCACACCAGCTGTTTGACTCCTTTCTCCTTCCATTTTCAATCTTCAGTTTTTGATCTCTCTTTCTCTCTCTCTCTCTCTCTCTCTCTCTCTCTCTCTCTCCCTCTCCCTCTCTCTCTCCTCTTCTCTTTCTCCCCCCTCCTCTCTTTCTTTTAGAAGCAGACAGAGTGTGGGATAAGCTTCTCAGAATCTGCTTTCTTCTCTGGAAGGAAAGGCACAGGTGAAGGATCATTCAAGTCTTCCGTCCCCTTGGGACCTTGTCCTAAACCAGTTCCTTTGCAAGGACACAGAACCACTGCTTGGAGGTGTTCATGTCCAGGAGGTTGAAATGAGCTCATTAGTAATCGCAATTAGGCTTGAATTCCTAAATACAACACTCAGCATTATGTCCTCGCTCCCAGGGACAGTGGAGTCAATAGTCACCCATTTTCATCATCCTTGGGCTCATGTGCCCAGGACTGACATACAGGACAGGTTACAACAGCCCAGGGTAGGGTCCCTTATCTCAGCCATTTCCAAAGAACGGACTCAAGGACCGGTTCATGGTATAGTTCTGACTGTTGTCTTTGAATCCCCAGTGAGTGTGACGTGTAATCTGACCAGAGGCGAGAAAGGCTTGGAGAGTCTGGCTAGCTGAGTTCTGGCATTGAATAAGTCATTTCTGGTTTTTGGTAATCAATTTTGCCAGCTATAAAAAAATTTTAAATATAATGTATAATGTCTGAAATTTCAGCTGGTAAAATAAATGTTTGGTTTGTAAGCATGAGGATTTGTGTTCAATCCCAGAACTCAGGCAAAAATTAAACAAAAAAAAATCTGTGAGAATCCAAGTGCTTGGGAGGTGGAGGCAGGTGGACTCTGGGGCTTCCTTGCCAGCCACACTACCCTTGAGTTCAAGGCCAGTGAGAAGGCTTGTCTCAAAATAAGGTAGATGGGAGTGGAGACACAGCACCCAAGGCTCTCCTCTCAAACACACGTGGACATTTGCAGGCCCCCCCACAGAGACAGGTGCTCACATAGAAATCCCATGTGTTTAATTGCTTTTGGCATTTCATATTTTAATAATTTGACTTGCTAGCAAAGAGAAATATCCTAAGTATCATATTATTCATGGAAGGACCTTGCCAATTTCTGTAACAGGACGAGTTCAGTTATATGTAACTCCGTAATAGCAACAATTTAGAAAGAAATGATCTAAGAAGGTAACTGAACTCAATGATGTTGGGACAATAACTGTGAATAAACAGCCCATGTAAGGGAGGACAGAGGCTTTAGATACAAGATGAAGTTATTTTTAAACAATATTTTACCATCTCCTTGAGCATTTCAGACAATGTATTTTGAACACATCCAACTCTTCCCAAATCCTATACCTCCCCACCAACTTAACTTTTTGTCCTCTCCCCTCTCCATCATGTTTCTTTAAAACTCATCAAATCCAATTTGTGTTGACCAAATAGCCTTGGGTATGGTGGGGAAGGTCCGCCTTAAAGTATGGAGGACCAGCCAGGGGTCACATTCTTTAAAGAACAGTCTGTCCTTCTCCCAGCAGCTAGCAGATGCTAATAGCTCCTCAACTAGGGATGGGACTTGGTGACCACCTCCTCTCTCTGTGTCGGGATTCCGTCTGACTTGAGGTTGCAGTGGTCTTGTGTGTGCTGCCACAATCACCTTGAGTTCATATGTGCAACTGACCTGCTGTATCGGGGAACATTCTTTCCCTGAACCATCTACAGCCTCTTGGCTCTCTCAACCTTTCTTCCCCCTCTTCCGAGGTGACCCCTGAGCCTTGGGGATGTGTGTGTGTGTGTGTGTGTGTGTGTGTGTGTGTGTGTGTGTCAATGTTCCGTTTAGGGATTGGCACTCCACCGTCTCTTATTCTTATTACCCTGATCAATAATGGGTCTCTGTGTTAATTGCCATCCACGGTGAGAGAGGGTCTTCCTATACACCCTTGGCTGGCCTCAGAGGTAACATCTCCTGCCTAGGCCTTCTGGGTGATGCGATCATAGGTATGTGCTACCATGCCCGGAAAGAGACATTTCTCTTCTGTATGAGTTCTTCTTGAGGAAAGGATTTGTGACCATCGCCATTTTTCTTGAAAGCAGCAGTAATCAACAGAGATGAATAACTAAAGAAAATCATTGGCTCTTGAGGAATGTCCTGTGGATAACTGCTGAGCAGTATTCTTTGGGCTCTCGATTGCGAACAAGGTTCTTGGGTTTGGCCCAAGGCTGCAAAAGCAAGTAAGGCCCTTTTCAAGGAGGCCGTTCTCCCGTGGAGAAGACAGACCTACAGAGAAAGCATTACGATAGGACTTCATACATGATAGAAGGCGATGCATCAGTGGTGCGTGATATAACGTGATGTATCAGTGATACCCTTCGCAGGAGGATGGTGATGCTCACAGGACTTGCAGGGAATACAGGACTTCCTAGAAATGTTTGGAAAGTCTAATCAAATTGTTGGGGGAGGGAAGAGGAGATTTTAAGGCCTTTGCTGAAGGGTCTCGATGCAGTAGGCATGCTCTCCCATCCCCCCAATGGCCCCCTTCCCCCACCCTCCACCTCTGCCAAGTTCATCTGAAAGTCTACTTCATTGACTTCTCCTTCCCAGCTCCTTTTGTCCCCTTGAATTTCCATCAGCATTGTTTCTTTCCTTTGATCGAGGTGGGCCTCTTCCTTCCTTCCCGTCTGTGTATTCCTCAGACTTCTGGGTCAGGTGCTCCCCAGAAAGAATTCAGGGTCCATCAGCTTTTTTCGCCTCTGCTCTTTCTAGTGGCCTCCTATGACCTGTTGTTCTGTGACTAGCATTCCAAGAAAGTAGACACCAGTGAGGCTGACACATGGTGTCAGCTCACGCCATGTGACTCTGCTTCCTGTGGAGACATCAGTAGTCCCCACTGACGAGGTCACCCTGCAGAAAGCAGTGTTGGTGTGGGGAGGGGACTTAGGCATAGTTACACTGGCACATAGTAGGTCTAGGACAGATGGCTCAGTGGGCTTGAGCACCGGTTTCTGCTCTCATCCTTACCCATCGGATCCAGGCCTTCTTATACCGTCACTACCTGTAGTCCAGGCTACCATCACCTCCACTGTGGAATATTCCACTTAGCTTGTACACACAGCTCTTTATAACTCTTTCTCCATATGGCAGCCAGAGGGATGGTTTTAAAATGCAAACCAGAGCAAGCCTCCCCTCTCTTAAAACTTCCCAAATATTTTCAACGCTTTTAGAAGAAAACCCAAACTAAGAAGCTTCATAGCATGCCATGCCCTGTAACCTCTTCCCTGCCTTCTTCTGTGTCCCTGTGCTGGACCCGTCTATATCCCATCAAGCCCTCTGCCCTGTCCATCCCCACCTCGAAGGTCTTTGCACTTGCCGTCGTCCTTGCTGCTCTCTCCTCTTTCCTAGGATATACCATGACCTCTTCCCCAAGTTAATGGAGTCTCAGTTCACATCCCCACCCCGCCCCGTCCCGTCCTGCCCCGTCCCTCTCGCCCCGCCCCCTTCCAGCCCCGCCCCACCCCGCCCATCATTCACCATCACAGCCCTTTAGCTCTGCTCTCTTTCAGTCTCTTCACAATTTTTATTATAATCTGAAACAACCCTGTTCGTCACCTTACCTGTCTGTTCTGCTCAACGGCTGCTGCATCCCTATCATCTAGAATACAGACTAGCTGGCAAG
This sequence comes from Apodemus agrarius, assembly GCA_964023405.1. NCBI lineage: Eukaryota > Metazoa > Chordata > Mammalia > Rodentia > Muridae > Apodemus > Apodemus agrarius. Next base: position 76,549,124 of record OZ030015.1, read on the forward strand.
AGCTGCCTAATAAATACTTGTTGAATGGTTGTGCTAAAACGCATGTGATACATCCGAGGCCCCACAGAAAAACAGAGAAAGGAACAAAAATGGCTGCGTATGTAACCATCTCTGATCCTTAGAAAACTGAGCAGCTATGGTCACAGTGCCTGTCAAATGCAGAGTTGGGGGCTGGTGAGATAGTTGAGTTGGTAAAGAGCTCGGGCCACAAATGTTAAGGACCAGATTCCAATCCCCGGCATCCATTTAGAAACTGGGCATGAGCCGGGAGGTGGTGGTGCACGCCTGTAATCTCAGCACTCTGGGAGGCAGAGGCAGGTGGATTTCTGAGTTCGAGGCCAGCCTGGTCTACAGAGTGAGTTCCAGGACAGCCAGGACTACACAGAGAAACCCTGTCTCGAAAAAACCAAATCCAAGAAAGAAAGAAAGAAAGAAAGAAAGAGAGAGAGAGAGAGAGAGAGAGAAAGAAAGAAAGAAAGAAAAGTAAAGAAACTGGGCACACCTGCAGTTCCAGCCCGGAGGAGGCTGAGACAGGAAGATTCCCTAGGGCTCGTTGGCCAGCCAGCCTGGCTACTGCAGCAAGCTCCGGGCGTTTGGTGAGAGACCCTGTTAAAAATAATAACGTGGAGAGCAATTGAGGAAAACATACGGTGTTGACCTCTGGCTTCCACATATGTATGTACACACATGTACACACACACACACAGAGAGAGGGGGGGTACAAAGTCAGGTGGCTTAATTAATATTTGAATTAAAATCATAGCTGCAGGTTGAAAACGTTACTCTCATCAACGTAACATATCAGTCAAGATTGGGGAAAGAAAGGCAGGAGAAAGGAAATTGGAAAAGTGTCTTCAAGATTTTAAATCTGAGTAAAATGACAGCCACTCATTGGTAAGTAGAACTGTATACTACAAGTGGCTCAAAGGGGAAGTCTGTGGCTCAGAGTTTGACACACCATACCACACACACACACACACACACACACACACACACTTTGTGTGCGTCTGATTCTGTGACTAGCTCCACCATGCTCACAATTCATTTAGTTCCACATAGGTCCCATTCCATCTGCATTGCTAACAGCCAGGCACCATAACAGATGCCTCCTGGCTCCAGGGAAGAGTCACTGAGTTGCTCCCGATCTCTCCTAAAACACTTAGTTCCCAACGAGATTGATCGCTCCAACTCTCCTCTTCACTAGGTAAGATACTATGCTGCCCTTAGCCAGGGTTCTGGTATGGAGTAGACTATTTCCCCGACCAGATCCATCTCATTAAAAAAATAGAGTTCGCATGACTCCTGTGGTCTTTTCCCTAATCCACAGCCTGTACAAGCAACTGAAAGTAATAAACATAATTTAAGTGCTATGTCTTTCCTAATTAAAATCTACCCCAAGAGGGATTCCAAAGTTATTTTAGTCTGTGTGGCAGAAGAAGTTCCATTATACAAATCCTGGCTTCTAAACCAAGTCCAAGGGGAGGTGTGCCCCTGCATGTGTGTATCATACGCATGTAGCCTAAGTTTGGGGGTGCCACCAGGAATGAATAGTTGGCCCTGAACAGAGTAAAGGATCTGAATTTCCGAAAAGCAGCTGCTGACAGAGCCATTGGGAGCTGCTTTTGAGGTTCCTGAATCTGGTAAAGAATCCTGGAGTCTGCCCTGGCCTTCTTCTGGTGGTTCTGAAGAAACATATTTGAATGGTTTTTCCATGAGGGAATGCTGTCTGGGCTCTCTCGGGAGAGGCCCCCACATGCTTGGCGACCCTCCTTGGAAACACTGGCTGCCAGCACAGCTGTATCGGTCTGGCTTCCCCAGACAAGATGGAAGGGAGTCCGAGCCCTCTGCTTACCCAAGGGCTTCCTTCCAGGGACAATCCACACAGGAAACCGGTCCAGAGAGAAGGCTGATGACATGGAATGAGGAGGGAAAAAAGAGAAAGGATAACTCAGAAAATCAAGGCATTTTCAAAGCTTAAGCCACATTCTCTCTGAGGGTGGGTTTGGCTTTTCAAGGGCAACAGATTATTTCCGTGTGGGAGGACAGTTGGCCGAAGTCTAAAGATAATTTGGAACATGCTTTTCATCTCACAGAATTCTTCCCATCACCTGGCCATGAACCTTCGTTCTGACTCTATGAGTGTTTTTGAAATGGACATGAGTGTTTTGATAAATCTGCTATCCCTTCCACCATATTGCCACTAGAAAGGAGAAAAAAGCTACACATACATTAGATAAATGGTTAAGGGAGTGTCCTACTTAAAACTAGAGGTGTCAACTTGACATAACCTGGAGTCACCTAAGAGAGGAGTCTCAGCAGAGGGAGTGCCCAGATCATATTGTCCTGTGGAGGATTTTCTTGATTGTTTATTGGTGTGGGAGAGCTCAGCCCACTGTGGGCAGCATCATTCCTTAGGCAAGTCATCCTGGGTTATATATATATATATATTTATATTTATATATGTTATATATGTTATATATTTATATATTATATATTATATATTTATATGTTATATATTTATATATGTTATATATATGTATATATTTATACATATATATATATATATAAAACAAAAAACTAGCCAACTAGTGGGTAGCATGAACCAGCAAGCAGTGTTTCTCATTGGTTTTTGCTTCAAGTTCCTGCTCGAGTTCTGCTCCAGCTTTTCTCAATCATGTACTGAGACCGAGAAGTATAAGCCAAATAAACCCTTTCCTCCCCTACATTGCTCTTGGTTAGAGTGTTTTATCACAACAAAAATGAGACTAGAATAGTCAGAAAAACAGGGTGCTGAATGCCTGGATTTCCAGCATTTGGAAGGTAGAGGCAGGAACATCATGCATTCAAGGGTATCCAAGGCTTACAGTGAGATCTCTCAGAATAAAAAAGTAAATAAAGGAATTCCCTGTTCGACAGGGGGAAATGTGGTAGTGGTGCTTGTAGTCCTGAGAAGGTTTAGAACAACTTAGATTGTTTCAGTGGGAAGGAAGAAATGATGATGAGCAGAACCACATAGATAAGGAGATAGAATCGCATCTACCTGAGCTAAAGAGAGTCCTTGGTCCACCCAGGATGGCTCCAAGACAAGAGGCCAGGGCTCGAAGGGGTCCAGATAAGTTGGCTTGAAGCCCTATATGCTAATATGTACAGATTCCAGTTGGAGTAAGGGAACACAGACGCTGGAAGAAATGAAGGACAAGAACAGACTAGGTGATCAACAAGGTGACTTCAGGAGGTAGAGATCCTACTCCCAGAGGTCAGAAGGCACACGAAGCCCTAAGGAGCAGATGAATACCATGAACCCAGCCGCAAAGGTCACAGAAATGAGCACAGACCTGAGGCCAACATGTGCCTTGAAACTCCACCCCTCACTATCCTGGAATGAGAAGTTACATCTGAGCCCAACATACAACCTTGAGAAAGACGCTGAGGGAGAGAGAGAGAGAGAGAGAGAGAGAGAGAGAGAGAGGGAGGGAGGGAGGGAGGGAGGGAGGGAGGGAGGGAGGGAGGGGGAGAGGGAGAGGGAGAGGGAGAGGGAGAGGGGGAGAGAGAGAGAGAGAGAGAGAGAGAGAGAGAGAGAGAGAGAGAGAGAGCGCTCATGAACATGTGTCCTTTGAGTTGATCTTCAAAGGGATTGTGTTGATCAGAAGAGCCTATTTTAATTTAGAAAAGAAGAAATTACCTTTAATTGGACAATTAAGTTTCGGGAGAATGAAATACAGAGGAAACCAAGTAGAGATCATTGGAAGGGAGTCATTTGCCCCCCCACAATTGAGTTGTTACATGCAATTCTTGACCTCGAGTCTGTCATACTAACCTTACACAGAGCTGTAAACGTCATTTCCATGGGTGTTATCTTTTGTGAACTTTATATCAAATCAGAGTAGATGTTATTATGTCTAGTTTGGGGGGCTGGGGAGGAGACAGAGGGGATAGAGAAGAGGGAGGGCTCAGCCACAGTAGGAGCACTGGCCAACTTCAACAACACAGAAGAAAGCCATTTCAACAAAACAGTACTAGAGCTCAGTCCCATACAGTGCGTTTCAGTTGGGTAGTTTCTGATGGGAAATCCTATTGTCACAGTCCTGGGAGAAGAACTACTGGTATTTAGTGGGTCAGCACCAGGGATGTAGCTGAACATTCTAAGATGGTCAAGGCAGCCTCCTAATGAATTGTCTTGGCCTGAAATGTCAATAGTGTCAATGTGGAAACATCTTCTACCATGCAACAGGAAGTTCAGAGCATAGAAAACGTCTCTCTCATTTCAGACTTAGGAAAACGGATGAGGACCAGAGCTAGTAAACTTAAAATTTAATAAGAAGCCTCAAGCCATAAACCTCCTTGCAGAGATATCGCCTTATTTGAACTTTGTTTCCAAACTTCTGTGGGGGTGTTGGAGGTCTTGTCAAAGAATGGATCCCCACAACTGGGGAGTAGCCAGCAGTGCATGAGAAGCAGCTAGCTTTCATCCTCCTCTCCTCCGTCTGGGATAATTATTTCTAGTAATGATGCAACTTTTGAAAAGTATTTTTATTGGCTGGAAAGCCATTATTTGCTTCTTCTATCCAATGTCATCTAAAAAAAAAAATATTAGGGCAGTAAAATAAATAAATTTAATAAATCAGGAAAACAAATAGTTATCCCTGTTTTTAAATTTTCACTAATTTTTATTTGTTCATTGTTTTTAAGACAGTATTATCACACTGTGTAGCAGACACCGGTTGGAACTCATCATGATCCTTCTGCCTCAGACTCTCAGGGAACAGAGATTACAAACAGGTAACACTACTGGAACTTTCTTATTAGAAGATTTTGTATGTATGTGTGTTGCTATGTATGCTTGTGGGTACATATGCATATACCTGTCTATAGATGGAGGCCTGAGGCCAACCTTCAGTGCCTTTCTTCAGGAAACCATCCACCTTGTTTTTTGAGACAGCCTCTCACTGGTTCCTGGGGGCTCGCTGATGAGGCTGGCTAGTCATTGAGCCCAGGGATCCTCCTGTCTGTTCCCCCCCAGTGCTGAGATTACATGCACACCCAGACACTTGTGTTTTCTATGGGCGCTGGGGAAGGACTCAGGTCCTGGTGCTTGCACAGCATATATGTTACTGATTCAGCTAGCTTCCCAGACTCTCACTAGTCTATTTTTAAAGGAAAAAACTCACACTTGCCTATCAAAATTATGTTATTATGGATTTATGTTTATACCGTAATATCGGTAAATTTGTTAATTACTGGCTGTTAAAATCGCACTTTTTAGGGTATTCAGCCAATGGCCAGGAGGGTTTTTTTTTTTTTCACCAACAAGCTCTCTTCACGTTTGGGCAATTGGAGAATGGTCAACAATCTGATTTCTAAAATTTTCTGTCACCTAAAGCAACAGGTTTACAAATAGGAATTTTCCAAAATAAATTTGAATAATCATGTGTCTCTAAGATTGGCAGTAATTCATTTTTAAAAATCCCATTTCCCAATAGATTCCTCCAAATTACAACAGCCTGATGTCTTTGTTTTCCTTCGGGGTCTAGTCTAGCAGCATTCCAAGTTCCAACAGCTAAAATTTTCCACTAAAATACCTTCAGCAGACATTTCATAATTCCGGTCGTATTCTGAAAATACTTAGATAAATTTATTCTGAGAAAAGACGAAATGGTTGGATAATAAAGAATAGTAACATTATCTCATTTCAGAACACTTCCAGTTAGGAATGGTGACACCGTCCTGTGGCACTTGGAATGTGGAGGCAGGACTATGAAGACTTCAGTGTCATCATGAGCCACATAATTAATTAAGGGCCAGTCTGTGATGTATGAAATCCTATTTCAACAACATAGAACAAACCGCAAATCACGTCTGAATAATAGGCCTCTTACTACCTATACTCAGGGCTGAACTATCTTACCACCAGCCTTTGGTGTGCACCTTCTGAGGGTGGTCCTTGGTGTGTACCAACTAAGTGTGAGCCCTTGAGGAGATGTTTCATTAGGGTTAGGCTATACATGCAAAGAAGGCATCAATAAACAGCAGTGCTCCAAGATTAGAGTCTTTTCCAAGTTTGTTGTGTTTCCTCTGTGTGTGTGTGTGTGTTTGTGTGTGTGTGTTCACATGTGTACAAGCACATGTGTATGAATGGATTTAGAGATCAGCAAGCAACTTCAGCTGTTGATCCTTAACTCTAACCTACTTTGTCTATTTGTTTGTTTGTTTGTTTGGTTGGTTGGTTGGTTGGGTTTTGGGACAGGGTCTCCTGTTGTCCTAGGACTTGTCAAGCAGTCTAGGAGGCTGGCCAAAATGTCATGGGGAGCTAGCTACTCATCTGCACTTCCCCCAGACCCTGAGACTGCAAGTACAGAACACCACATCCATCTTTTTAATTTTTTATTTATTGTTTATTTTTCCTGTTTTGTAGTGCATTCTGGGGGAATCAAACTCAGGTCCTCAGTGTTGCAAGACAAACACTTTACTGACTAAATCACCATCCTTGGCTGTGTCTCCTTACTTAACCTTAGTTAAAAAACCAAAGAGGTTGTGCTTCTTTAAAAAAAAAAATCTTTGCAAACCAAATATGTGAAAACACAGAAACACCTTTTTGTTGTTGTTGTTGTTTGTTTGTTTTTACAAAATGATGGCACAATGAAGTAGTTAGGGTTAAATGTAATCACAATGTCAGGCGTGGAGGCTCTGTCATCAAAGATGCTGGGCATATTTTGGGACATGCTACACTGTGAATGGATACGCTTACTCCACACTAGAGGAGGTTAGCGACCCCAAGAGAATGACATAAACAGCCTCGAGTGGACGTGGGGTGAAATTCTAAGGTGGAAGCAACCAATGCCAACATGGGACACTTCAGGACAGTTCCCGGAAGGAATCTCAATTTATAACAAGAGTGGGCGGGATTAGGGTACTTAGAGCACATACTCCATCCTAGAAGAGAGTGGACAGAGGGATGAAGGTCTTCCTGTGCTCATTTCTCAAGCTGTAGAACAAGGATCAGACCATCTTGGTGCTTTGGGTCTAGTATGGGAAAACAGCCACAGGAGAGAGAGGGGTGCCGCATGGGACACCGTGGGCAGGAAAGCAGGGGCCGTTGTACTGTGATTGTGCGGAACTCTGTACAGCACTCGGCAACTCATCCAGAGAGTGAAGAAAATCGCTAACTGGGACCCAGAAAGTGCACCTCCTGGTTCAAACATTGTTTCAGGATGCCAGCAGAAACTTGGGATCAGTCTTCGAAAATGGGAAATTATACTGACTTTTTGGTGAATGGGTCTCAAAACCATGGCACATACTTAAAGATTCCTGCCGAGGGCGGGAAGGTTTCCGCAGCCATCTAGACTTTGCTCTTCCCCACCCTCTGCCTGAGTCCGTGAATCCTGTCCTCACCTTCCCTGGGACCATGCCCACCTCTTGTCCCTGGGCTGTTATTTCCCCTGCACTCGGAGGGAGCAGAGGAGAAAGGAAAAAAAGAGAGATGAAAGACCATAATATTAAGAGGGAGACGGACTCTCAGCACACAAATATCTCAGATCCAAGGCTCCCAGGAGGCCAAGAAATGGCTCCTCTTCTCTCTACACCCACCTGTCTCCTCTTTCAATTTATATATCCCGCTACTTCTAAGAGTCAAATCCATTCAAAAGGATGAAAAGACTTTGGTCTTCTAAGAGTTCTTTCATGAGTCTCTTCTGTGTCTCCTCTTCTGCTTCAGCCTGTCTGTAGCTGGGGGAGAAGGTGACCTGGAAGAAGGGGTCCCAGCGTTCTACGGTGCTGCCCTGTGACGAGCCCGCCAGCCGCGGACACCGAGGGCTGTTGCCGGGAAGCTTTGTCAAAGAACATTCATTTTGCCTGCAAAGTTCTGAGCAGAAAAAACTGGGGAGGACTAGATGCCAGGTGAAGGCGGTTCATTTTGGGAAAGGAAGGCTTGCCTCAGACAGAGTCAGCCCCAAACTGTCATCTCCTTTGCAAATCATACTCTTCCCATTTCGGGGGGGGGGTAGTGGGTGGAAAAGCTCAGGGGTGCAGGCTAGGGAGCTGGCACGCTGCTTCGGGCATTCATTCTGTAGATTATTCAGTTATGGCTGAGGACATCAGAGTGTGTGCTCAGAGGGCTGAGGAATGACAAGTGCCCTCCGCCAACCCACAGGGAATGAGGCTGGGCCAGGAGGCACCCCTTTAGGAATAGAGATGTCGGGTCTCATTGCCACACAAGCCCGTCCCACTCCTCAGACCTCTGGTCAAGGCTTGTCATCGTTTGAAACCTGTTTCTTTGCTTTGCCCTGCGTACAGATGAAAGGGATGTGCAGGCGAGGGGCTGTTCATCTTGCGAAGGTCTATTCAGACATGGTGGGACCCTCGTCGTAGGGAAGGGAGCAAGCAGCCCCGGCGCTGCTTCCTCACTAGAGCATCATGGGAAGACCTTCTAGTCTTCTTCTCTTCTCTCACCCCTCCCCGAGGCATGAGACCCTGACAAGAGAAAAGACAACTGATTTCCAGGGAACAAAACTGGATTGTATCTGTGCCTTGTGACTCATGTTTGAGGTCTACCCTCTTCTTCCAAGGAAAATTGCACAGTTCCCAATTGGCTAGTGGGTTCAACCCTAGGGCTCTGGTATACAGTCTTTTATATCTGGGAATTCAGTCCCAGAAGTGGTCTTCATAGAAGAGGCTTTGTGGGGGCTGCACTCTGAATGGAGAGGTTACAGGGCTGAAATGAAGCTATGTTAGCAAAAACCAAACAAAAGAAACAAAAATCCAAAAGTCAAAACCCACAAACAATCTGCTTACTTGCACTCTATAGAATCGGGGTGCCTTTGGGGATGACAGGGTAGGAAAGTCCACAGGACTTGCATTGCCACTTTGTCTTGAAGGGATGGAAGGTCATGTGAGGATTGTTAGGAAGATGTCTTCGCTATTTTGCCAGTTATTATGGTGAAATATTAGGACAACAGCCACGTAGGCAGGAAGGGTTTATTACTATCACAAGGTCAACATTCAGTCTACCGTGGTAGGACATTCACGGGAGCTTGGGACAACTGGCCACACTGTATCCATAGTCAAGAAAGGGAGAGTGATGAATGCTTGCTCCATCATAGCCCAGGATCCCGTCCCATGGAATGCTGCAACCTTTGGTCAATCTTCCATCTCAGTGAACATAAGATATCCCTCATGGTAATCCCGGAGACTCACCTCCCGGATGATTCTAAGTCATCAAGTTGACAGTTGACATTAACCGTGTCAGAGGTGCACTGGGTTACTTTGCTCATTGAGGTGACCGGATAGATAGCATTACTATCAGAAGGTAAACTTAGAGAAGGTAACGATTATTTTGGCTGATGGCTGCAGAGCATTTGGACCATGGTCACTTGGTCCTTTGATATGGCAGGAAGAGCAGGTGGCAGAGAGGGAAGCTCACAGTCAGTCAGACAGGAAGGAGAGGGGGGGGGGATGACGGGGAGCTGAAAACAGTGCTCCCAAGCATCCGTCCCAGCGATGGACATCCTCCCTCTAGCTCTCACCACCCAGAGGTTTGGAAACCTCCAAGCACAGCACCACCAGCTGCTGCCCAAATTCAAACCGTTAGCCTGTGATGGGCATGACGTGGTCGGATCAAAACAGGTACGAATACAGCTGGACTATTAATCCGCTTCCTGTTTTCTGTTACAGTTGAGAGAGAAACCTGACAAGGGGATCTAGCCCGAGGGACAAAGTGGCTAAAAGGGCTCTCTGTTTCCTTGTATCCTTCCGGCCAGTCATTTGATTTTCAAAGGCCAGAGAGAGGACACGAATCCTGAGCCGGTTCATTCTAGAGGCTTCTTATCTATCAAGTGGAATGTCCAAGAAGGGGGCAGGGACTGGACGGTATGAGTGAGTAACTCATCTCTGCTGGGGATTTATAGGTCTGCCAAGGGCTTTGTGGTATGTGTGTGTGTGTGCGCGTGTGTGTGTGTGTGTGCGCGTGTGCATGTGTTCTTATGTAATATAAATAACACTAAAAATGACATTCTTAATCCAATTCAGAAACATTAGTTATCAGCTAGCCAGAACTGGTTGTAAGGAACTGAAGCCCTGTCAAATTAGCTGTCCAAAGGGTGGGGCTAGAGAGGGTAATTATAGGGCTAAGTGTTCTATTGACTTCCTGGGGAATTTGAACGTTGAAGCAGTGGGAAGGCCAAGACCTGGGAAGTCCGAGGACACTGAAGGAACACAAAGGCCTTTAGGCATCTGCCATTCTCTCCGGCACAGGTCTGCTTAGCATTCGAGGAATACTTGGCAAACCTGAGTGTGCACAGGGATTAGCTTACTTTAACCAGCTGTCAAATCGGTAGACCTGTTGGAGAACAAAGAATTCCCAAGAAGCACATGTGCAAAGACCAAACTTAAGATGTTCTTGCAACCTTTAGATGTCCTTTTCTTTCCTTTAAATGGACCTGCTCGAGGAAGTCCTGGATGACGTACGTCTCAGGTTGCATGTTGCTCTTGTGTGCTGTGACCTTGGATCCAGGACAGCTGTGTCCACACCTGCAGACTTTCCCCTCTTCATCATTGCCTATAAATACTTCTACTTACATAACGTTTTACACTGTAGTAGGTAGAGGCACCTCAGAGGTGACTTAGCATCAGTTAGACTTAATAGGCTACATGGCAACACCACACCATTTTCTATAAAGGACTCGAGTGTCACAGATTTTTGGTCACTTCTGAGGTTCTGGAACCATTCCCCTTGAGATCTTGAGAGTCATCTGAGCTTGTACATACGTGGGAATTAGCTGGGAGCATTAAAAAAATTTCAGATTACTGGGTCCCAACTCAAATCAGCATCTAGTTGCTTGATCTGTGGCCCTATAATAAGTCCTTGGGTGATTTCATTTACCGGACAAGAACATAGCCCCTGACTAGCTTCCGAGGTCTCTGTGTGGCACATAATCAACAGATCAGTAGTGACCTCTGTCACTTCCATCTGCATCACTTTAAAAACACTTTTTTATTTTTATTTCAAAATTTTTATTTTATATGTACTGGTAAGTTTTGCTTGTATAAATGTCTGCACCCACAAAGGTGCAGAAGAGGGTACCAAATCCCCTGAACTGGAGTTGTAGGGAGTTGTGGGCTGCCATGTGGGTGTTGGGAATCGAACCTGGGTCTTCTGGAAAAGCAGCCAGATCTCTTAACCACTAAGTCAGCTTTCCGTCCCCTTAAGTAAGCTTCTTAACTTTGCCTAGTTGAGCATTTCCCACCATTTCCTGTTGTATAACAAACGTAACTTCATTGTATGCTTTTCTGTTATTTTGGAACTAGAATAGTCCACTGTATAATGAAGTATTTAGTACATAAATTATCAATAAATGATACTTTATTACTAAATAGATAGCATAATTATCATCTGTACAAACCTCTGTAAATAGTCTCTCAGTTATGATGATAGCGACAAAATCAATTGGTAGCCGGCTGGTCATAAAAAGTACATGAAGAAAGGAAAAAAATTCAGTTTATTAAACATTTAGAAGAACAAATGAAATTTTGGACTTGACAGCATAAATACCAGCAATATCATGGTGTACAATTACACTAACCTCTTGTTAACTTGAACCTGTTTAACAGATACAATCTTCTTCATGGTGTTGTCAAAAGGATAATTAATACCTAATTGCTATGTCTGGTGAGGTGCTAAAAAAATTACAGATTTTATGTCTCCACGTAGACATCCATCACAAACACACAGTCCCCAGCACACATTCTGGCAAAAAAATGCATTAACTGTAGTTCCTAAAATTTCAGTCCATCAAGACTTACAAGTGTTGTTCTTTTATTATTGACACTGATTTTACCAAACACCTGGAGTTGAATTTGGCTTCCCCAGAGGAATGTACTCAGGAGCCCCTAGTAGTAACCAAGTACAATCAGAGCCTGAGAGGAAGGCATGTACCACAGGGAGGGCATCACACCTCAGCTCAGTCAGCTGCAGAAAACCAATCCTGGCCGGTGCAGACAAGTCACACACAGAGCGGCAGCCACTGCCTGAGGCTCTCACTATTTAACTCTGACGAAGTTTCTAAAGGAACACTAAGGGCCAAAATAGACGAGTTTTTAGAAAAAGCAAATTATTACTGGCATTTGACACACCAATCAGTCGCTTCATCCATGGGCAGGAGAGAAGAGGGCACTTACAACTTGCCCCAGCTCATCCAGGCACAAGGCCGTAGCCCTTTCGAAGGTATGTTTAGACTTAATGCAAATTCCCACAGTAAGCGAATGGGTTAGAAGGAACCTTTGTCTGGCTTCCCACTCACCCGGTGACTGACTCCCATCATGCCCTTCTCAAACACAGGACCCTTCTTCTTCAAAGGATGGTTCCTTCAAGGCCTCTTCTGTTTAGAGACAAGAGCCTGGCCCAGCCAAGCCTGATGTGGTTTGTGAATGACCCAAAACACCAGGCCCTCTAGATTTGGAGACTGTCACGTATAGCCCTCCCATCTCCTCAGGGGAGCATCAGCAGAGAGAAACTCTGATTCCCCCCCCCTTTTTTTTGTAACTTTTGAGATTGACTAATGAAGACATGACCTGGTCAGGAAGTACTATGCAGCTCCAATGACTGGGCATGCCACAGTTCTGGGTGCATTCTGAATAACTGAATAATTAACCATTGAAAGATTCCTACATCGAAATGGTGACAGTTGACAACATTCCTACATTGAAATGGTGCCTGAGGTGACAACTGGGACTTCCTAATGGCTGTGCTCTGCTGCAGTCGTCTGACCCTGGGTCCTAGCTTCTCAGGATATTGAATGGCATTTCCTCATCTAGTTGACGCCCATGGACAAAGAGAAATCAGTCTGGGGAGTGTGGGGGTGATAATTACCTGCAGATAAGGCACACATGGAGATTCCAAGGTCTGGAGTTGTTTTGTTTTGTTTTGATTTGATTTGATTTGATTTGATTTGATTTGATTTGATTTGAATGAGGTAGGTTTCTAAAACCTTTCCTGGTATACAAAAGAGTAAGTTTTATTATGATCTTTTTTATGTCTTCTGCAGAAAACATTTGTGATTTCATTTGGTAAAAAAACAATTCCAAGAACGGCCAGGTATGCTTTTCTTCAGGGACTACTGGATGGGTCCATGAGTTTGGGTGGTCCACACTGCAACACCTGAACACTTCTCTACTTAAGTTTAAATGTATTCATCTTTGCTCTGGTGAATAACATCATCGAACAACGGACCTGCGATCACCCTCTTTATCTATCTTCAAAAAAGACCAACTCTTTGTTGTGCCATGCATGGCTATTACTGAATTGTCTCTTATTCAGTTCTGTGCAAAGTCGTTGAACCATTTTTTTTTTCAGTAATTTACTTGGAAGATGTATTTTAATTCTCCCGCTCTCTCATCTCCCACCGTGATCTATGGCTTGGAACAAAACAGATACCTGTGAAGAAACCCTACAGGTCTCGTTTTCCAGAACTGTGACCCTAGACAGAGCAGTGGCTGAGGGAGTGAGGAGGGTATCACTGGATCCGCAGAGAATTCAGATACTGTGGAGGCAGGAGACCGGAAAACATCCATGGATGAAAGGGGATTTTAATCGAGCACAAAATGTGCCTTTGAAGAAACAGCAGACTCTCTTGACATTATACAACTCAGTGAAACAAAATAACAGCCATCTTTAAAGTCAAAACATCTACCAAACTATAAGCCATACACATAGCACCGAGGTCAACCTCACACTGCATGAGACGCACAGGCCAAAAGAGAACAAAATCCTCTGGGACTCTGGCAACAACACACCATTCCATCGACTCAGAATTCTGAAGTGAACATTTATGTGGCAGATGCTTTTCCTAAAAAACACTGTATCATCCAATAAATATTTGACTAAAACCCATTTTGTGCTTTTGGGTGACGTTAACTGACTTCCTTCTGAGACCTAATAAGAAACAAGAAAGCGTTGGAGCAGGATCCGTCACAGCAAGCCTCAGTATTGTCATAAAATTTTAATTTTAAGCAGAAAACATGCTGATGTGTCAGTAATAGGTTTAAAATATTAAAGACTTCAAAAAACCCCAAGCACTCCTCTGAACAGCATTGGTGAATATATATCTTTGCTATATAATTTTAAAACATGGAATAGTTTTCCTTTTTTTTCTCTTTTCTATATATAATATATGTCTTCCAAAATACATTGTCAGTATTTATATCTGAAAAATACTGTACAAAAAAAAGAACTTCCTATAATTACTCTGTATAAACATTAAACAATTTAATAATCTCTCCTTTTGGTCTATAGTAAACACTTAAATTGATTGGATAAACCACAGTTTGTGACAACACCATCCCATTCTGAGATACACCAGTGTCTTTTACATTCATTTTTTTTTTCAGAAGTCCACTTGATAGGCGCACATATGTTCAGAAGCAAACAGAGGATAAGAAACATGGGGCTCCAGAATCATTCATTTGTGAGGCATTCAAAAAGGACACCACAGGGGGGCCAAGGGGGAGGGGCTTCACAAAACACTGACTTTTTAACTTAATTAACTGATTTCCTAAAAACAGCAAAATATCGTCCCCAAAATATATATTACAAAAAAAAAAAGTGGGTGAACTGAATCTTAAGTCAATCGTTTCGAATATCAAGAGGGAAATGGAAAAGGTGATCTAGAAAAGTGGGAACGGGCTGGGCGTGGGAAGGGGAGACGGCGAGACGGGGCACACCCATGGCAAAGGTTTCTCCAAGATGCATTATTATTATTATTATTATTATTATTATTATTTTTGGCTTACATACTGATAAATTAACCCCTCATTCTTGGGTCTTCCAGTGCGCTCTTGCTTCCCTGTCCTGAGAATATTCTGGTCATGCGCAAATGCATTACTTTATATTTGATTTTTAAAAGACAGTGAAATTCCTAGGTAGGGAAAAAGTTCCTACGTCCACTAGTTAATACTCAGGCAGCATGCTCTAGCGTACACTAGGATTATTGCTTTAGGTACAGACAGTGCAAAACACACTCTGTGTTCTATAATGGTACTTACTTATCTGGGGTCGGTAGAGTTAAAAGGAAACTTAGTAGGTAGCAGTAAGTAAATATGGGAATCTACTAAATCTAAACAGCACTTTAAATTTGAAGACAATTATCACCAAAACTGAAAGGAAAATGAGAAAGGGAAGGGAGGAAAAAGGGAAGGGGGGGCAACCTGTAAAGGAATTCAGCTGCAGCTAGTGCTAGGCTATGCTATGCACCTTGTTAGCATGGTAATTCATGGTTGAAACAGAAACAGGAGCTTATGGTCTTGATGACTGAGATCCAGGGCCCTGCTTCCTGAAGCCACGCAGACCCTGGCAAAGTAAGATCACCGCAACACGCAGCAAGGCAGAAAGAGGCAGAAAGAGGCGGGAGGGAAGAAGGATGGGGAGGAAACCCCACGGGGGTCTCCAGGGCCTAATAAAAACATGGCACCTTCCTTGTTTGGAACTAAAAGACAACAAAGAGGGCTCTCTTTAAACAAGTGTGAAGGAATACACACATACACACACTCACACCTGCACACCGCTGACCACACATGGGACCATAAGCACACACACACACACACACACAAACACACACACACACACACACACACACATACGCACAGATGCACACTGAAATATGAGTCAGTTGCGTTTATGCCTCTGGTAAAGTGCTGATGTCAGAAAGGTTGGTTTGGGTGTGGTGCTACCAGACAGGAAACAAGCTGTCCATCTATTCAAAAACCAGCCCACAAAAATGCCATCCTACAGGGGGCCGTGCCTGGCCTCGTACTTGGCAAGTATGTTCTTGCATTTGCCCAGCTCCTTCCTTAAATCAGCCACCTCCTGGCGCAGGGCCGAGTTCTCCTTCTCCAGGAACGAGGCCCGGATTGCGATCTGGTTCTCCTTTAGCCGCCGAGCATCACGGGAGCGCTTGGCCGCCATATTGTTCTTTCTGCGCCTCGCCCAGTACTTGTCATCCTGCTCATTAGTTACAGAAGGAAAAAGAAACAAGATATTAGGTTTCAGCAGCACTGGGTGGCGGCCAGGGGTGTGCTGGGACACCAGGCTGGCTTTCTCAATTTCTGTCTCCTTCCTTTACAACGTCTACATGTCCGAGGGTATGGTCTGCCAGCCATGGCTTCAGTCCTAGAGAAAAGGACCAACCTGTTGCAACAGGCTTTGCCTAACGCAGTTGTGTGCCAGTACGGCAGAGTTGAGAGTTCAGCTGAATGCCAAAAGCTCACCACACACCCTAAATTCCATTCCAATTTTCTTCACTTTCTTTGTTGAACTTGTTTTAATTTTTTTTTCCTCCCATGAATACACATGTAGGCTCCTCTAAGTTGGGACTGTGTCATTGGAAGGCAATGTGGTGCTATCTCTCAATAATAAACACATATAAATTTTAAATTAACTAGCACCCCCTCTTTAAGATAAAGTCTTACATAGCCCAGGTGGGTCCTCAACTTACTATGTAGCCAAGGATGGTCTTGAACTCCTGATCCTCCTGCCATTGCCTCCTTAGCACCACCATGACAGATCTAAAATCTGTCTTAATGAATACAATGTTGATGTAGCATCTCCCCCTCTATGATTTCATCTAGCATTCTCCATGTTCACAGGCACAGATGCATTCTTTGTTATAAAATTATTTGCAAAAGCAAGAAAATGAGAAAAGCTAATCATCTCTAGTAGAGCTGGTAACTACATCATCATAGTCCCATGAATGTCTCCTCTACAAATTTTATAAATAAAGGCCTGGGGTGGGGTGGGGACTTCAAAGATATGTGTGGCGCCCTGTGATATGGGTAGATGCGACAGCAATCTGCTGGAGAACATGCATGTTCATCACAGTGTATAAACATTATACTTTACTAATACAGAGATAGCCAGATGGATTTATAGTGGCTGATATAGGTCCCACTATAAAGGGGACCAAACCAGTGAGGCAACACACACAGGGAGGCTCACCCACCCTTCTAGTTTATATCCTGAGCTAGCGTACTGTCACATAAGGGCTATGTACACTTCAGTAATTGAAAACAGAAATAAAAAATATATTAGCTTTCATTACTCAATGTACTCCTACCAATGGCTAACATTTAAATAATGTATTCTAATTTCCTGCATAACTGCTTGCTGGGTTTCAATGACCCTATCTGGAATTCCCATATCTTCCTCCATCATTGCTTCTCCTACCAAAAGAAAGGGAAGCTCCCTAGCTGGACTCTGGGGGGTCTTTTGGATGTTCTTAATCCTTGGAGGGGCTGGTGCCACACGGAATTTTCGTAACTCCTTTTGTTTCAGCAACTCGCGCCAGCGAATATCTCTGACTTGGCAAAGCTGATACTTTAGTTCCTATCACCTAGACTAGGTAGGTGAGGCCAATCTTTCGAGATGCCAAGGACAGTTGGCACTGGAGGAAGTCACTCACACAGGTGGAGCTCAAAGGCTGGGAAAGAAGTTGGGGATCAGTGGTCTGCCTCTTTTCCTGCCCATTATCCCCAGCAGACAGGTGCCTTGTGGGAAGACGGGTGTGTGAGATGGAAAGTGTGGGAAGGTACTTCTTGCCTGCTAGACACAAGATTGTCCTTTGTTCATAAAGTGGCTCGAGATTTCCATACATTTCATAATGTGTAACGGGATCAAAAACATATCTTCGTAATACCTGGTTAGGGAACTCTTCTTAGGGAGGAGGGAGCCCTCTGAGGAATGCCTAGATGAGCTTACTGTAGTTATTGACAGAACGTGCTGATTGTGCTTCTCAAAGCTGGTGGGAAGGGCAGAAAGGGAGGATGGCTGGGAGGTCCTGGGAAACCCAGTGACATCACATAAGCAAGGGGAACCAACGATATCTGCACAGCAGTGAAGCATCCAGCTTTGATGGAGGCTCTCTGTGTGCCTTGGGTGTCCTCCTCCAGCCTGCCCCCCTTTATAGTATCAGGAAGCCTACCACTCTTGTCAATATGCCTAGGAGTATGGCTTCCAAGAACATTCTAATGGAATGAGTCCACATGGATCAGAACCTACACTCAAGGCACATAAGGGCAGGAGGTAAGGCTCTACATGGGCACAGCCTTCAGAAGTTTGCTGTTCTGTGACCATTCTGACCATGCCTTTAAGGACCAAGGAGTCACCAACTGACCTTAATGTAACAACCAACTCTTTCTCACTCAGTTCTCATTGGGAGTTTTGGCTCAGGACTCTTCTTTGTTTGTTTGTTTGTTTGTTTGTTTTTGGGATTTAGTTTTTTCGAGACAGGGTTTCTCTGTATAGCCCTGGCTGTCCTGGAACTCACTCTGTAGATCAGGCTGGCCTCGAACTCAGAAATCTGCCTGCCTCTGCCTCCCAGAGTGCTGGGATTACAGGCATGCACCACCACCACCCGGCTAGGGCTCTTTATCTTAAAGGTAAAGTGCCCCCCACCCCACCCCCGGCCCTCACCTGCCCACAGGTGCAGATGAATTAGCAAAAGACTCTTAAGTAGGAGGGAAGCCAGGCGGTGGTGGCGCACGCCTTTAATCCCAACACTTGGGAGGCAGAGGCAGGCAGATTTCTGAGTTTCAGGCCAGCCTGGTCTACAGAGTGAGTTCCAGGACAGCCGGGGCTACACAGAGAAACCCTGGCTCAGGAAAAAAAATGTAGAAGGGAAGCAAAGAACAGAGCTGTAAGAAAGGATGGAGAGAATGGGAATGAGGGAAGAAAGGACACCCTGGTCTTGAAGCGCCGGCTTGCCTCCTTTTGTCTTTCTGATTGGAGACAGGGAGGTAGACTCTAGATTTGACACTGAATCCTCTGCCCAGAGCCGACACCCTCTGGCTGCCCTGTTACCTTCACGCAGGGACCCACTCATCACCCACCGCTAGCAGATGGCACTCCCCTTTCCTCTACAGACTAGAATGTCTATGTGATCAAGGGCGGTGCTGAAGCTGGCAAACGCTAGCATCGCCTACGCCTCTGAAAGATGTTTGCCGAGTGAATGAATGACCCTTGAGAGTGGGAAGAAAACATTGTGACTATGTGATATCAGTGAGGAATCCCCATAGCCCTCATGTAGGTCTCCCTCGGTATATACGCTAACCCAAAAGGCCAGCTTCAGAAAGGAAGCGAAGCACCTGTGGGGAAGAGCATTCTGGGTAGATTCCGCCCCACTCTATTTCTGGTTGATGTCATTTAGTGCTGAGTGCCACGCACACCTTGTCCCCCACCCACCCCAGCTCAGCCCTCTGCTGAGGGGAGAAGCCCTCACAGCTCTTCCTGCTTCTCAGCAGCTCCCAGTTTGTGCTCTGAGGTTTCACCGACCATTGAAAACCACCTCTGAGGACGCATTGCAGGAGAAGGTTCCTGCCAGTTCCCTACGCACCATGTGGAAAGGGCAGGCTTAGCCATGACAGCAGTGAGACACACGATTCCAACCCAGATGGTTCATCACGGCCTCTTTGCTGCCAAGGGGACATGGGCCATGAAGTACACTCACTCTTCAAACACGCAAACTTGGAGGCTCTGTGAGGGTCTGGCTACAAGTTTAATCTACTCCTTGGTAGTATCCTGTCAAACCACATCCCAGTCAAGAAGAGGCCTGGGCTGAGCAGGCTTCATGGTTTGGGTGAAGAGATAAAACTCTGAAATACACAGAATTAGATTGCTAAGAACTCAAGACCCTGGAAGGCATCCAACTGCAAGTCGGTACTTTATTCAGCTTAAACCTGATCCCACGGCCCCTTAGAGTCTAACCATCAAAGCCCCGAGAATTTTGGGTTTTCTGGTACATTTCCTGTAGACTTTGTTGGTTTTGATTCTTAAGAGTGACAGCTTTTGATTCGTTATGCAAGGGTCCCTTGTCTGGGCTACCATGCTACAGCGACCTTTTTAGACTCTGTCTTACTCTAAAAGTAAAGTTCACCCCCGTTCCCCGTTCTGCTTTTCCATATCCTCAACTGTAAAGTGATAACTTTGGAGTTCAGTCCTGACTCTGGCCCATTTTGTAGCAATTAAGGAGTTCTCAGAGGTGAGGATAACAGGCACGATCTTCTGGGAACATCTGCCTCTTGTATTCTTTCTAGATATAAAAATGTAGAAAGGCTGGACAGTGGTGGCGCACGCCTTTAATCCCAGCACTTGGGAGGCAGAGGCAGGCAGATTTCTGAGTTCAAGGCCAGCCTTGTCTACAGAGTGAGATCCAGGACAGCTAGGGCTACACAGAGAAACCCTGTCTTGAAAAACTAAAAAAAACAAAAAAAATGTAGAAAGACTGGCCTCCGTAGGTTCACATGATGTCCCAAACTCTCATTTCCCTATGGAGTGTCCCCACATCTGAAGCCTATGTATGTCTGGGCAATGGAAATTGGGTGTTAGGAAAGGGCTGATTACGGTTGATCCGAATACCTTGAATACATGAACTCATTGATTGGATTGACTTCTCAAGATTGGAAAGAAACATAAATAGAAAAATCCTATGAAATGGCTAACCATAAATACTTCTGTGCTGGCAGAATATTGGGACTATTCTGCATCCTAAGGCAAATGTATCAGAATAAACAGGTGAGTCTATTTCCTAATAAATGACATATCCCCTTCAATACAGTACAGAAAAACCACTCAGAACTGCCTGCTTAGGTAACGTCAAAGAATAGTAGTGGATCCATCATCTCTACCCTCAATATGCCATCCTGGTCACCCAGAGTCAGTAATATGCAAGGGGAAATTCATACTTGCTAGGTCCCTAAGGCACTCGAGGAAATGGTAGAGCTCACTATCAACAATGAACATGGGACATAAGCCTCAGAAAACTGGGGTCCAGTCCAAGTGCCCTTCTCAAAACATGTCCCCAGGCCCTTTACAACATTAAAAGATTTGGACTTGATACATGGGCTCATGGGATCCCTTGTAGAGAGGAGCCTGTTTGCTTCCTTTGGAGACTTAACATCACCAGAATCTTTTTCTGCTTCTCCTTAAGTCCGATCAGTATCAAGACATGAAAGCAGATTTCAGGAAACTCCTAGGCTAGAAGTACTGTGCCAAGAAGTGCCATGCTAACAAATATACGTGGAACTCTCAGGTCCTTCGTTCCGAGTGTGTACAGACTTCTGGGAATCACCTGTTTAGTTCCCCATAATCCCACTCTCCATTTGCCCATAGCCTGATTACCAGTTCCAATTTACCTTCAAATCATCAGGAATGAAGACTTTGCGGGCTTTCTTAATCATGGGTTGTGGCTTCAGTTCTTCCTCGGAGAACTTGCGTTTGCGAGGGTCAAACATTTCCTGCCCCGGGATGCTGGAGAGCGCAAGGTCTGCTGGGTCCGGTTCATACCCAACTGGGACCTGGATGGTGTCAGGGTCAATGGGACTTGGTGTATTGCGGTTTGCTGGCAACAGCTGGCCTGGAAAAACACACAAGTTTTAATTTATGTCAACTCTGAGGCAACCTAGGTCAGAGCCACTTAGTGATTTCTCTGGGAGTATTTGGTGTCTTCAACCCACTTCTTTCTGACCTTGCTGCCTTTGGTCCTTATTCGTTTTCACTGTGTTTCAGAGAACACAGGGGGCAGAACATGATTGACTCATGTCTTAGGAGACAAAACAAAGACATGTACATACTTGTTCACATACAGAATGAAGAAAGTTTAAAACACACACACACACACACTCCCATTTTTCTATCATATGCATTGTGATGGCTAGTTGTATATCAACTTGACACAAGTTAGAGTCGTTTGAAAGAAGGAACCTCAACTGAGAAGCTCTCACTACCAGATAGGGCAAGACTGTGGTGCATTTTTTTTTAAATCGACCATTGATATGAGATGACTCAGATCACTGTGGCTGGTGCTGCCCCTGAGCTAGTGGTCCTGGGTGGCTTAGGAAAGCGGGCTGAGTAGGAATTAAGGAGCGATCCAGTAAGCAGTGTCCCTCCATGGCCTTCATCAACTCCTGCCCCTAGGTTCCTACTCTATTTAAGTTCCTGCCCTGACATCTTTCAATGATGAACTGTGGCATTAGAGGATAAGCTAAATACACCATTTCCACCCCAAGTTATTTTTTATAAAGGTGTTTTATCACAGAAATAATAACCCCAACTAAGAAAGAAATTGATATGAGAGAGTGGACTGTTGCTATGGCAGAATTGACCATGCAGTCTTTGGGGATGACTGTAGAAGGACTTTGGTACTTTGGGATGGAAAGGCCACTGAGTGCTCAGAATTCAGTGGGATGAGAACTCAGATGGTCTGAGGGAACTTGGAAGATAATGCTGTGCAGCATAGATTATGGAGGCCTGGCATGTGAAATTTCAGAGCAAAGTTTGAGTCCCTTAACGACACTATTCAGACCATTTGATACTTTGAGTTTAAGTCACCTTAATCCAAGAAATTTGTGGTGATTAAGAGGAGACCAGCATCAGGCTGGAGAGATGGCTCAGTGGTTAAGAGCACCATCTGCTCTTTCAGAGGTCCCGAGTTCAACTCTCAGAAACCACTTGTTAGCTCACAACCATCTGCAATGAGATCTGATGCCCTCTTCTGGTGTGTCTGAAGACAGGGACAATGTACTCGCATATATAAAATAAATCTTTTTCAAAGAAGAAGATAAAGACAAAGATGAAGAAGGCAACGAAGAGGAGGAAGAAACCACCATCATTGAGATAAAATCTGAGAAATATTTCCTTGGAGTCAGCATAGAAGGTGAGGTGGCCAAGGTTGATGCTGGCAACAAATCTGGCCATATGTAAGAGTCCTGGGGGTGGGGGGAGAGCTGGTTTTGAAAGCACGAAGGGACCATGGAGAGTAGCTGAAGCTTAGCACTGTGTGAGGATATGTGAGGCTCTAGTGAATGTGCAGCCTCCCTCAAAGTAGAAGCCCCAAGACTGAAGAAGTGTTCATGAAGAGAAGTTGAGGCTTGGCACTACGTGGCTAGAGCAGAACCTCAAAGAGAGCCTAAGAGAGGCTCTTTGTGAAGGTGCAGCCCAGTTGCAGTGTAGACCCCAGAATCATGGGGGGGTCAGTACCATGGGACAACTACCATCGTGTTTTGTCACAGCAACTGTAACTCCAAGATGCACATGGAGCATCAGCTACGTGCCTGGCATGTTGGATGATGTAATGGATAGAGTTACAAGGTTGTCACTTCAGGTGGCTTCCCGGGTGAGTCACAGAGACAGATCTAGAATTAGCCAGTTAGGGTTGGGTATAGTGGTTGCAGGATGGAAGTCAATCTCATGTGCATCCAGAGTGCACATAATACAAAAGAGGTGGGTGAGGGATGGGTGGATCCCACCGATGACAACTGGTGGAGCTGCATCTTGAGATAGACAGTAATCCACTCTAGGCACAACACTCAGATAGACATAAGTATGTCAGTGTCTGTGTGTGTTGTGTTGTTGTGTGTGTACCCGTCAATGTAGGAATGTGCACATGTGAATGTGTGTGTTCAAGGATGCATAGGAGGCAGGAGGCAGACACTGGGTGCCATTTCTCAACCATACTCCACCTTTGTTTTTCAAGATAGTGTCTCTCATTGAACCTGACACTCATAAATTTAGGTAGGCTACCTGGCCAATGAGCTTCAGGGATCCACGCATCTCCACCCCGCTCTCCCTCTGGGGTTTTTACATGTGTGGGCTCTACGGATCTGAATTCAGGTCCTAATGCTTTTGTGGCAGACGCATTACCAACTGACCATCTCCTCAGCTCTAGGTTGGCTTCCTTTTGTTTACCCCTGGGGATAGAACCTGAGGACTGAGCCCTGTAGGCAAGTGCTCTGTCACTGTGCTACATCCCCACCTATCCAGTTTGTATGTTTTGAGTAGTTATGAATAGTCATCAGTTGTTAGAACCCACAACCAGAAGACAGAATGAGTTTAGATAAAACTGCTCGAGCTAAGGCCACAGGTAAGAGGGTTGAGGGGCTCTAACAAGCCAAACAACACTGAATGCCACAGGAGAATTTTGAGGAGTCACGCGGCAAACAGCTAGTTTAGGACAAGACTTTTGGGGTAAAATGGACTGAAGGGGCCATGGGTGGAGACGGGTCAGATACAAAGCTGTTGAGGTATACCACGCCCACAGTAAGAGTGGCTGTACGGATGCCGAGAAGGGGCACATTACAATAAAGCACTTAGCAGAGCAGAAAGGGCATAATGGAGACAACCTTCTTGAACCCTCTACAGACTAAGCCACTGGACTGCCCAAACATCCACGGGACAATGGGTGGATTGTATTTCTTTGTCTAGCTGGTGAAAGTGAACTTAATAACAGGCCAAATGTTTATGCTGGGAGTTCTGCAGCTTAACTTCTGGTTTCATCCGAGTTTTACAATTGCTCCTTTCATGCCTGGAGAATAAATGAGAGGACACAGCTTGGCTGCATCTGGCCCGGCGCCTCTTCTTCCTCATTCCCAAAGGTAGGCCCCCATGTAGGAAGAATCTTTAGGTTTCATTAAACACCAACCCCAGGGTGAAGCATGCAACCTATTGCTTATATTGTAGTGAAACTGACGCCCTGCAAGCCTGTTCCTGAAAAGGCCTGGAAGGGACTTTGAAAAATAAATGACCCACATGACCTTCTAGGTCCCTTCTCTGCTTTGAGCTCTCTTTGTGCACCGCCTGCCAAAGAGGAAGGACCTCCCACCCCCTACCCCCAAGGCATTGGCAGGTGATGGAGTTTTTCTCATTAGCCAAGCTGTTACACAGCTCCAGCTTCTAGGGACTGCTGAGCTCTGTACTGGATGGTCACAATACAGTTTCATCCTGTGCCTCTGGACCTTGCCTTTAAACGGAACCTCGTGTCCACCAAATAGGGATGTTATTTTTCACGAAGGAATTATCTTTGAACTTGATAACAATACATTCCTAATGCCCTATCACCGCATCCCCGACCAGTTCATAGGCATCTACTGTCTTCTCTTACCTTTTTACATAAATTTGTCATGTTCATATGTGTGTGTGTGTGTGTGTGAGAGAGAGAGAGAGAGAGAGAGAGAGAGAGAGAGAGAGAGAGAGAGAACTTTCAGGAGTCGGTTCTTCTTCTCTGTGTATCCGTCCTTCATAGTTTTATCCAACCCCAACTGAGACATCTACAACACAGCTCCTACATCAAAGGTTCAGGGAACACCGAGGAGGAGGGTCGTGGTGCAGAAAGATTGTAAGACCCAGAGGACCAAAATGCCCACTATGAGTTAAGGTCTTCTGTAAATGATAGGGAAGCTACACTCAGAAGATCTCAGCTGACAGGGACACCACCAGCTGATATACCAATATGGATGGGGGAATCTTAAAAGGCCCTACCTCTAGATGAAGAGCTACAGGTTAGTTCTTAACAGCCGCTGAGATAGGTAGAATCCATCTTCTCCCAAGACAACCCACGAGCTGTTTTATCTGATCTCAAGTGGTCAGCCTTAACCACACATACATCGGAACAACACGAAGCAGCCTCAGCAGGATATATGTATGTGTAATATTTCCAGTAATCATTTTATTGTTATAATATATGCTATAATTAAATATAATTTTATATTACTAAATATAAATATTACATATATAATTAAGTATGAGGTCATAAATTTGAGGAGTGAGGGGCACAGATGGAAAGAGGGAAGGGTAGAAATGATAATATAAATATGATATATATTCATATATATATGGAATTCTCAAAAAGATTTTAAAAGATAGGTTTTTTGTAATTTAAAGATACTTTTATTATATTTTATTTATTCTGTGAGCCTTCGTGTGAGCTCATTTGTGCACATTAGTTGAAGTCCAAGGACAACGTATGAGGGTTGGGCCTTTCCTCTACCGTGCGGGTCTTAGATATCAGACTCAGCCCATCAGACTCAGTGGCGAGCACTTTTAGCTCCCCGAGCTATCTCCTGAGCCCAGTGTTTATCCATTTCCAAAATTAAACTTCATCGACTCCTTACCCAGCTTAGGTTGAACAGTTTTTCCCACCCTGTCTACGATGGTATAGCGTTTCACTACCAAGAGATTTTCCCTTGTCACTGTATATATGGCATATGTATACAATATGTTCATACATCTGTACATAATCCTGTATTACAACTACAACTGGTTTATTTGACTCACTCAGACTTCCCTTGCGTGTACAACGTTTAAGAAGATGCCGACTAATGTTTTCCAAATGACTGGCACTAAGACTGATATTGGTAAGGCTTAACGTTTGACAGGCCAAGTTACGCCTTCATTATAGTACTTTTTAAAGGATGTCTGTGGTTGCTTCTATACACGCATCCTTTTGGGTGCCTTTCAGAATGCATTTGTTGAGTTTTATTTAAAATCTTCATTGGGGGTTTTGGGTGAGGATTTGCAAGTGCGCCATGCAGGCGGAGTTATCTTTACACAGTGAATATCCCATTTTTATTTTGGGTGGGTCTTCAAAAAAAGTTCAGTTCTTACAGTGCCCTTAACTTGTCACTTTTTTTTTTTTTTTGCTGTGTTTGTTCATTTGAAATGCTCTATAGTAGCTGTTACCGGTTCCTCTGTCTCCTAACTGGTTTTTTGCTGGTATGTAGGAAGTGACAGGTTTTGAGATGCCAGGCCCATAGCCAATGACTCCCTCACCCCCATCCTGCTTCCAACGGTTTTAGCAAGTCTGATTTTTCTTAACTTTTTAGTAAGTAATTTTGCCATCCACCTCTAGGGCCACACATGCTTATAATTCCTGCTTCTTCCTCGAGAAGAGCTTTAATCTCACCCCATCAGCATCATCTGCTTCATCTGTATCAGCAACATGTGGCGGAATGAGGTGTGATGGGTAACCCCGCTGTCCAGACGTCAGGGGAAGATGCTGTGGAAACCTCACACCAAAAAACCCCAAAGGGTCCCAGTCTTCCACCCCTATTGTACTGGCGGTTGTCTTTCAAATCAGAAATAAGAACATTAAATTTCCTCAAATGCCTCGTCTCTTTATTTTTCTTAAAATTGTTTTTAACTTATCCATCCCACAATCCTCCTCCTTCCCCCTCTCCTTCTCCGCCGAGCCTACACAAGAAGAGAAGCCCAATCGAGGAAGCCTGAATCTCATTGAGCCGGAGGAATAAAATAGTCCTAAGGGGCAGATGGAGGGAGGCGCTGGGAGGGAAATGGGGGATTCATGATCAGGTGTGGGGAAGGACATGAAAGATGGCTAGATGAAGAGGAGTGGAAATCTGCGACTGATGGGGGCGAGGAGGTCGGGGGTGGGGGTGGGCATCTCCAGGATGAGATGTGGCCTGGGACGAGGGAGGCGCCCAAGAATCCATGGCGGTGACCCCAGCTGTGACTCACTACGTTGGGGATATGGAACCTGAAGAGGCCCCACCTCTTTAACAGATGTTAAGATAATTGTGTGCCCCCCACCCTTTATCTGCTATGTTAATATTTCTCTAAGGTTTGATTTAAACCCTGTAGGTTCAACCCTACTAAGTAGGTTCAGCAGTCTGCTGGGCATCGTGCTCTTCTACTGGCCTCGTGATGACACTCATTTACAGAAGGGTCAAGGAGGATTCCGGAGGGAAAGGAAGAACAGAGATCCTACAGAAATCTGGGAGGAGACTCAAAGTCACCTTCACACCCAAGGTTGGGCTCCACTTAGGTCACCTCGAGGGCCTGCCGGAACCTTCTGGTTCCTCTCCTTTCATAAGAATGCATCAGTCCCTGTCCAATTAGCTGATTAGCTGGCAGGCATCAGCGAATGGGGAGAGAAGCAATCTGTGTCCTTTCTGCTCGGGTCATTGGTTTGTGTTCTTAAATCATAGCTGCATCAAAGTAACCAATAACCATTTTATTTATTATTTAGTCCACACGGCCAGTTGCAGGAACTGCAACCCTTCTGATGGGCTCCCGGTCCTGGTGGACAGGCATTAGATTTAAAGCAGCCATGTAAAAAGAGACAAAGTCATCGTCATCGCTCAGTGTTAGTCCCTCGAGAGCATGAGCAGACGGAGGAAGTCCTCCTCTATCAAGAAAGGCCGAGAGGCGTCTAGAGAGATGACTCAGTGGTTAAGAGCCCTGGTTGCTCTTCTAAAAGACCTGTGTTCAATTCCCAGCACCCACACGGTAGACCACAGCTGTCTCTAACTCCAGTTCTATGGGATCTGACACCCTTATTACAGATATACCTGCGGGCAAAAACCACCAATGCACATGAAATAAAAGTAAACAAAATTTAAAAAAGGAAAGAAAAGCTGGGAAAAGGGGAGGTGATTTGTACACCTTTCCATCCAACAGGTGAAAAGCCTCCTGACCCCAAACCCAGTCTCAGGCCTTTCTCTCCTGCCTGCGCCTCCCCTCTCCTTTATTAGTTTAAGGTCTGTTTGCTTGTTATGATCTCCTGAATCCTAGATGGTCCAAATAGCATCTTTTCTCCTCTCGGAACCTCCCAGATTTCAGGAGAAAACCACATTCAGGGCACATAGCCTGCCTGTCTCAATATAAAACACCCCTGTTCCTGGAAATCCCTTTAGCATATAAGAAGCCCATTAGGGGACTATGAAATTTCATGGTCAATAAGGAGAGTTTGCAATATGTACAGAGATTAAATAAAAGTCTCCTGTGTATATCCTAAAACTGTGGGTCTTCCCAGACTTTGAGTCCAGGTCAGCTGGTGTCTGCTCTGATGGCAAGGGACATTATCTCCGTTAACAAGCACGCTACAAGTGCGGGCACATTCCAGGGGCCCGAGGTCCCATTCCTCCCCTCCTGCAACTTTTCCATGTGGCTTTGCAATTTCAGGTATAATCTATTTCCAAGCCTCTCTAATCTGGGCTCGTCTCCTCTCTTGAATTGGCCAAGAGAATATGGGAAGAGCCTTTGGCTTTCTGCAGCTGAGCCTAAAGGCACTTTGCAGGATCCTGTCTCTGTCAGTAGCGTGTGTACCATTGCCATAAATGTGTTTGGCCGAGCCTGCTGGAAGGAAGGGCCCTAGAGAGGCCAGGGGATCAGCTCAATTACCCGCTCCCTAGAAGTGCGGGTCCCGCTAAGGTCAGAGCAGCCACTGAGTGACTCAGAGCAATCGTACCTGCGTGAACCATAAATCCTGACTTACGCATGCTCCTGGGCTTTTGTGACTGTTTAGCATTCTCAAGGCAGCAGATGACCATTCCAGAAACAGAGTTACTTCACTTGGCGATGTTTACCGTCCCATTCCCACTGAGTTGGGGGTTAAGTAGCTAACATTGAACTGGGAAGTGAGACCTCTTTAAGCTCTTCCTAATTCCAGTTCTGCCACTGTTATATTACACATCAGAACAGTCGTGAAAAGGCACACACACAGAGAGAGACAGAGACAGACAGAGAGACAGAGATGTTCTTGTAGTATCTTTTTGAGTTTTGGTGTCCTTGTATCCAAAAGGGCGTTGGAGCGTTGGCTGCACAGCCAGGGAGAAAAGACTGTGACAATGAATTCGACAAGGTACACAAGTAAAACGTTGAACCCAGGACCGGGAAAGGCCTTGGTGAGCGGTCCATCTATAACCACACATGTAAAATGTACGTTCCAGGATCACAGCGACCCACTCACTAGCAGGGTTGACCCTATTTCTAAGCCAGCACCATCTCTCTCCTGAACCACTGCCACTCCTGTCCTCCTGTCTGTTCTCCCTCTGTCCTTCCACCCTTTCCAAGCCATGTCATCCGGCGGCCAGAAGACAGTCTGCGAGCAGACACTCAGGCAGGTCCCCTCTTGCATGGAAGCTTCCAGCATCACTCTGCCACCACATGTGACAACACTGGAGACTCCCCTCCGACACTAGCCCTTCCTGTGCGTTCACAGACCCACGTGCTAGCTGCCTCAGGCCTGGATAGTTAGTACAGTCCCTAACTCCAACCTCGGGACTGGGTATTTAGTATCATCCCTAGCTACAACATTCCTCCCCCCACCCCCCCACCCCCACCCCCACTCTCCGCCTGCTCCTCTGCATGATTTTGGTTCCAGCTCCAATCCTCTGCTGGGCTTCAGCCTCGCCCCCTACCCTTGGGTTTCCTCTTAATAGTCATCGTTATCCACATTATTACCTTCTGTAGCATTGAAACAGGGACTAGTTTTTCCTACTTTTGCTTTCAAATTGCCTCTAAGGGGGGGGGGGGCTTTACTTTTCAAAATCTGAAAAATGAAGACATTTTTTAAAGTGAGCACAGTTTTTTTGGGGGGGTATCTGTTTTGCAGGGAGCTGTGCTAAGTGTCACCGAGGGGGGACCACCAAGAAGTTACAAAGTAAGAAGAGGAGGAAGAAAGGGGTCAAAGGAGATGTAAGAAACGGGATGACGGAAGACACCGACGAAGGGACAGAGGAGTGAATGCAAGAAGAAATGCGGACGAAATAGAAAGAGAGGGTGTGGGAGGGAAGAGAGGAGTTAAAGGCAGAGAAAAGAAAAAGAAAAGAAAAAGGTTTGCCCTGGGGCTTGAGAGCCGGCTCTCTGGGTAAGAAAGCCTGTAGTACTAGCATGGGGATGATTTCAGGTCCCAGCAGTTAAGACCCAATGCAGAGCTGGTCCCGAGAGGGCTCTGGCCACAGGACGGAGGCTGGCAAAGGCAGGGAGGTCACCGGGGCTCACTGCCCTCCAGTCTAGCTCAGGAGAATGAGCCTTAACACCGCAGGCCACTGATCCTCCTCTGGCCTTCATAGACATATACACTATGCAGTGTTTGCATGTTTGCATGTGTGTGCGCACACGAGCGCATGAGAAAGAGAGAGAGAATACAAAAGGAAAGAAAGAGAAGGCTTAGCCTAAGATTATACTGGAAAGGGTGCTCTGCTCCCCCAGGAACTAAAAGCTTGTCAAAACTTCCATGTTTTTAAGTGTCCTGAAGCCTGGGATCCCGGGCGCTTGTCCTGCCTGCCTGCCTGCCTGCCTCTATCGTCTCTGTCTCTGTCTCTGTCTCTGTCTCTGTCTCTGTCTCTGTCTCTCTGCCTCTCCCCACAAGACATACTCAGATATGGTGTCAGGAAGCATTCATTCTCAAGCCTGGACACTAAATACAAAGAAAGCCCCACGGTGAAGATGCCTCTGATGTGCAGGCTCTTATCCAAGGGTTCTGTTCACGGAGAACCAGGCTGTCAGCAGAAAGAAGGGTGAGTAATAAGTCCACAGCCCCCAGCGGAGCCCTGGTGTGTGGACAGCAGGAAGGGAGCTGCTCTGCTCCGTCCAGTGTGAAGACAGACAGACGGACAGAAGCAGTGTGCCCTGGGGGCAAGCAGATGCGTCCCTTCCCTCCCTTCCTCCCTGGAGTAGTGAGGACCGAGGGGTGACCAGGTGCAGCCCCTGCTTCCATCAGGAGCTCAGAAAGATTAGCCCCTTTGTTTAATCCCCACGTTAGCTCTCCTAGAGGGGACTTACTAGCATCCTCAGGCTCTAGATGTGGAAATAAAGGAATGGAAAAGCAGAGGAGTCAGCCATGCCCAGTAACAGAGTCAGATTCGCCTCCTCTTCCTCACTCTGCAACCAGCATATAGTCCACCGGTGGGGCCCTGGAGGCCAGTCCTGCCTCCACGGCAAGCCAGGAGCGGCCCTGTATGATGACTGGGCCAAGGGTCCTCTGAACAGAACTGCATTGAAGTATCAGCCTGCCCTGCTCGGGGACTCAGCCTCTTGTCTTAGAGAAGTAACAGCGAAAGGCCAGAATGGTGAGAATACTTAGGTTAAGTCACTCAGGTCAGCTGGGACTCATCCACTCGCCAACCGGACCCTTCCCTTCCCCCTCCCTCGCATCAGCAGCCGAACAGAGGGAGCACTCTTCAGATGGCCACATCTCAGGGCCCAACGGGTGCCTAGACAAGAGCTGGTAATCCAAAGGGTTTGTAAGGACAGCCTTCTGTCATACACACAAGCCCGAGGGACGTCGGGTCTGCGCTCTGTTCCTCTCTCCTGTGTCACTGCCTCAGCTCCATCTTGCTCTAGACCCAGAATTGTAAGCTCTTGCAGCGAGCAGGACCACATTTGACAAGGCAACCACTGAGGCACCGGGCCAGCACCCCGTCACTGTGGTCCCTCACATACAAGCATATGTAAAGAACCTCTATGCATCCAGACACTCCTCCCCCTGAGAAGACAGGGTTCCTGAACAGGCATCACACACACACCTTCTGGACAGAAAGAAGATGGCTTACAGGTCCCTTTATGGGGAAGACGTGTTTTATACCTATATTCCTTCTGACTGGCATGACAGTGTTTGCCGTGGGTAGATCGCCATTCTGTGGCTCTCATTCCTGCCTAGGACCCTTTTCTGGGACCTCTTCTAGAGGAGGGAGCACTGCTCATTAGAAATGCAGACAGATGGCGGAAGCCTCCGGTTACCGTGCAGACACGGCCAAATCCAAGAACCTCACCACACAGAACCAGTCTCGCAAATGGCACAGAAATGGCATCGAGAAACCCTGGTCACAAAGATACGAATCTCTTAAGGGGGTTAACCCCAAGTTCCTGAGGAACATGCGCTTTGCCAAGAAGCACAACAAGAAAGGCCTGAAGAAGATGCAGGCCAACAGCGCAAAGGCAGTGCGTGTGTGCACAGAGGCCATCAAGGCCCTTGTGAAGCCTCGGGCCATCAAGCCCAAAATGCAAAGGGCCCCAGCCACAAGCTCAGCGCTCACCCCAAGCTTGGGAAGCAGATTCGAAGCTACATGGCCAAGGGGTGTAGGCTCTGCTAGCCAAAGCCCAAAGTTCAAACCAAGGCAGATGCCAAAGCTCCAGCTAAGGCCCATGCTTCAGCTCCATCTCAGGCTCCCGGAGGTGCCCAGGCCCCTGTGAAGGGCCCATAGAAAAGGCTCCTGCCAGTGTGAAGACAGGTGGACTGCTGGGACACACCTACCCACACGCTATTTGCAAATCACCAGTATCCTATGTTGGCTTTACAAATAAACTTAAGGCTAGAAAAGAAAAAGAAAAAGAAATTTAGAGAGATTGGGGCTTTTCACCCACAGAGCTAGCTGTAAGGCCATCCCTCTATACGATAGAGTCCCATCCCCCTCCCCTGCAGACTGGGAGGCAGACAATACTGTTCACCTTGCCTGGAACCATGGGACACAACCAGAGGGAAGGCCCTGGGTGGGGCTGGAGCCTGAATCTCTCTCTCCTGCCATGCCCTGGGCTCCCACTTCCTCTAGTGCTAGCCTCGCTAAGCCTGTTAGACACTGCCGGGCGTGACCCTGTGCCCAGGACAAGCACTCTGCCCCGGGGCTGCGGATCAGTACTCGGAGTGGCCCTGACTTGACTTGGCAGCTTCTAGCTTGGCAGAAGCTTGGCCCGGAGGATTAGCAAGGCCTCCCGTTCCAAGGGTATTTGTCATCAGGCCTCCTGCCAGAGCTGTCAGCACAAGCTGCCTTCTTGAACCCGCTGCGTGGTGGGACCAGCGCTCACAACCACAGCCTGGCAGAAGCCAGTCGGGTGGGGAGGGAACAGATGTTTCAACCAGAGGTCAGAGTATGTGTGGCCCTGGGCCTCCCCCTTTGTTGTCCCCGAGGAGAGGACAACAAAGTCCGCTCTAACGCTCTAACGGCTCTTCACGGGGCTGACAATCTCACGCAGACCTGGGGGAGGGGGTGTCACTGAGTGGCAGAGGCCAGCATGTATGGCTCTGTGGCTTCTCTGAGCAGTAATACCACTTCAGGAGGCCACACACGAACTCACGGTGCCAAGAGCACTGAGCGCCAGCAGGAGTTGCACTTGGGATCCTGCAGCTTCAAAGCCTCAGAGGTGGATACAGATGCCATCGATGGGGAACAAGATGCCTTGCTCCCGCTGCTGCCCCTGTCAAACGCCTCTCCCCTGCCCTACACTCCGCTCCAGTATTTGGAACTATGTAGAAACTGGGGTAGGTTCCAGGTTTCTTCTGCACTTGTGAGGAACGTGTAGGTAGGGTTAAGTCCTGGGGAATGAAAAGTGAATTCAGATAGCCGACTGTTGGCTGGCTTAAACTTTGCCAAGTGGCCTTAAAGCAGTCCATCTGAAAGGGACCAGCCGGCTCCCTCCTCCCAAGGCTGCCGCCTCTTCCCAAGAGGTATAATGGGTAATGGCCAGTAACTGCCTTTCCACAACTGCACAGAATAAAGGGCAAGTCAAAGGGGCCATGGGGCGACACAGACAGACTGCAGTCATCCCACTAGAGAGGCCTCTGTGTTGTGCAGAGTGACGAAGGCTTATCAGTGCCGCCATGTCTCCACGGAGAGGGAGGGGAGGGCTTCTCTGCTCTCGGCATGAACACCTAGACCTCCTTGGGTATGTGCTGTCCATAACCACCTCATTCCGCCCATCCTGCCAACCCCTGTGAAGTGGGTAGGACTAAGAGGGTACGTTTTACTGGTGGGAAATAAATCGAGCCAGTAAGCAATCTACCTGACTCCCCCAGGACGGGCGACCTCCTTATCGAGCGGGGAAATGAGCTGTCCCATACCTGCCCGGTCTATTTTCAGAAAGCGGCTCTTCCCGTGTGTTTTTTTTTTTTTTTCTCCCAACAGCAATACCCACCACTAGCATCAGCACTGCCTAGGTCCCCGGAGATTCTTTAATTGCTGGAGTTGGTGGAAATGTGCAGGCCTAGTCATTTGAAACCCCGCAGTTTACAAAGCGCTGCCAGGAATAGTTATTACACTGAAGGTTCTCCTTTGGGCTACGAGCACATTTTGGGTTGGATTTAGAAGGGGACGGTGAAAGGGGAGGCCAAAGGAAAAGACGCTGTTTGCTCTCATCCACTCTTAACCTAGGACCTACGTGCAAAAAAAGGGGGGGCGTGCTCTTCACGGGGACAACCTTGCCCCCTGCCGACCCCTGGCCCAGATTAACCGAAACAGAGGAAGGAAAACAGGATTGTTTGAAACATCAACTTCTGGATAACATGGCCATCACTCAGGTGCATCTGTGCCATCTCAGGGAGAACCTCGCATTCCCCGCCCCCACCCCGCACCAGGCTCCAAGTTTGGCACCCAGAAATGAACACCCAACCCCGCTGCCGCCGCCCCAACCTCCTTGGTTTCTTGGTTTTGGTCCAAGTGTTCTCTGTACTTCTCCTGCACAGAAGTTCACACAGAGTGCTAACCGGGCTCCGGACTGCCAGTCAGGAGCTCCAGTCTCAGTCCTATCTCAGCCTGGATGTGTTCAAGCCCAGACCAACCGGGGCCTGCCGTTGACCTCTACCCTTCTTCCTGCCCGCTCCTCATGCCTGAAAGTGTTTCTCAATGGTGTCTGCCTTTAAAGTGTAAGCATCTACTCTTAGGCAGAATGGAGAAATGAGCCACGGTCTGGACTCCAAAGAGCCTCTCAGTTATGGGACCCTTGGTGGGGGGGAGGGGGGTGACTCCCTGAGCCTCGCTCAGGATGCACTCAGATGAAACATTGAGATTA
Organism: Apodemus agrarius; assembly: GCA_964023405.1. NCBI lineage: Eukaryota > Metazoa > Chordata > Mammalia > Rodentia > Muridae > Apodemus > Apodemus agrarius. Next base: position 76,584,456 of record OZ030015.1, read on the forward strand.
AAGACTGAGAGGGTAGACAAGGCTTCTTCTAGGTCTAGTAGTAAATAGCAAGCTCTGGGTAGTTTCCTCTTTTGTGCTTGGGGGCTCCTGTCGTGGGCTGGATGCAACCCTGTTCACATAAGACTTAGACAACCACGCTGTGTCGATACTAGGTCTTCCTGCCAGAAGCTAGCCCATCCATCCACAGGACTGCCCGCTTACTCCCTTCAGGACATTTTTACCATGATCAAAAGCAGCCAATAATTTTCCAGCGCCTCCCAGTCCCAGGCCCTTGATGTGGATGACCTCCACAGTGAGGCACATGGCCACGTACCCCTGCCATGTGACAATCGGCCAGAGTCACACTTGTAGGCTTTCACATCTTGCCATCTCTCTTCGTCCTACCAGCTAAGGAGCCCTCCCTGACCCCAGGCCTCTGCTTTCCCTTAAGTATGTCAACATTAGTAGATCTCAGGGCACACTGATCTCCCTCGGAATACCAGCTAAGTCAGTTTGCACTTAACATATGCCAACCTGGAGTTTGTAGCATAGTGAATGACCCTTGACTTTTAAAGTGACTACCAGTCCTCAAACTTGACGGCAAATCTTTCCAGGCAAGACCACAGCCATAACTTATACAGGAGAGTAACGAATGCTTGCTGATAAAAGTATGTGTTTACTTTAAAACCCTTTATTGGGTGCCTACTGTAGACGGGACTCTGAGAGAACAAAAGGGAAATCTAAACTCTAGAAAACATGCGGTTTGGATGTGGAGACTAGTGAGTACACAGGTGATTAGTGTATGGGCTGTTCAGTGATTGAAAGAACTTTGTCCAAAGAGTCAAAGGTTGCAGTTGAGAAGTTGATTGTTAATCTGTCTCTTTGGAGGGAGTACAGGACATTCGGAAATGCCTTCCAAAGGGAGCTGGCATCTGTTCTAGGCCAAGTGTGGAAACTGGCCGGAAAGTCAAAACATGAAGATTAAGGGGAGAGGGGGCACAGAACACAGGAAGATACCAGACACAGGAGAAGTCATACTCCAGTCGGGAAAGAGCTGGAGCTGAGGGGCAAGGAGTGTGGATTGAGAGCAGGGAGTAGTTAGACATGTCTGGATTTCACCAGCCAGGAAATGCGGGCCATCCAGGGAGATCCGAGCAAGAACATCCCATGCATGGCTCTTTTCTAGAAGACGAATGTGGCTACAGCATGTGGGGTTAGCAGAGGACCAGAATGGGTGAGACTCGCTACCGGTGTGGGATTTTTAGTGTGAGTTTTAGCGTGGATACCTGGATAGGTGTCATCATTCATTGACAGGGGAAAGAGGCAGAGTGAACACATTCAGAGGAAGAGGCCTCTAGAGGCCCCATGTGCTCACAGATCCCTGATGGAGAAGCCTCGCGGCCATGCGCCTCAGTTTTATAGGTAGATTTAGACATCTGAGGAGCAGTGTTAACTAGGGGCAGAGGTGCTGATCTTGGGGCCTCTCCAGGAAGAGAACATCCTGGAGAAGGAACTCGGGCCCTTCAGGCTCCGGCAGAGGAGGGGCCTCCGTGTGACGTACTGAGAAACGGCCACCAGCTTTTTAACCAAACATAAATGGGAGCGACCAACGAGAAGTCCACCTGAATATCCTGGGGCTCACTGATGAGCAGCGAGCATGCCTCCTAACCAAGCAGCTACGATATCACCGCCATTACACAAGAGGGAAACCGTACAGGCTGAGTGTGGAGACTCAGCCCCGTAACCCAGCACCGGGAAGGGAAGACAAGAAGGGGGTGGGGGGTGGCATTAAGACCAATCCGGGCTAGGAGCCAGATTCTGTCTCAAAAACAAATGAAGCCAACCAGACAAACAGACAAACAATACAACTGGACAGATTAAGTACTTTGCAGGAGCTTAAATGGTGAGTGAGTTGAAAGAGGCTATATTTGAAATTAAGGCGAACTCTAAAGCCCTTTCTTTCCATACCTCCACACCCAACACATAACCCCATCTGAAATATCAGAAATACCAACAGCTAATGTCGGACAACTCCCTTCAAGCAGCAGGAGCGCCGGGGCTCTCGCATGAGTCTCGTGGTGTTAGATATCTGCATCTCTACAGGGAAATTCTAAGATGGGCTCACAAGGGCGTCTTCGCCGGCTGAAAATACCGTCTATTAAACCTATGTATTAAATCCGATTCCATCTTGTTCTGTGTTTTGTATCTAGGTCTAGAGAGCGATTTTATGGAAGAAGAAAGAACAGCAAGCCAAATGCCCATAGAGACACCCTCTACGATCGACTATCCCATAGGCTATGGAAAGACCACAGAATAATGGCCATTCTTCCTCTACCTATTTGTTATTGGTTAATTCTGATAGATTATGAAACATGTACTGCTAGATGGTGGGAGATGGTATGCTAAGTCAGGGGTATGGACCTCAAGAGGACAGATTGAGTTAATTCCGCAGAGTCAACTGATACCTAAACAAAATGGATTTCATATGTCCAAGAGCTCAAGGTGAACAATCCCCAACACTCCCAGCCTTTGTGCACAGTGATGGGCAGGTTAGTGTCTGGTTGGTGCATATATTTGGTGCTCAAGTCTTCTTGTGCTAACTGGTGTGGACCTGGGTTGTATGCTTTCTTCATAGCAGGAAGGACATCATGAAAAAGCTACAGCTCTGTCCTCAGGCCCTGAGGCAGTAGGAAAGACTGGAGGACTACCTGTCTATCACAGAGAGCTTTTACCTGAATCAACACTCATGAGGATACATCCGATTTTTACATTCAGATGCAAGCCAAGATTTGGGGACTAAGTCCTACTTGGACTTTCCAAATAAATTCAAGTCTTGTGTGACAGAAAAACTGTTGAACAGCTATTGATATAGCAAGCAAGAAAAAAATGAGGGGCCAGTCAAATATTTTTCTTACTATGCTAGAAAGGGGTACAGGTAAACCCTGCATAGCCCTGAGCATACAATAAGCAGTTCGGCTTTGTGCTATAGGCCTGCCGCTCTCTTATCCATCCAGAATATTCCACACCAGACAATTTCTTAGAAATGTGTTATTTCAGTTGAAATTTCCCAGCTTGCACTAAGATTAGCCAAGCTGAACCCATCTGGCTTCCGAGTAATGCAGTCTATGCAGAAATCGTCATGGGACAAAAGCCTGCTCTTCTCTTTCATGGGTATGAGGTGAGGTCTGTGTGCTTCCTGACAGACGGAAAGTCATCACTGGGCCATCGGCAAGCCGTTGGGTCACCAGTGCTGCGACTCCCTTTCAGCTCCTCTAGCCCATGTCCATTGGGGCTGTGCATCCAAAGAAGTTCCGTTTCTCCCATTTCCGTGGGCCAAGGGCATACCACAGCCTCCAGATCCCTTTGTCATCCCAGTGCGCGGAAAGACGCTGTCTGTCATTGCCAGTGTTGACAGACAACATTAACATTCTATTGGGCTTATCCTTCCTACACAAAACCGCTATCAAAACCAACCCTTACCTAATCATGGGAACGAGTTGATGGGAAAGAAAACCAACTGTGAGGATGTGATAGGCTTGCCGCTCACCTGACTACCAACATGGCGGAACCCAGGATCACCTGGGAACACAGTCTCCCTAAGGAATTGCCTAGGCCAGGCCCTGTGGACATGTCTGCAGGGTAGGGGGTGTCTTGATTGTTTACTAGTGTAGGAAGACACGCCCTGAAATGTGGGGAGCACATTCCTCTGGGCAGGGGATCCTGAACCATGTAAGAGAGGAGAATGCAGGCCAAGCGAGCGGGCAAGGATGCACATGTTTATTTTCTCTGTGTTCCTGGCTGTGGGTTTGATGGTTTACGTTTCAGCCTTGACTTCCCTGCAGCGATGGACTCAAACTTGGAATTTTAAACTAAATAAACCCTTTCTTCCTGAAGTTGTTTTTGGGCAGTTTTATCACAACAGAAGCCAAAGAACTCTAGGAAAGCCCTAGGTAGTTGGGGGCAGGGGGCAGTTTCCTCAGAACGAACAAAGAACAAAGACTCTGGGCATGGTGACTCATGCCCGTCACACCAGCTCTTCAGGAGGCTGAGGCAGGAGGATCAGAGGCTTGAGGCTCAGATGAACTACATATAACAAGTCGAGGGCCGGCCTGTGCAGCTTAGTGAGGACCTGTCTCCAAAAAAAAGTGATACAATTGTGCGGGTGATATAACTCGGTGCAAAGGAAGGTTTTGTCTGCCGTGTGATGCTCTGGGTTTAATCCCTGGCTTGAGAAAGAAAAGGAAGATGAAGATGAAGATGGAGGAGTAGGGAGGGGGGAGGAAGAGAGGGAGGGAGGGAGGGAGGAGAGGAGGAAAGGGAAGGGGAGAGAGAAGGAGAAGGAAGGGGAAGAAGAAGGGAAGGGAAGAAAGGGAAGGGGAAAGGGAGGAGAAGGAAGCTGTGAGGACAAATGGTCTCTGTCTCTGCTTCTCTCTCCGCCTACTGCTGTGAGTGTGTGTCTGTCTGTCTCCACGTGTGTGCGCTAAGTGTGTCTGTCTGTCTGTCTCTGTATGTGTGTATGCTAAGTGTGTGTTAAGTGTGTTCTGCCAGGGAGAAGAGGAGGGGGAGGGGAGGGGAGTTGCAGGCTGCAAAGCAAGGGGCTTTCCAGCAGCTCAGAGGACAGTGGCTCCCCGGAGAGAATGGGATAGCACAGCCTAAAAGAACAGGACAGAGTCAGTCAAGGGACTGAAAACTGGTGATGTTCGTCTGAAACAGGGCGGCCCACAGGGCAGTTACTCGAGATTCTGAGGGTGGCTGACGTTTTCCTGTGTCTCTCAATCTTTTGAGTTACCTAAGCAAGGGAAAGAAGAAACCTTGAGTTTCTGAAGCTGCCAAGGTTTGCACCAACCTGGGACATGTCACACCGCAACAAGAACAAATAATGCTAACTATTAATATCTACACACTACTTCTAAGGAATCTGAGGCCATAACTTTTTCTTAAATACCTATACAAGAACAGCATTCTGACAAAGTCATTACAAAGGAGAGGGGAAGGGATCAGACAGAACCTCGGTGGCACTTCTCTGGCTGTTGATGTTTCGATATACCATGTTTATGGATAGAGACTCATTTAATTCCGTGTCTATGTAAATGGAGATGTCCAGCTTAATAGGAATTTCAGAAGATATACATCTTTCTGTTTCTCCAAACTCACCACTGGGCATGAGATCCTGCTGCTGAGCTATCAAAGGACATGATCAAGTAATTAATTACCCTTTCTCTCTAACCCAGGGCTCAGATTCTCCACCTTGTTAGAGACTGACCCGCAAGCTTCTTAAAATCACCGAGATCACCCCCTACATCCAGCGGCTCTCCCTGCTCAATCAGAAGATCTGGAAATGTAGCCTGGGCTCTCCAATCTCTTTTTTTCAATGAAAGGGGAAAGAGCTTTCTTACACGCTTCTGGTGGGAGCGTGAATTAGTTCACTTCCGCTGGGGCCTACACGTTTTGATCCAGCATTTCCACATCTAGGAATTACATTTTAGGTCTCCTACAAACATGAGCATCTGTGGAAGAAACCAATCTAAACGCCTAGAAGCAGCGACGAACAGTAGAACACCCAAACAACGGGACTCCACGCCGCTGGCAGATCGGTATGTGCTAATAAGGATAGTTCTCCAACAGATATTGAAAAGGCAAGTTGTACCACAGTCTGTGCCGGGTACATGTAAATATATACACATATATTTTCATATCTCCAAACACACAATATACACCCACACCCACATATATATGTATGTGCTTACAGAGTCAAAGGAACTCTCTGGAAGAGGCTGCAGGAAGCCAGTCCGGAAATAAATAGGCTGTAAGAACTCAAGCTATATTGTCGTACAGTTCTGACTTTAACAATGATGCTTCTTTCTTTTGTAATGGAATATTTTAAAATAAAAAAAAATGCCAAGAATTGCCGCTAGTCATCCTAGTGTAGGGCCAGAGTTTAGGATTACTAAGGCGGCCAAAGGAGCCTCTACATGAGGCGCTTACAAACCAAACTTGCCTCCAACCACATTGTACAATGATTGGCCAGGAGGTGGCGCCACTGAGGTCTTTGAAACTTGTTACCATCATTTTTTTTGTTAACCCAAATATTTCTGTCCCTCGAAAGTGTGCTCTGCATATGTCCCCAAAGCATCCTGTGCTACTGCCTATAGCCGGGCAGTTTACACGCATGGAGGCCATGTGCATGTACTTTTTTTTTTCATGGAAATCTACAAGCTACTGCGTGCTTGCCAACATGGGGAGAGGCTTCTGAAGAGTTGGCAAGCTGGCTCAGGATCTCTCTCCCTTCCTCTTTCCCTGCAACCGTCTGGCTGGTTTACCAACCACCTCTTTATCTTATTCCAGGGTCAATTTCACAAAAGACTGGCTGCAGCGAGCCACGTGGGACGTTTGTTCTTTTGAATTTGTCCAGACCTTTGGCCCAGAGCAGGTGATAGCAAGGCCCAGGACAGTCCAGGGCAAAAGCCACACGCCTGCCTGCCTTCCCACAGACGCTGACTCTCTAGAGGTAGGAGTGTTGCCACAGCAACTTCTAAATCCTATCAATTATGCCGCCCCTAACCTCCTAACATCTTCTTTAAAACGTGCCACGTTTGAGACACATGGCTTGCCACCCTGGGAGGAAAATCACACAGGTCCTACACTGTGCTACAAACTCTTTCCTCATCTGGGTAAGGTTGACCATTAACCACCACTTCCATATTTGGGTTGTTTCCTCCCCCTCCCCCAACCCCCACATCTTCTGTCCTATAATACCCCGAATGCCCCTTGCCTGTGATTCCCTGGTGCAGACTTAGTATCTTTCCTACAAATCACTGGCACCCTGTTAATGCCAGCCCTGCCGGCTAACCGCTGCCTGTACCATTTGTGCCCCCTTTGGTCTGGGCATCATCTGTAAAAGGGCAGTGATAACAGTACCAGTCTAATGCTAATGCTACTAATGCTCAGGAGTTCACGTCATGGATGAAACCCTTCCTGTCGACTGCTACCATTGTCGCTGATTCTTCGAGACACGGGTGGGGATGGAACCGGGGATCGCCTCTGTAGTCCCTCTTTGTGGCTCCTTTCTACCACTCGTCAGACTCCGTTCACAATCATTTACCTCCTTTGCGCCCTCATGGGCTTTGTCAGCTCAAAGGATGGCATCTTCCCGATCTCTCCACTGTAGACATGTTCGTAGCTCGGTGCACGGTAAACAGTTGGCTCTGGGTGAATGTGAGGTCGGAAACGAATAGGGACAACTCAAAGGTGGACACCTGTAGGCCATTGGTTTCCATTCCTTTTCATCGTCATTGAGCCACGGGGGAGATGGCGTGGTGGCCACATCTCTGACTTGAGGGCGTGCTTTTGGTGGAGGACAAGGCCCGTGAACCATCCTTCTTTTTTCTCTTTTGTTCTTGTTTTTCAGATCCCAAGCTCACGTGGGAACGGAGGCTTCCATCTGGAGAGAGGCAGCGAAGCCCTGGAGAAGGAAGCTGTCACATTCCTTGAGTCCTCTCCAGGCAGCCTGACATCTGGTCCACACTCGGGGTGGGGGTGGGGGGAAGAGACCACATCCTCACAGGCGGGGCTATTTTTGCATTCTGAGCTGCCGAAGCCTCGTTCACTCGGTACAACTTGCCTTCCACACAGGGAAACTAATATTTACCGATGGAGGCTGAGATGCCTTGCGTCTCCTCCCTGTAAGCACCTCGGGAGAGACTACTTCCTTCGTGTGTATCTGGGACGGTGTGCCGCAGGGAAGCAGATGAGCCAGGATACTAGGGAAGTGCCTCCATCTTCTCACAGCTGACTGAGGGCTAAACCTACAGATGATCCCCAGCCTAGTCAGATATTCATGTGTGTGGCTCCCTAAGGACACACATGCACGTGTCTATACAGAGAAATGTATTCATGCAAGATGGAGGATCTTTTGCCCATATGCACGCATCCTCTGCCGCACCGGGCAGTGTGGCCTGGGACTTGCAGGACACCACGGGCCTCAGAGACGCGGCAGCCTTCCCTGTTCCTAACTCCTGCTCGGACCTCCTTACATCTTGCCTGTTTGCAGAGTTCTGCATTCCGAGTGCTCTCCTGCTGCTCTTATGTCAGAAGGAACCGAGGCTTTGAGAGTCACACCAAAGCACAGAATTCACTTTTAAACTAAATCTTCATGATTTAAACATAAACCTTGTGTTTTTGCAAAGCTGGTCTGGCTGTTCTTTAAAATTAGATTTCCCTGGGAGCTGGAGAAAGAGAGCCTGGGACTCCAGAGATGCAGCCAAGATCACAACGTATGTATCTTCCTCTCTGTCCCTCCACACTCAGGTTCCCAGATCCTAGTAGCCACCATCCCATCCCATGGAAGGACGCAGGGGCACGGATGGCTCCTGACATTCTGCTATCTTCTGCAGGCAAAGCGCCCTCTCCTGAATAGCGGAAGGGGGCTGCGGTGACCGACCATAGAGCCCCAATGCCAGATGGTGGTGCGGCATCCTATCCCAGCCCTGCCGGCTAACGGCTGCCGGTACCATTTTTGCCCCTATCTCTGGGCATCATCTATAAAAGGACAGTGATAGCAGTACCAATCTAATACTAGCGCTACTAATGCCCAGGGGTGGCTTTGGAGTTTAATGAGATAATACACATAAACTGTGTAGCCTAGCGCGCGAACTGTCATAAGCAGAAAAGGAAGGGATGGTAACCGGGGAGCTGTTACTCTCCTACTGCACTGATAGAAGGTGGAAATTCAGATCAGAGGGTACACAGTTTCTTGCCAAAGTAAGGATTTCCCTGGGCAGGGGAAGGGGGGAAGGGGGAGCGGGGAGTAGGAAAGCTCTGTGGAGCACAATGGTGGCCCGCCATTGTCCAGTGCAGCCACCATGCTCAGTGGTCCTTCCACTGCCATCCTGAGGACACTTGGGTGAAGGCTGCTCTTGCCTCTCGGGTCTGCACTGGGCCCTTCCGCGAAGTTGGCTCTGCTTATTTACATATCTGCCCCTCAGGCTCCCTGAGAAGGGGGGGTCTCTCCGTATGGTTCAAGACAAGAGTCTTCCTGCATCCCAGAGTGGAACACAGAAGAACTCCAGGCCGATCCGCCTCTTGCTCGTTGGCACGGTATAAACAAAGGGAATGCCGAATTCCACAAGCCTGGCTAAAACCTGGCTTGTTTAGTCATAAAACGGAAGGGCAGGTATAAGAGGGAATAAAACTCAAGAAAACAGATGTGGAATCATCACAGTTTGGTCTTCCAAATGAAATATGTTTTCTTTTATGAAAACTAAAGTTCTTAAGGCTGGACCTGTAGCTGTATTCACACAGGTCTATAATATCGATCCGATAATGTTATCCAGTCTTCTAACTAGAGGACTTTGCTGCAGGTAAGAGGGCTATTCCTGTCCTTAACACCTAGATAAACTGAGGCATGGTGAATGTGGGAACTACTGACAACTCCAGCTGCTGTCAGAGGCTAGCACTCCGTTCCCTGGCAGGCACGCACGGGGTGGGATGGAACGGCAGGCTCGGATCGGATAGATACAGTGCCGGGCACTGGAAAGATGCAGGTAACCCTTTCACCTAGGGTGACGCTGCCCTGTCAGCCCGGCGCTGGCTGTGATGTGCTTCTCTCCAGTACTGGCCACTTCTGTTTCAGAGGCAACTGGGGGCTGCTGTGGGGGGGATTCACTAGTTTGTAACAGGGTCAGATCTCACACACAGAGCAGCAGCAACTAGCAAGTCCACAGAGAAGGGCTTACCTCTATCTATTAATCAAAGAAATGTAACTGGATGTGTGTGTGTGTGTGTGTGTGTGTGTCCGGCATCAAGCATCTTTTTAAAGTCATTCTAACAACACTGATTCGTTGATACATCATTCATTCATTCACTCAACTAACGTCTCCTGGCTACTTATTCTGGTGGGAAACAATCAAGGAAGTGTTAGTGACAGAAACCTCGAGACAAAGAATTGACAAGATCTCCTTAGGAAGTGTCCAGAGCTGTGGGAGCGCAGACCAGCTTCCTCAAACCCTTCTTATGCAAAAGGCCAAATCCTGTGAGCTTAAAGTCTCCCCAGCAATGAGAGTTAAGGTTCAACAATCAGGTCTTATAACATTAAAGACTGATTCTCTTAGTCCAGACAGAGTCTCGAATGATCATTGTCCTCTATTGCAGTAATGTTACAAAGATAGACACTGTTATTTGTAAAATGAAATTACTTGGGAAAACACTCCCTAAGCGGGGGTGGAGGTCGATAGTCTGTCCCTGGGTGTCAAACAGTAACTAGCCGGGTATTCATTCACCATGCCTAAGACACTGAGAAATTAATCCACGCATTCACAGTTGATGTGGATGAAGGTGACTGACTCCCCATTCCCTCAGAGACTTTGCCAACCCCACCCCCACCCCACTCCCCACCCCCGCAACCCCCGACCTCCAGCCCACCACCAAAAAATGTGATGGTTTCACAGGTGGATCTCACAGTTGTGATGTGTATGCTTGGGATGTATGAAACTGTGTGTTTAATCGCTAGCCTCCTCCAAAAAAAAAAACCATATATATATATATATATATATATATGGAAGGGGGCGTGGCTCTGAACTCCCTGCTATTGCTATTCCTCAACCCTTGCAGATCTCTTGGAAGGTGCAAGGTGACTTCATCTGGTAACCTTACCTAACCTCCCCTGGAATGGCTAATGTGATGACCACTGGTGCTAGCCTGTGAAGTAACGCTCTCTTCCCTCCCTTCTGGGTGTGTTAACTCTCCCTGCAGAGTTGACAGCACCCAGAGTGAGAACCTGGCATTATTTTTAAAGCGAATTAGCAACAGGTTTCCAGGCAGGTGGATGGCTCCCTGTCACCTGCTTTCTACAAGTAAGCAAAGGCTGCACCAGGAGCTGACCAGTAAGAAGCTGCAGGCTGACTCTGACAGTCTAGGCATCCTCCACAAGCGGGTGGGAGGTTCGCGGTGGCTATGAAGCCCAGGAGGCAGCAGCCAGGCACATGCCTCTGCCTGGGGAGGTCCTCTATGTCCCCCATCAGTTCCCACTTGGTCACACAGTATTGACAGAAAGCCCAGCCTTCCCAAATGTCAAATGCTAGATTGAAAGCAAGGCTTGCTTATGGGTCGGAGATTGAAAGCAAGGCTTGCTTATGGGTCGGAGGGACGCTAAAGATAAAGTTTCTTCTCTCACGACCGGGTCTAGCTCATTAGGAAAGGAGAAGTCCTTCCTTCGGCCAGCAGATGTGGTTTTTTTTTTTTTAACCACTCTGATCTTTCTCAAGGTTTGAAATTCCCAAAGCAACTTCATTTGTTCAACCTCACAGCAGGCTTCAGGTGGCAACTTTACAGGAAAAGAACCAGAGGCAACAGGGGGGAGATCGCCTGAGTCAGACTTCCTGTCTCCTGAGCCCTCATTCTGAAGTTAGGCAGTTTTACAGAGGCAGACTAGAGAATGCAGTTTGTCCGGGAGGGGGAGATGGAGGTGGGGAAGGGAGCGCTCAGGGTGCTGCAGAGGGATAAAGAACACCGGGGTGGGGGAGGGGGCGGGGGGGCTATAAAAATAGACAAGGGAGAGAGAAGGGAATGGAAGAGGTCTGTTTGTTTATTTTTATAGCATTTACCATTCCAAAGGCTCGCTGGAGTAACTTCCTTCGCTGGCTGGCTGAGGCCCAACCTTAGGAAAGTCTCAGATCTTTTTTGGAAAGAAAGATTTGGACAACAATGTTGCTTTATCTGGGAGAGTAGCTCCTTTGCCCCCAGAGTTGCAGGAACTTGCTTTTGATGTTATTAACCCTGGCCTTAAGTGTCTCCATCCCGGCAGTGCCGGCTGTGTTCACTGCTCTTACAGGGCAACCAGGGACAAAAAGAGGGCTGGCTCTCCTCTCTCTCTCTCTCTGCAGCTGTGGCTGCTTTTTCCTGGATCACACTGCTATCTGGGCACCCTGAAGATGCGAGGATGGAGAAAGTAAAACAGATTCTAAAGGTCCTATCTCCTGACACTCATAAGAGAAAAACAACACTTCTCTAACTTACTCCCCAAATAGACACCACCGGGGATGTTCTGCCAAGGAGTGATTCGAAAGTGTGTTCCGAAGTGAAATGTAAGCTTGGCCCGGAGCCCAGCCCTCGGCTGTATTTTGCACAGAGAGCTGCAGCCTGGCGGACCAAAGAAACACATTTCTCTCCACGTGACTGCAAAACCAGGCAGCCCAAGCAGATTTCTTTGTGTTAATAGAATGTGATCTCTAGACTGTACATACACACGGACGGCCCTGGGAAAACACGAAGGGCCAAAGAAACCCATGGCCCTGGTTAGCAAGAGGTGACGCTGGCGTGAAGGTCTGGGAAGTGTGACGTGAGAACCCAGAGAGGAAGACAGACAGGTCGGGTGCTCCAACGTGCGCTACTGAAGCAGTCAAGGGGTGACCTACGGAACCCCATTAAACATGATGTACGCATGCCCCCTCTTTCTCTGTGATCCCCCACACCCAAATCCTCAGTGGACTCTTTCTCGAAGTTTATCCGTAAGACTGGAGTTATCTGTTGCCCAAACTGTGATGGTTCCAGACGTGGCGAAAAGATTGACTGCAGGTTACAGGATTTATTCTGACCTTGTGTAAGGTATGGCCAATAAGTATATCTCTGCTCTTTCACCCAGCGGAGACTCAGGCAAAGGCGGCCAGCTTCTGTGAGGGAGGACAGCCATGAGATCTAATCACGAGCACCCTAAAGGATCACCTTGGGAAGACTGGGATCTTGTGGAACCTACCTTTCTTCGCAGACAGCACCTTTCCCCCATTGTCGCCATGGCTTTGACCTCCACAGACCTCAGATGGGATCCAATGGTTGGTGTTCTGGGGCCTGTCAGTCTATATGTTTGGAGGGAGGGAGTTGACAGACTGAGGAGGGAGAGCGGGGGTGGGGGGGACAGCAGCCCCCTTTGCTGTGCACTGGGCCTACTTTCAACATATTAGATTTCTAACTGCAGTGCCTTTCAACTTTCACAGCACCCTGCGGTCAACTTAAAATCTCCCAATTTGGAAAGCGTGTTGGTTGAAACAAAAGGTGGAGTGAGCGACCTGCCGCAGGAAGGAGCCCAGAGTGTGCCTGAACCTCTCAGGGACTGTGCTAGAGAATTCAGAGCGTTCTATGATTTTCTGTGACAATCCCCTGGCTAAAGAGAGTCAAAAAGCTCGGACAAAGTGGTCCCTCCACCAGCCTGCCCTGATGTAAGTAGCCCCGTCCCGGGTCTTCAGGCTCCCTGCGCAGGCAATCAACCATAACCAACTAATTAATCAGCAAGATTAAGACTGAGTTGAAGAGCGCCTGGAAGACCCAGGTGAGCCTTCTTCACCTTGGTTAATCTGCAAACTGACTAATCAGGCTCTGGATAATTGAAAGTTAATTGTATGCAGCGCTCAAGTGCAGTCACTGGAAAGTACAGGAAGCGGAAGGAACAAAGGAAGTCAGGGGCCACTCAGTGGGAGGGTGAGGTCCTTAGGAGATTCTTCATAGACAGTGCATGGCCTCTGGCTCCTTCTCCCAGCACTGCCCTTCACACTTCTGAATCCACCCCTTGTGGCACAGCTACCAGGATCCCAGGGAGCGCATAGTACGAACACACTAGGTCGCAGGTGTAGATATTCTGTTGCTAGCCCATTCATAGGCTCAAGGTAAGACGGCTCAGAGACATTTGGCTGACTATGAAAAACACATTGAGAGCTGCAAAAAGCACTCCTCGCCCCCTCCACTGTTCTTTAAAAAAAAAAAAAGATCTGAAATGCTCAAACATCACGGGGAAAGCAGATCAACAGTACAAAAGCATAAAGCACATTCCAGAGCTGGAGAGAAACAGACCTCAGATGCTCTGTTCCCCAGAGCGGATAACGGGAGAGAGGGGCAGCCTCCGTTTTAAACAGGCTGGCGAGTTCTCCAGGGCCATTAGCTACGGAGCGTATAACGGGATGCCTACCAAGGAACTAGTGTCCAGGGCATTTGGAGCCATGACCTCTGGCCACAGCCCGGCAAGGTCTGTGGCCTGTGGTTGCCTTTGCTGGGCCGCCACGGGGCACCTTGCCTGGTCCTCATTGGCGTTTCCGTGGAGTTGCATGGTAGAATTTCCAGCTTTCTTGATCCACGCAGCTCCTGTCTTGTGACTACGGAGCGGAATCAACAGACTTCCTTTCTTCCTTCCTTTCTCCTCACTTAACTACAAGTAGCCTCCCCAAGAGAAAAAAAAGAAAGAAAGAAATGAACCTGCCGGAGGCTTGGAAAAACATTTTTTTCCAGGACACCGGAAACAACGCTGGTCCAAGTCCTTGATCTGCTGCCCAGGGGAGGGCAGGCATCCTAAAGGAGCTTCCCAACCTGCCTTGGAGGGACGGCGCATATGTGACACTGGTATGGCCACACCTAAGCATAGCAGACATCGCTAATTAATCACAGAACTCTTTCCACGGATCGGGGCTTAAACTCATCATCTTTCAGGATGACATTCTAGACTAGGAGCCGAAACTTACACCAGGAACAGTCCCAGAAGCCTGCATCCAGACGCACCAAGGAGCTAAAGCCCAGATGGAAAAAACTGTCATCAAAAGAGGTAGCTGTGGCCTTGGAGGGGGGGTGTACCCCCTCCCCTGGGTCTTGTACGCTGTCTGGCTGACAAACCCCTGCTCACATAGCCAACCCTTGGAGCAGTGATTCCAGACAGATAAGTGAGGTTCGGAGTCTCTCTGGAAAGTTGAAGGAACCGGTGGTTCTCATCCAGAATCAAGGTTGTTTCTAACCCGCCTTGTTTGTCTACCTCAAATGGTGTCAACTGCCTCGCATTGCAGCTTTAGTTTTTAAACACCATAATCTCTTCCGAACGGCAGGCGGTCAGCTTTCTCAATCGACCTCCTTGGCACCATGACTTCAGAAGGCTTTCCAAAAAGAATTGTATTTTGGCCCCACGTATGAAAAAAAACAAAAAAAAACCAAAAAAAAAACAGTGTTACAGTTCTTGGGAGTCTTAGCACACAAAGTCACAAAGCTACAAACCTGCATGTCACAGACAAGGGCAGTGGGGGCCTTGAGAACAGTGGTCACCTGTCCAAACACCGCACACCCTCTTTCTGCCACGGTGGCTGCCTAGCCTGGGTTGGCCGACTCCGAGCTCTCCAGTCCTCATGGCTGAGGTTCCCTTTGAAGTGGCTTTGCCACATGTTCACCCCCCCTCCCCCTGCCGTTTCAGATGCCGGTGGAAATAAGAAAGCCAACCCACTTTGGACTTTGCATTGAGTTTTGTTTGGTCCACTTTTTAGCTGGCTCTCTAACATCTGTGATATATACACGAGGAAGACCAGCATTGGGCCCACTGTTTAGGCAAAGAAGTAAAACCTAGAGAGGTGCTGTGGTGGTTTGAACAGGTTTGGGCGGGCCCCCACAGGCTCCTGTGTTCGAATGCTTGGCCCAGGGGGAGTGGCACTATCAGGAGGCGTGGCCTTGCTGGAGGAGGTGTGGCCTTGCTGGAGGAAGTGGGTCGCTGTGGAGGTGGGTTCTGAGGTTATATGTGCTCAAGCTACACACATTCACCTAGTCCCTTTCTCCTGCCTTGGATCAAGAGGGAGACCTCTCGGCTCCTTCTCCCGCACCCTGACTGCCTAGATGCTGCCATGCTTCCCGCCATGATAATGGACTGAGCCTCTGAAACTGTAAGCCAACCCCAATTAAATGTCCTTTATTAGAGTTGCCATGGTCACGTTGTCTCTTCACAGCAATAAAACCCTAAGACAAGTGGCAAACATGAGAGGATACTTGCAAACTAGTCACACAAGAAACTACGCATGCGCTGGGCGTGGTGCCTTGGAAGCTGAGAGTGGGAGAATAAGAGATGTAAGAGAAGCCGGGCGGTGGTGGTGTATGCCTGTAATCCCAGCACTTGGGAGGCAGAGGCAGGCGGATTTCTGAGTTCGAGGCCAGCCTGGTCTACAGAGTGAGTTCCAGGACAGCCAGGACTACACAGAGAAACCCCGTCTCGAGAAAACAACAACAACAACAACAACAACAACAACGCAAAAACAAAAAGATAAAAAAGAAACTACGCATCGATCTCTTCATTGTCCCCAAGCAAGCACTGGGGAACTTGTGAAGACTCAGCCTCAGCAGCCTGCAAATGGATACGCCAAAGCAAGAAACCGCAAATGCATTTTTAGAAAGTTTCATTTAAACAACAGACTCTGACTCTGACTTAAAATGACAGTGGCAGCTCCCAAAGTAGGCCCAGCCTCAGGCTGTTTCAGGGATATTATGTTTAATGTGACTTAACCCTCATGGCAATCTCGTGAAGCAGGCCATCATTTCTAGATGAGAAGGACCAGGGCTTAGAATGGGATCAACATTTCATGGCTTCTGACAAGAGCTCTGATTCCAAACCCAATCTAAGTTGGTGGCGTCAGGGGTCCAGACAAGTGTGTGGATGCTCTCAGGACTGTGTCTCTCTGGATAGCTTTATCAGAGCTTGTTCTTTCTGCTTTGATAATGATTTCATCCCGATTGCCATGGTTTCTCGCCACTAAGATATGCCCAACTTATTTTTAAGCTGCCTGTAAGTTAGGATGGAAGGGCTGATGGAGAATACAAGAAAACATATTTTGGCAATGTGGTCCCACCACTCAACTCTCTTAGGAACAGACAAAACTCCAAGAACCACTATCAGGCTTAGTGTGAGTGAATTCTCTACAACAGTGTTCTCAACCTATGGCTCGTGATCCCCGCAGAAGATCATGGAAAATGCAGACATTGACATTGCTGTTCATAACAGTAGCAAATATTACAGTTACGAGGTAGCAACGAAGACAATTTTATGGTTGGAGGTCACTACAACATGAGGAACTGTATTAAAGGATCACAGCATTAGGAAGGTTGAAAACCACTGCAACAACCTTTTACATGCAATCCTTAGCACCCCCCACCCCCCACCGCCCACCCCCCCACTCCCTCGCCTCCCCCACCCCTGCTTCCGGCTTAAGCGTGTCATGGAGAGCTACAGAACTCTGTGGCTTGGTAGACGAAGCACTCGCTCTTCAAGCATGAGGACCCAAGTTCAGACCAGTAGTGACCCCATATAAAAATAACAACCCGAGAGGTCCATCAGCCCCTCTTGTAATCTTAGGCCCCAGAAGCAGAGCTGGGACCCACTGGGCAAGTTAATTACCTAAGGTAGCCAAATTGGGGAGCTCTAGGCTCGGAAGAGACCTTGCCTCAGTAACGTGGGGCCTAGCAGAATTGTCACCAAAGAGACCAGAGAGACTTCAACCAGCGGCTGACGGTGGGAGCAGATGGCGAGCGCCACAGCTAAACATTTGATGACGCTCAGGAGTCCTGCTGAGGATGGGAAGAACCAGGGATACGCCAGAACGCAGAATCAACTGCCTGGGACTCATAGGAACTTGAGAAATCAAGGAACCGGTAGGTGTCTGACCTAGGTGATGGCTGAGTAGCCTGATGATCCCGTGGGAACCCTAACTGTGAATGGGGGGGGGGGCTATTCCTGATTATTTTGCTTACCGTGGGACCTAATTCCCTCTACTGAGCTGCCTCACTCAGACTTGATGTGACAGCATGTGCCTAGTCTTATTATAGCTGGTTTTGCTGTGTTTGGTTGATGTCCTCAGGAGTCCTGATCTTGTCTGATAGAGTTGGAGTAGGGGATGGATCTGGGATAGAGCTGGGGGAGGTTGGATGTCATATAGGAGAGAAGAATCTTTTAATGAGTTAAGAGTAGTTGTGGAGACACCTTGGTCAACCTCTGGCCTCTACATAAGCCTACACACACACACACACACACACACACACACACACACACACAGTGAGAGAAAGAGAGAGACAGAGAGAGAGAGAGAGAGAGAGAGAGAGAGAGAGAGAGAAAGAGAGAGAAGGCCCTAATGTGGCAATACTGCGTTTAGCTGGCTTAAAATTAGGAGGGGGCACCTAATCGTTTATAAAAGGAGAATCCAGAGATACCCGAGAGGGTGGGAGACATGCTGAGGGAACTTCTGCTGGGATGAGAGAGACATCAGTCTTCAGGGAGGAACACCGTGTTAGGTTTGATGCCACAATACCGTGTAACTTGCTGTTGGCCTTACCCTGCCTTATTTACCTACATGTGCAGCACAGGACAGAATACCAAGAAAGATGACAAGACCCTCACACCTCTACTATGGTAGGAAGCCAGATGGTGTTTTTCCTGGGTGAGCTCTCCTAGTCACATTTCTGTCTGTCTGTATGCTCCCCAATAGTATTTGAGAGGTTCCTAAGAGAGGGAGCACGGGGCCAGTAGAGATGCTGGTGTTGGAAACCCACAGTCCTACTTGGTAGTCCTATAAAGAATGTCACAGCCCCTGACAAGAGAGCAGCCATCTCTCTTCTTTATGACTCCGAGGTGCCCCTCAAGAGAAGGCAGAAGGGACTATCCCATCATCTTCCATCATGTTGAACGGCTCAAGAGTGAAGAGGCCGGTACCTCTGCTTTCTCTCCTGTCTACACACTGCAGCAGTGTCGGATGGCAGTGTGGAGGACACAGAGGAAGGTTCCAGCTGCCAAGGGTGCTGATTAGAGGAGCTACTCAGGAAAGCTGGTGGGGTCTGTGAAGGCCTAGCGGTAAAAGGGGCAGCCATGGAGCTGCTGACATGCGCATCTTTCCACAGGCGCAGATGCCCACGTGGTCACCCGCAGCCTCTTTGTAAGCCCTCCTTTCGTATATTGACCCAACCGGTGTGTGGACTAGTCTCCAGCCAGCACCTCTCTCTCTCTCTCAGCTGGTGATGATGGGCGGAGGAAGAAGAGAGGGACAGGGATTGCCGAGCACAAATCGGGAGTTCTAGAAGTGGCTAATTCCATTCCCTTACAGCGCGGGGAGACAGTAGAACCAAGCTCAGAAGCCTAACTATCACTTCTTCATAAAAGGGGGAAGACTGAGAAGACGCTCTGACGGACGAGTCTTCGTTGACAAAATCCAATTCAAACAAACAAACAAACCACTGCCCTAGGAAATTGTCTACGACTTCCTCTCTGATGACAAACCACCTATTTGGTTTTAATGTACTGACTTGGCATTTTGGAATAGAAGCGTGAACGTGGCATTGGAGGGGCAGCTGGAGATCATAATGGGCAACGGCACGAGTGCAGTCACAGCAACAGCTGTATCTGAGGGTCTTTGACCCAACTAATGCGTACCCGAGGTTAAGCACATCAATGTAGACACTCACGGTTAAAGTCCTTAAATGCTACTTCCTACTCTGGTTAAGCCAAATGTGGCGCCCAAATTACGTTTTCATGGTATCCTTATAAAATGGCAAAGGAGATGATGCCTCAGTGGGTAAAGCCTTTGCTATGCCAGCACAAGGAACCGGGTGAGTAAGCCCAGCACCCATAAGAGAGGCCAGGCGTGTAACGGTCACCTGGAACTCTAGTTGTGACTGGGATGGGAGAGGCAGGAAGACCCTGGGACTCAGCGGTCAGCTTCTCTGGCGGAATCAGTGAACTCCACACTCAGTGAGAGACCCGGCCTCAAATAATAATGTGGGGAGCAACAGAAGAAGGTACACACATGTACATGTGTCTGTGAACAGACAGAGACATGTACACATGCACATACTACACACCTACGAAAACAGAGAATGTAAATCCTTCCAGTATCATTGGTTGGAAATCAAATGATCATAAAATCTAAGTCAATGCAATGCTACAACCAGACAAACTGAAAGTAAAAAAAAAAAAAAAATGAAATAGACACAAGCAGGCTCAAACATTTCCCTATGCCTAGTTTATAAAATACCCACACTAGCTACAGTACACCTAAAACATCTAAGGAATCGAATAAAACTGGGTACTATGAGCTGGCCTTCTCTATTTGGGTGAGTTTCATTCATAAGCTAATAACGACATATATTTTTACATTGATCAAAACTTTCTAAGAAGTGTTCATTCCCACGCATGTTGCTGACCATTTAAACATACTGTGGATTCTATGAAGAAACATGACACTCAGCTTCCATGAAACGTGGGTTAATATAAAGACGTCCATTGTAATAACACAAAACCTATGCAGTTCGTCTACACTGCGGGGCAGGCATCTGCAGCAACTGTAACCAGGCCTTGTTTCTCCCCACGGTCTCCTCTTTCTTACTTTTCTACCTTTTCCCCTGTGATCTTTCCAGGACTTTTCGGCCTTTTAAAAACAGTATGCCGGCGGCAGCAGGATAGCTCGCCAGGTAAAGCCACTTGCCAAGTCTAACAACAGGAGTTTGCTCCTAGGGCATACACGGTAAAAAGGGAAGCTGTCCTCTGACCTCCGTGCGCAAACTGTGGGGCGCAGTAAATGTTCACAGCCATGCATGCATCACAGGTACACATACACGCTCACACATACACATACACACACACACACACACACACACACACACACACAATTAAATAAGTAAATGTAATTTTTTTTAACATTAAGGAAAGTAGAGCAATACTATCGTGATTGACTTAGAGAGTACTTCCTCCTCTGGTTCATAGTTTTCTTGAGCAAAAAACAAGGTGTGGTCTTAAGCCCTTGTCATAATGAATAAGGTGATTGAGTCTTCAGAGCCAAGCATAGGGCTTTCTCTGCCCACATCCTTAAGAGAGCTCTGGAATCCCTTGGGGTATGGTGATCTCAGACTGACTGCGGTGACCCGGGTGGTCTTGCTCATCTGGTCTACAAACAGCTTCCTACTGGTCAGAGCCCCATGGCATCCTCTCCCTTCCTGGCAAATTTTCTGTCTCCCTTGACCACTCAGTTCAACGCAAAGAGCCATTCAGTGTGCATGACTGGACAGCACGCACCCTTCCCACTGAGAGTGGCAGGCTTTGGGCACGGGAGGGCTGGTGAAGTGTTTATCTCACAGACATGAGGATCTGGGATGGATTCCCCAGAACTCACAGAGAAAGCAGTGGTGTGTGATTATAATCCAAGCATTGGCAAAGCAAAGGCAGGGGGAATCCCTGTCCAGCCAGTCTAGCAAAATTGATGAGTGCCAGCCCATCAGGAGACAGTGTCTCAGAGGAGATGGACTATATCCATGAGGATGACATCTGGGGTTGCTGCCTGACTTCCATGCACACACACATACACACACTTTTAAAAACTGTGGCAGCTCAAATAGACCTATGCGGAGACCTCTGCCTGGGTTCCTCTGCAAAGCCATCAAGGCAGACTGCTACCCAGACCTAATTAGAAGAGCAAACATCTCTCTTCCCCACTCAAGGAGTTCTGCCAAAGCACTTCTTTCTGCCAATTCATTTATGCAATTCCACTCTTTGCAAGAACATTCTGTCACCGATGATTTAGCGTTGTAGGTCCCGCAAGCGTCTTTCTGTAGCATATACTCATTGTTTTTTAGGAATCTAGGGTCTGTGGGGAAAGGGTGGGATGGCAAGGGGTTTCCAGTAGACACAGCCATACCTCATTATGGGACCTGCAAATTCTGAGGCATTCTTGCATCAATAATCACAATAATAAGCATTCCAGACTCAACTTTTAAAAATAAACCTTTCAGGAACTTGGTGTGGCCAGTCATTATTTTTTTTCAGGAGAGAACATGAGACTGGGTAGATGGTGATTTCGGATGGTAGGGTTATCTGTTAAAGTCGGAGAAGAAGAACCATGAACATCTTGGAGAGTTTCATACGTACAGTCAGTCACAGACGTTGTGCCCACAGGGTGCCAGTGGAGACGAGGTATGTGCTGTACAATTTCTTCTCTGGTACAGACTGGATTCTGCCAACATCCCTGGGACTGTCCGGGGTATTCAGCGGGAAGTGAAACTGTACAACTGCCTTTTGTTTGTTGATTTTTACTTAAGGAAGTTGGTTTTGGGTTATTGTAAATCTTCTAGTCTCCCGGGATGCTGCATTAGTGTGCAGACATGAGAGGAGCCTGAAGACTGACTTCGCGTAGGCACCATTCAGGAGCTACCTCCCCTCTCCTCCCCTCTCCTCCCCTCTCCTCCCCTCTCCTCCCCTCTCACCTCCCCAAGCCTCCTCCTCAGGCAGTACCCACGCCATCTCCCTCACACACATGCAGACTTTAAGCAGGAGGAATATTCATCCTGGTTTCAGAGAGGAAGGGAGCAGAACATACAAGGTCAGAGAGCAAGCATGCAGCGGTGGTGAGCCCTTCACTTCTCAAGGAAAATGAATAACCTGGCCAGAAACTAACTACTGCTACAGTTAATCCTTATGATCAAGGGCGGCTTCTACCACTGAGGCATTCGCTCCTCCAACACTTGCATGTATACACACACGCACACACACATACACATACATACACACATGTACACACACATATACACATACATATACACACACATACACAATACATATACATACATACACGTACACACACATATACATACACACACATACATATACATACACACACGTACATACACATGCACATACAAACACACACACAAATACCCACACAAACACACACAAATACACACATATACACACAGACACACACATACACACACATGCACACACAAACACACAAACACATACACAAATACACACACATACACACAAATACACACACATACACACACAAACATACACATACACAAATACACACAAACACATACACACACAAATACACACATATACACACAGACACACACAGACACACAAATACACACATACAAACACATATGCACACACATACACACAAACACACAAACATACACACAAATACACACAAACACATACACAAATACACAAACACATATATACACAAACACACACAAGCACACACAAACACAAACATACATACAAACACAAACATACAAAAACACAAACATACACAAACACACCTTACGCACAAACACACACAAACACACAAAACACATACGTATATGCACATACATACTCATAAACACACACATACACACAGAAATAAGCTTATAAAAATTGGTTCAACATACTTGTTTGCAAACCTAGTAAGCCATATAAAATAGAGGCATTTAAAAGCAATGAACACTAATGGGCCGAGTTTATTAAAATCTATTTTTTACTCCTAGGAGGCCAGCTCTGCTTTTGGACATTTAAATTCTAAACCATTCAAAGCCCTCCAACTATTTCCCCGCCAGAGAGTGCTTCCCCCAATCACCAAAATTATGGGCTTCACAAGTGAAACGTAAACCCCATGCTTTAAAATTACTTCATTTAGATCAATTGGAACATCGCGTTTTCTTGTTGTTTTTTTAAAATCTGTTTGATGTTGGAGGAGGAGTGTTTATTTTCAATATAAGAAAAAAAAATAAGGAAATCCTAGTTCGCCAGAGGAAACTATTGTCAAGTTTCTAAAAATGTTTCACATCTAACCTTGAACCCAAATAGAACTGTTCAGATGCTGGTTCTCTGTTCCTAAACCTGCGATGGCTCCCACTGCCTCGGGAACAGAGCTCGGGCTCCGAAGCCCGACATACATGAAGCTGCCTCCATGACCAACCACCAGGGAACTCCACCCTGCGCCTGCCACACACGCCGTACCTTGCTGCCCAAGCACACTGTGGGCAGCATGCCTCTACAGCTCTGTGCCCGCTGCCTGCTCTCTAACCTGGCTCTCTCACTTCTTCTGGGGTCCCCCGCCCCCCACAACCCCTGGCACTGGGTTCAGCTCTTCCAGGAAGTCAGGCCTGGGGCAGCCTTGCCCTGCGCAGTGGCTGCTTCCTGTGAGGTCTGTGAGCTAGGGCTGGCACCGGTCCCTTCCATAGTTTCAAATGTTATCCGTGCCTACTTCGTTAACATGTCACCCTCCTCTTTTCGGTGGACACCTGAGGTCTCAATAAACTCGCCACTTGGCACGGAGAGCACAGTCTGTCCTGGCACGTATCCGTGTGCCTGCAAGTTTGAACGTCCCTCTGAAATGGCCACCCTCTGGAGACACCGAATCCTCCCCTCATCTGTCTTCGCCCGCACGACGGAAACAAAGCAAAGCCTGAAGCTATTTCTGGGCCTGTCCATCCCGCTCCGGGTACCTTACAACCTTCCCTGTTCCCGTCTAATCCCTTTGCGCTAGAGAAAGGCGGCGGCGGCAGAGCTGACTTGTGCAAAACGCTGGTGCCTCCCCTGGGCTCTACTCAAAAGTCTAGGAAGGTACAGAGTAAAAGAAAACCGGGAGGGGCTTATCTTCTGAAATGTCAATAAATGGTTTTGCTGGTTGCCAGGAGGATCACCTGAACTCACCCTTCCCAACATCCTAAGAAGCCTCCCGGCTTCCCTCTCTGCTGGGGTCAAGCGCATGTATTAAAACTTCCTATAAAAAATTAGGCTGCGGGCATTGAAAGGTTTACTAGCAAACAGCTCTCAGGAGGTAAAAATCTCAGCAAGGACTTCTTCAAGACGCCGCCATTTGTTAATTTGCTTCAGGGTTTAATCCTGTGAGTGAGGAGAAGCGAGGAAAGGTCACAATTCCCTGCGACCGCCTATATAAAACCCAGGGCCTAAGTGAGGGCCAGGTAAGACAAACCAGAGAAGCTGAGGAGAAATCCAGAGTCCGGGCCCTGAACTCTGGTCAAGAGGACAGTATCAAGACTCTCTCGAGCCCCAAGCTCAGTCCTCTAAGAGAGTGACCCTCACTGGCAACTGGGGATACTGCTCGCAGCGGCTGTCAGGGGTACTCCTTGTGTATGAGGCTCTGTGCTTGTACACCCCCACACGCTGCCTCGTATGACCTTCCCAGCTCTACGGAAAAGATCCTATAATTATTCCAGAATTCCAGATGGGAGCACAGACGCTCACGGTCGCTTAAATGGCTTACCTGAGATCAAGCAGGAGCCTGGTAGTGGTCATACGGGATTCACGCTTGGCTCGTTTGTGGGAGCCCAGACCCTAGAAGCTATTGCTACCTTGGATGCAGATATTCACACCTCAAACCGGGACATCCTGAGACACGCGATACGGGGTGAGCTATCACATCGCTTAAGAAATGTACGTCTGTGGCAAAAACAGGGGTTCCGGTGGTCTAGGTGAAGATGTTTACAGGGATTATGGATGTCAAACACAAGAAATGAAAATGCTTAAATATTTGTGTGCCTGACCTTACTGAACCAAGCACCGGACCACTGCCCCCTCTCTGCCCTCCGGGTGCTGTTAATGCATTTTTCCATCTTTTTGCTTCCGCTATCTTCCTTCTCCCCTTCGTTTTCACTGCTAAGACATAAAAAACGATTCCTGGGTAGAAGTGATTAGTGCTAGTTGGAAGAGAGGTATCGGAGACACATAATAAATCATCGCTGTCTCCTCACCCTCTGGGGTTCTGTATTAGGATGTCATCCAGGCTGTCTCCCGACTCCCCCCCCCCCACCTCTTCCTCTCCTCCACCTAATTCTGTCTTTCTAGTGCTATTTTTCTAGTCTGGTAGGCACAGCACTGAACTGAAAACGCTCTGCCAAGACCCTTGGCAGCAGCCGGCCTCCAGGAATCCTGCCCACAGCCACAGTGCAGGAAAGGGAGAGAGGAGATGGGGCCTCTGAGAGGCAGGCCAGAGGGCCAGGCTTAGGGGCTGGCTTGGATGCCAGAGAGAACAGGTTTCCCTGGCTTACCAACCGCCCTCCCTCTGGAGCTCAGCCTCCTCATCATGCCAGGGTCAGGGATACAACTGCTCACTGGCACTTGTTATAGTTCTCCTGGGAAGAGAAGGAAGAAGCGGGATGCGCGGCGCGAGGGGGGGGGTGGGGGGTGGGACGGCGGGGTGGGTGGTGAGGGGGAGGGACGGCGGGGGTGGGAAGCTAGCACACCACCCAGAGTCGGGCAAGCTCCACAGGGCATGGCCACGTGCCTGGAGCACACGGTCCTGTAGGCAGGCAGCCAGGGTGTCCGCAGCTCCCAGGAGAGCTGGGGGGTGGGGGATGGGGCGGATGCTGGGTTCTTTCCCACAGGCAGAAGAGGAGTTGCTAAGCCAGGGGCAATTCTGCTAGGTTAACATCAGGAAAGTGATTCGTTCTAACCCAGGAGGGAGAGAAAGGTCAGAACAGCGACAAGAACGATTGCTGGGCAAGCTGAGGGAGGAAAAAAAAAAAAAGCATGTCCTATTTTTGCAGAGGGAAGAGGACTAGATGAACAAATCCCTAAATGGAGAACGGGGACAGGGAACACAGTCTTTTTTTTTTTTTTATACCCTGTCACTGCTCTCTTAAGGACAGGGAGCTTTCCTGTACCGGAAGCTGCACTGTATCTTGCCATCTTTTATCCTGTTTAAGCCTGATGAAATTCCACGGAGAGGATGGCATTTATAGCCTCCATGCTATTGCTAAGTAAACTGAGGCTTGGGGCGGTGAAGACGCAGGTACAAAGGGCTGGAGCGATGGCTCAGCGGTTAAGAGCTCCAGCTGCTCTTCCAGAGGTCCTGAGTTCAATTCCCAGCAACCACATGGTGGCTCACAACCATCTGTAATGGGATCTGATGCCCTCTTCTGGTGTGTCTGAAGACAGAGACTGTGTGCTCACATGCATAAAGTAAATAAATAAATCTTTAATTTAAAAAAAGAAGCAGTCACACACACAAAAAAAGCTAGCCAACGTCTCGGCCTCCTGCCCCAAGGTCTACCACCAAGCTGTCTTGGTTTCCATTTTCCTTCCCAAATATATCTTGTCACAGGCAAGAGATGGCTATTTTGTATATACCAGCAACCAGGATATGAGAATAGGACAGACTGTCCCCTCCCAGGGCATGGTGGACAAAATAAAAAAATCTAAGAGATCAGAATAAACTGGTCTCTCTCTCTGTGTGTGTGTCTCTCTCTGTCTCTCTCTCTTTCTGTCTCTCTCTGTCTCTCTCTCTCTCTCCCTCCCTCCCTCCCTCCCTCCCTTCCCTCCCTCCCTCCGAATTCCTTTGATCCAAATGAAGTAGAAACTCCCAGGATTCTTGATGTGGTATAAATCGCACCCTGACTCACAGGGGTCTCAGCCAGCAGGTGGACATATTATACTAGGTAGGAAAATATATGACCTGCAGATCCTTAAAGTGAGTTTTTCCTCTGCAGGACTTCCCATAATCCTGAATCCACCTGCACAGAGCTCCCCCACATGATTACACAGATCCCACGGCTGGAAATTCCCTCCCGTATTAAAGCCCAGCCACCAAAGCCAGCGAGCAGGAAGAGGACACAGACTCCAGGCTGCAAACCTGCAGCAAGCCCCTCTGTCCCCATCGCTCATCTGTTCGATGTCCTCCTGTCCCACATGTGACCACATGAAAGGGCTTTTACTTTTCTGTGTATCCGGCCTTCATCACAGTCCGGTCCCTG
The DNA here is from genome assembly GCA_964023405.1 of Apodemus agrarius. Classification (NCBI taxonomy): domain Eukaryota; kingdom Metazoa; phylum Chordata; class Mammalia; order Rodentia; family Muridae; genus Apodemus; species Apodemus agrarius. Next base: position 76,611,732 of record OZ030015.1, read on the forward strand.
GACTCAGAACTGAAAAGAAACCCTTCTCGATTCTCAGCTGAATCTGGGCCTTAAAGTGGCAGGACACCCAAAAGCTATTTGGACACTACACACCACACACACACACACACACACACACACACACACACACGCGAAGAAATGGTTTCAAATCCATCTTTACAAGCACAGGGTTTAAAAATATCACTGCCTTTGTCTGCTATAGATGACTTTCCCTAAAGGGACAGCTGTCCTTAAAGCAGTCACTCTAGTCTCAGGGCAAACAGATTCTTATTTTTCCTAGTACCCAGCATACAACCCCAGGAGCTTGCTCTCCCCACTACCTCTGATACAATCTGACATGCAGACGCCAAAGCCTACAGAATGATTCTTACCTTCCTGCTGGTCTGGGAACAGCCAAGGTGCTACACTCAGACACCCTGAAGCCCCTGCATCCAAGACCCCCCACTCTCCTCCTCAAGGGCAGGACAACCCGTGGCATTATCCCCAACACAACTTTCAACTCTTCTCTAGCCTAGGTCTTCGGGAATTTTTTTTTTTTATTTCTTCAGATATTGGGTCATTCTTTGATCACACACCTCCATGGAGGAATCAGATCTGAATGTGTAACATAGGGACAGGGTCCGGGGAGCAGTCATAATAAATGGTCTCCAAGATGCACAACTATGCGTATCTTGCCATTCCAAGATACCCCTGAGGGAGACCTCACCCTTCATAACTGACAGTCTGGCATCACACTCTACCTTTCACCCAGACGGGCAGCACTATTGACACAATGCTATTGAGCATAACTCAAAAGTTGCATACTGAGCAAGCAGTTGAGCGCAAACATTTGAACTGTGCGGCATCATCTCCTGGTTACCTCGATAACTCCACCCCCTAAAAGTGCAGAACACTCTTATTAATATAGGACTTTTTAATATATCACTCTTATTAATATAGGACTCTTTTATTTTCTTGGCAACCCAATGTCTCTTGACTATCTCAAAACATTTGCCATAGAGTATTATAGGGCATGAAAAGCACTCATTTGTATGATAGTAGCCTAAATTAAGTTTAGATTTTGCTGTCCAAGTTGAAGGCCCAGGACATTAATTCTCAGCTTGGAGTGATTTCTATTCCCAGGGGACATTGTAAAGTGACTCAATACACTTGCGTTTGCCACACCCGGATTGTGGGTGCTCCTGACATCTAAAGAAGAGAGTTGAGATGTCCCTTCACTTCCTGTAATCCACAGGCCATATGCCACAAGACTCAAGGGAGAGTGGCAAGGTTGAGATACCACAGTTGAGAGTGAAATCACAGTTCCCAGAATGCCCCTGGCTACATCTGTGCTCTCCCGTTCTGAAGACTCATTCTCCTCAAGATTCACTGAGTATGTCTATTTTGGTCACCCCTGTGAGCTACGCCGAGCCGTCAAGAACTCTCACCCTTTTCTGGCTGGTTTGAGATAACACATCCATCAAGCCCATGTCCCCTAAAATTCCATTTCTCAGTATAATCCTTATCATAAGCAATCGTGAATGAACGGCAGGATGCGGACATTTTAAATCCATTGACCCTTGAAAAGGAGCTTTGATTTGTTTTTCCTGTTAGGAATATTACTTGGTTTTCAATTCAAAGAACAAAGCCTTTGAAAGGATATTTAAGTGGAGGGTGTAGTTTCAGATCCTTTGGTATGTTTCTTCTGTAACTTAATAAAATGCTACCCACAGACACTCGGGAGTTCCTCACTACGGACAGCAACTCTGACTGGGGAATCCCCATCACCAGAGTCATGGACCCACTGTGGACTCTAAGGCGCTCTGACAAATGACTGAGCCTCAAATTCTAAGACCCTAATGTTTCACTTTCAATAGAAACACCCTAGACGATGCTCACTGGACAAAATCTCCCGCCGTTTCTCTCCAAGGGGAGGCTGTGTGACTGTATCTAGTGGCTTCAGGAAGGTATTTCAGGTGACAGGGAGGGTCACAACAGTAAAAGTTAGCACAGCCACGGCCATTCAACTGAAGAAAACACCGGAAGCTAGCCAGCTGACCTTGGTGACCTGCCTATCTTTCTCAAAACAGCCCCATCAAATCGAAACGATATTTTTCTATTCCAAGAGGCTATGCCATTTCTACGTCACTTAGATATGCAGTAGGGTGTAGGAAGTGCCAGTGCCCAGAGTCTCTGGGACTCTGCTCTCTCCCCGTGACACATCATTACATCCGGTGTAGAGAGGCTATGTATTTTGCTAGCTGCCTCTCCCAGTGAAGACACTGAAGACACTGCCTCTATGCATTCTTCATAGCAGGTCATCTAATCCACATCAAGAGGGTGATGCAGTCTGGGGATATCTGGAGGTTAAAGCGTCATTTCAGTTGAGCCGGTGGCCTAGAGTTATCCACTAAAGTAGATTTTGGAGGTGGGGTAGAATAGATTCGAAAGCTCAGAGATCTATAAAAGGGTGAGCTTGAATTCCAAGCTAATGTATAAGGGTAAGGGTTCCCTTCCTCCTTCCTCTCAGTCCCTTCCCAGTTCTGCGTGTGACAGAAATTTCTGCATGAGGGCACAGAGTTCAGCAGAAACAGCAAACACAAGTCTCATTGTCCCATTCGGTGTCCTTCCCTGCAGCTAAGTGCCTTCCGATCAGTGACCTTCCTGGCGATTTATCCGTATGAATCTTTGTTCCAGGTACTTGTCCAAAAAAAAAACGATCTTTCTTCCTGCTTATTTTGTGCTACGGGGTGTGTTAAAGGTATGGATCGTGGGCTGCCTCAGTCTGGGCTTACCCTTGCCCATTTATTTGGCAATGGGTTTTTAAAGCTTAGTTCTTTCCCGGGAATGTTTCGGTGTCATCTCTTTAAACATTCTTTGTCGTGTATTTGTGTAGATGTGTGAACCCGTTTGAGTGGGAGGTGGGGTATGTGTACATGTGGGTGCACGTGTGTCTGACTGGCCTGGGCTGGCTGTCCACTAACCCCAGAGATCTTCTTGTATCCACCTCCGTAGCACCAGGATTATAAATGTGCCACCATGGCTGGCTTTTTATGTGGGCACAAGCCTCGATAAAGGTGGAATAAGCATAATGAGCAGATGACACTGAAAACCTATAAAGGAAGATTGGCCCAGAGAAACACGGGATGCCAAGAAGAAAGAGGCTTAGCCTCAGGCAATAGGAGAACCTGCATTTGCTTATAGAGTCTTGGGGTCTCAGTCAATGCCCAAAGGAGGTGAAAAAAAAAAAAGGAAAAAAGAAAAAAAAAACTGCCCTGCATGTCTACTCACATTTAACCCTTTAGGGCAGAGAAGAATGGATATGGGATACCTTTCTGGGGTCTCCCCAAAAGGATTACCCAGCGAGATCCTAGTATCCTTGTGTTCTGGGACTAGGGGAAGGCGGTAAGAGATAGTTAGGATGTTTATTTTACATTAACCCATTATCCCGCTCATTAACTCCAGGCTGGAGTATCACAAACTGTAAGCCTTTGAATCAACCACTCAGAAGTCTCCTGGGATTTGGTTAAAAAGAACAGTCTGGGTTCACACCCCAGACCTGGAAGCATCAGCTTCTTAAGGGGCAGGTCCACTGAGTCCGATTCTGACTCTGCAGGTGAGAGCTACGCATGCTCACTGAAGGAGGAAGGCTATTCAGAACAGGAAGAGAGGGCTCTCTCTCTAGAAACGTGTGTTAAGATCTCCAACTCAGGCCGACCTCTCCCCCACTTCCGTCCCGCCCCACCCCCACCCCACCCCACCCCCCACATCTAAAGGGTGAACATTCCAGAATTTACCTGGTCTGATGGGGCTCTGCATACAGTTCGGAGACGGGATGCCAGGGTGGACGGGCGCGCTGGCCCGGCTGCTGAGATCCATGACTGAAGGAGCCGTGGAAGAAGCAGGTTGCAAGGCGGGAGGGTGAGGGCTGTGGTCGTGCTGCGACGGACTGGGGGGGATGCCATTCTCTGACAGAAACTCCTCCAGGTCCATGTATTCCAGCTGGAAGGTGTCCCCGTCATAGGGAAGGGTTTTGTCCCATAGGGTGGGTCCCAGGAAGGCCGACTGGGGGACGGTCGGGCTGTTACTGTCATCATCCAGCTTCTTTCCTTTGTCTTTATCTTTGCTAAATGCTGAAGAAGAAAGGAAAAGGTGAGCTCTGTTTTTAAAAACAGAAAAGAAAAGGGGTCACTCTGTCACCAGCCTCCCTGACATCTGTTACAAAATGACTTCTGGGGGCATGCAGAGGCCTCTGGGTGCTGTCTTCTGTGGATCTAGAGTTTCGACATCGTCCTATTTACTTTGGAAAGAAAGCACTGGTCTGTAGGACGGGGCTACCGACTGATCTGGAATGAAAACAAGTGAACAGTCCTCTTATCTGAAGGGATACGTCGCCGAAATCTATGCTGGAAAAATAGCATCCAACAGTATATACAACTGATGCGATTTTTAAGGGCACTACCAATGACTTGGTATGATTCTATCTTTCAGAAAGTGATCAAGGCAAGAATCTGAAGTCATTCAGACTTAGAAACCAGGGGATTCATGCTTAGTCTCAGTAAGCAGTCCCCGCCCCCACCTTCCCTCAACACTATGTGTCTAGTTTAAACGTTATCCCTTTCTATGTATTATCTCAATAAACTTGCACGACTACAATTATCCCCCATTTACAAGGAAGATAAGGATGCTCCCATCATAGAAGGAGCCTGTGGGGATCCGATGGAGAGGTGGGGGCGATGGGGTGGGGGTGAAGAACTTTCAGACTCATCCATTTGCTTAGAACCCCACTGGGGCACATGCAAGAGAGCTACGTCAGTTTTAAAAGGTGGGTTATTTTTCCTTTTCCCCAAACATTTAAATATTACCTAATTTACAAAAAGAAAGTATACATTTATACATCCCATCACAAAGCAGTAGTATACAAAGGGGCTGTGTTCTACTCTATGAGGGGAAGAATGCAGCTACTTCCTGTCTGGAAATACAGCTCCCCGGGATTGGTCTTTACCGAGCTGTCTGCATTTTGCCAATATTCAGGTGTGGGTGGAATCAGGGATTACAGAATTTGATTCTAAGATTTTTTTTTATTTCATTAGAGAAATGTGGCCCCACCGCCACTCATTCGAATCTTCAAATCCTCCGCAGTCTCATTAGCGAGTTGGACTTAAAACATCGACCACAAAAGCCTACCGCATCCGCAGCTTTTCTCCCAAACGCTACTCCTTAAGAAGCAGTGTGCGGGAGGGTACTGGGGGCGGGGGGGGGGCGGTCTATGCGCGCAATCAAGCACCAACAACTCTTGCAATGCAACAGGCGTTCTCTCCCAGGGAAATTGATGCAAACACCCCGAAGCTATTTGCAGCCCAATAATCTCTTCGAGACTTTATGCAGGAGCAGCATAATTCGCTTTTGTCACTGTGATCACACCAAAGGCAAGATACTGCACCCGCCCAAAACACAAATCCGTCTGGCATCAAGTAGGGTTCCTAGCCAGGTCTCACATGCATAACCCCCTCCCCACCATACCCTACCGGTCTCCTCCGCTCCAAGCCGCGGTTGCCTTGGGGAGGTTTGAGACTTACCAAGAAAGGGCTCTAGCCAGAGGAGGCTCCTGCACGCGGTTACACGTGAGCCTGCTCAGCTCTCCCCTCCCACCGGGAAGAGCGCACCGGGAAAGTGTCAGCGCTGGAGGCGTGCACCGCTTCCCGCCGACAGACCACTCCCCCCACCCCCACCCCGCTTTGTGAATTGCGAGCCTGCGGGAGAAAGCGCCTCTCCGCTCGCGCCGCGTGAGTTCACAACACAAAACAGTAACACAATCTGAATATTCAGGCTGCCGAGGGAGAACCCCCATTTACTCGGACCCCCACCCCACCCCCCAAGCTCCCCCACCCCGGCTCCAACCAGCCACCTCCCGCCCTTTCTCCTCTCCAGTCCCAGAGCCACTATCTCCCGCAGAAGCGCACAGCAGGGATCCTGACCTGTCAAATTCACCTGTCACCTGTCTAGGAGGACAGACCCAGAAAGGCGGGCGAGCCAGGTTCCCAGCGCTATTTCAAATGTTGTCCCGGAGGGATCCCCTTCGCATTGAGGAGAAAGAAGAAGTGAGCACCCCCCCCCCAATCTCACTAAAGCCAGACCAGGGGAAGAAAGATGCTGGTGCCCGGCCGACCTGGGGGTCCCTGGGAGTGTCGTCCCTTCCCTAAGCCCAGCTGCCGCGGCAACAACGCTCACCGTCTTCAGGATGAAGGGGGAGCTTCAGCGGGTTCTCCAGCAGGGACCTGAGCACGCCGTAGGGAGGCGGGATAAAAGTGGGGTTCAGGGGGAGCTGTCGGGACATTTTCTCCATCGTGATGCACTCAATTGTCTTTTAAAAAGGTCAATCGCTGCCCCGAAATGTTGATGAGCTTTTTCCTTCGTCCTTTGCCAACCAAAAGTACTCGCTTTCAAAACAGCGCAGACAAGGAAGAAAAAATAATAATAATCACTTCTGTCTTTATAAATACATCAGCATACAAATCCCAAAATTTAAAAACAAAACAAAAAACTTTCGGGTTCTCGGTGCGGACAGTCCAGGGAAAGCGCCTCCAGCGCCGCGGACTCCCCCGACCCTGTGCAGGATGCTCTTTCTCACCTGCCTCCAACACTCAGTGTTGCAAAATGTTCAAAATTTCAAGCGGGGGGTTGGGGGGGGAGGAGAAAGAATTAAGAAAACGTAGACGGCTGCAGAGGAGCAGAAAGCAAAGCGCGGGCCCCGGACCCTCGCGCGAGCACCCGAGGCTGCGCCGTCCCGCCCCACCCCCCTCCCCGCCGCGGCCGCCGCTCCCCGCGCTCCGCGGCCCCGCAGCGCCGGGCTCAGCGCATCAGGCAGTCCATGTGCCGCTGCCCTGACAAGAGTGACGTCAGGGCCCGCACCGCGCGCCGATAGGCGTGCGGGGGCGGGGCCCAGGCCAGCCCCGCCCGTCCGCCCCGCCCTTCCCGGGCTGCCTGTGTCGCATCGCCGCACGCGCTGTTTTTCCGGGCCTTGTGGCGTTGGTGGGCTGCAAAAAGCGCAGGTGCCAGATTTCCTGGTTCACTCACTGCCTTGCGCAGGGAATAACTCCGCTAACTCTCACCCTGACTCCTTTTGCGTGCTAGCTACCCCCCTTCCCTCCCCCCTGCCCCCCCCCCCGCCACACACCGAGTGAGCAGAGCAATGAGAAATTCGTGTCAGTGGTTTTCAGTGTGGAAATAAATTGGTGATTTTTAAAAACAAAAAGATGACCCGGTGGCATCCCGGATTTAAATTAGACACCCTGGGGCGATGTCCTGGCAACCAATGGTTTTAGAAGCTCCCCCAGGTAGCTCCAACCAGAGGGCAAGTTTAGGACACTCGAATTTGAATAGACTTAAAGAGAATGACTTCTGGATCTTTCTCCTCATCCCTGAAGAGCTTAGTACCTTCCATCTACCCCCACTGCATATCCAACCTAAAGCATCAACTTTCCTGAATTCTAAACAGTGTGCAAACCGTAGAGTGGAGACAGGAGCTGCATGCAGGCTGAGCTGAAGTGAACTGTCTCCCACGCTACCAGAGGGAATTAACAAGACAGACGTTTGCTCGCAATGGAAGAACGGCAGGGGAGGAGACTTCCACACCCAACGAACGTCAGGAGTATTTACAAGAACCAGCATGGCTGTATTGGGCCAACTGAGAAAGTCTGAATACTAATTAAAAGAAGCTTGTAAACTATTTTTTAAAGGGTTAGGGGAATCTTGTGTGTGGCTGCAGCATCTCCCTCTGGCCTTTTGAAAGCCCTGGAATGGCCAGACTTTTGAGCTTGGTGCTGAGGGCCTGGAAGTGTGGAGAACACAGCGTGGATGGGTTGGACTGTAGGCCTCATCTGCCAGGAGAGCTGAGGCCTGGAACAGTGTCTCCACACTTCTCTCGCCGCTGTAGACCACCCCCACCAATTACACATTCTATCCCACACCAAGTCCCCCTGTCCCGTGGAGGAGCTCATGGGACGGTCTTTGCAACACTGATGGTTGAACTTAGGGCCTTACCCATGTCTGGCGAGTGCTGTACAGTGTGAGCTGTCTCCTCAGACCTGGGGGGAAGGGTCTGTAAGAAGCTTTTCAATGAGACATTGGGGAACATAGAGTAGGTCCCTGATCGTGCAAATATTACTGGGACACCCCTCCCCCCACCTCTCTGCTAAGAAGGAGGGATAAGAAAGGAGAGAGGAAAAATCTAAAGTTTAGGAAACTCTGAGAGGGCTGCTGGTCGGGAACACTGGGCGTTCATGATAAGCATCCCAGGCTCTTTCTCTGAGCGGAAGTTTCCCAGTAAATGAAAGGCTGTTCCCGTGGTCTTCCTTGCCTCCTGCTAACACCTGGACAAAGTGAACAGTCAGATGAGTTCTGAGATGCTCTTGGGATGTCGGACTCCAGAAACATGAGTCCCTGAGCCTCCGTGGGGGATGCTAGGTACATTGAGTGAGCAGCACCGCAGGCATGGGCTGTGCCGGGACTGCTCAGAAGATGAGGCTGAACTAGGGAAAGGCTGCCATGGAAGCAACTTCAGCCTGGACTTCAAAGAACAGTATCAGAGAGAGCTGAGGTGAGCATCTGTTACCGGAAGGAGAGCGCAGGGAAGCGCCTGAGGTGGGCTTGAGGTCGGTGGTCCTTTATGAAGTTCCCAACTCCTTCAACTGTTTTGTTTCTCAGAAAAGAAGGGACTCTTGGGTCTTGAAGCGGTTATTCGGCGGATTAAAGAGCACTCACGTCATAAGCGTGAAGATTCAAAATCATACAAATAAAGAGAGGAAGGAGGGATGGAAGGGGAAGAGGACAGGAAGGGAGAAAGGGAGGGAGGGAGGGAGGGGGAGGAGGGAAGGGAGGGAAGGAGGGAGGGAAGGAATAGAAGGGAAGGGAGGAAGGGAAAGGAGAGGGGGAGGAAGGGAGGGGGAGGGAGGGGAGGAAGGGAAGGGAATGGAGGGAGGGAAGAAGAGAGGGAGGGAGGGAGAGAGGAAGGGAGGGAGGGGGAAGGAGGGGAGGGAGGGGAGGAAGGGAAGGGAATGGAGGGAGGGAAGGAGAGAGGGAGGGAGAAAAACCTCCAGCAGCAGTATGGGCTTGAACCCTCAGCACAGGGGAGGCAGAGATAGGGAGATGCTAAAGGCTCTGACTGCTGCCCTAGGCAATTGATGAGCTCCAAGTTGAGTGAGGGACCCTGTCACACACACACACACACACACACACACACACACACACCCAGGAGCTTCCGTTCTCTTTTCAGAGAGAGAGAGAGAGAGAGAGAGAGAGAGAGAGAGAGAGAGAGAGAGGTATCTCCTTAACTTAATTTCCCCACCACCCTGTGAACCAGTCCACAAGGCAAGACGAGGAGCGAGCATTCTGACTGGAACCAGGTGATGGTTCCAAGCACAGGAAAGGAGGCCCGCGTGAGGACCCGTCAGCACAACCCCGGCACTCCATGTTCAGAGCTCTCTGCCTTCCTCTCTTTCCCACGGTTCCACATTAAAAAAAAAAAAAAAAAAAAAAAAAAAAACTCCTTGATTCAAGGAACCTGCTTGCTTGGAGTAGCCATTTTCCTTCCCACCCAAGAGAGCCAAACACTGTGGTTTTGAAATAGTTCTCATTGCAGGCGAATAAACTGGCTTGGCGACTGACCGCTCAGTTCCTTGAGAAGTTGGTTCATGTCATTTACTTTCATTGAACTTGGTCATCTCTGGCTATCAGTGCCCTGGAGCCCCATTCCCTTACTACACTGACTCTCCCTTCCCTCTGTCTTCTCTGTCAAGTGGATGACAGAGTGTTCCAGAATTTCAATTATAGGAGAGAGTCCCTCACAAGCAGACGTCCTGGTACTCTGTCCCCCGACAATCCTTCGACTCTCGCTCCTGAAGTGTTCCCTGACACACCCGTCAGAGCTGTGATGTGGGGGGTGCGCCCCACAAGCTGTTCACCTCTGTGTTGTGTCTGCTTGTGGTTTTCAGTGATGGTGTCCGTTTGCCAGAAATGGCGGCGCTCGAACCCTCAGACTGGTTCTGGAGTAGATGCAGAGTGACAAGTCACCGTGAGGCTGACCTGCCTCTACACCCTAAGTTACGAATAGCACTTGTCCGTTTTCAGGGCCCTCCCATGACACGCTATTGTTTATTTCCAGATAATTCCATAAAGAAGGTGAGCACCACAGTCTTCTATTGTTGGACGATAGTCTGCAGAACTAATGTTTCATACACATCTGATGTTTTATTCTGGGTGAGGCTCGGCTGGGAGCGTGCATGGCTAATCTTTCTTCTTCCTTTTGCCCCTGTGGTATCAAGGTCTCTCCCTTCTCAGTTGGCCCTCCATGAATGGTTTTCTCAGCAAGGTAGATAAGCCCCAATATGCTGCTCCTGAAGCCTTTTCTTGCTTGATGTGGCACCAGTCAAAATTAGGTGTGTGGCTAAGCCTCAGTCAAGGACGGAAGGGGGTACACAGGACATGTAGTAGTTCATTGGCGACAGCCGGAGGAGCCGTCTATGCCCTTCAGGTGTGGTTTCATATGAAGACATCAGGAAGGTAAAGACGCACTGGATCCTTAGGCTGCCCGGTCAATGAGCCACTAGTTGAGTGTATGGCTCGTTGGCCGTCCATTATCCATTCCACGCCCTTCTAGGCATATGTGCAGCTCCGTGTGAGATGCAGAGATAAAGCGGACTGAGTTCAGTCTAAGTGGGCTTTGCTGGGTATAATCTCAATACCCGCCTGCTGGTTTCCCACGCCTTCATTCACGAGGTTCATTTCTGGGCTGCTCTCCCTTCCTAGCTCCATCTCTGAGTCCCAGTGGACAAGAACCGGGCATCCTGAAGGGTTTGGGGGGGGGGACTACGTTGATTCCCTTTCCTCCAACCTTTCAGTGTGTGGTTCAGAGAGGGAGGCATGGGGCAGACGGTAGAAAGAAAAGGCTCCACGCCAGCTGTCAGGCCCTCTTTTCTGGTTTTGGAAATTACACTTACATATATACAACCGGTGGTTTCTACCTGCTGTCCTTTCAAGAGACTTAACAATACAGATCAGTAGGGATACATTGGGGCTGTGCAGAGGAATGGGACAGGGCAGGTAGGTGGGGGTCAGCCATCCTGCCTCTGAAGCGCTGGGGAGGGTCTGTCCTGTGTGAGTATTTATGTTTCAGACTCCTGGTAGCCGTGAAATCTAGCTCTGCACACAATGCCTGCCCTGCTCCCGTGCCCTCCCAGGGCCTGGGAACCTGTGCGCTGGGAGGACTGCCCCGAGATTATGAAGTGCATTGTACAATGGAGCCAAAGCTCTAGATGAACCTGTTCAGCCTGTTGCCAATTTATCCAGGGAATTAATTCCACAGTGAAAAGCATCGAATTGCCAAAGCAAGGGTCGTTCACCCTTGTCCCTCTTCCAGGGGCCGCCATCTCACCCAAAACATCGGAAAGGACAAGTATGACTAGTCAACTCACCCGCCAAGGAATACATTCTCTGGGTTCCCTACTATGCAAATCCGAGGAAGACAAAATTGAGACCAGTGCTAAGAATGCTAGACTCCTCTTCAAGAATGACTAGACTTCCCCATCCTTTCCCTAAGGCCTGTGATGTTCTGAGAAACACCAGTTGCAAACAGTAAGAGAGATGTAAAAATATAACACTTGGTATGGGAGTATTTAAAGATAGTAAGACCTATGCATGTTTGGTAGAAGAGCAAGGGAATTGTTTAGAAGAGAAAGAAATGAAGAAAGGAAGGAAGGAAGGAAGGAAGGAAGGAAGGAAGGAAGGAAGGAAGGGAGGGAGGGAGGGAGGAAAGGAGGGAGGGAGAGAGAGAGAGAGAGAGAGAGAGGAAGGAAGGAAGGAAGGAAGGAAGGAAGGAAGGAAGAAAAGAAGCAAAGAGAAAGGAATATAATGTAGTGTGTCACGTGGAGTGAGCAGACAGTTTGGGGGCAGGCGTCCATCAGTGCCTGGGTACCTGCTGTCACTAGTACACATATTAACAGTTAGTACACATAATAACATCTTCGCATGGAGTAGGAGGAGCAGGAGGACGAGGTAGCAGCATCTTTATCATGTGCCTAACTGTGTTCTGGTGTAGTATCAGTCTCTATAACTCTATCTCATTCATGACCTGTCTCATGATATAGAGTATATGTCATCCCACGTTACAGACAAGACAACGAGGCCTAGAGAAATGAGCCATGCTACTTTCCTGTGGCTAGCTAGCACACACACACACACACACACACACACACACACACGTCGTGAGTTGAAAATAGCTCTGCCGGACTCTAGCACACATGTTCTTTCCGTCTCCCTGGAGAGCAAACGACACATAGCCATTTAATAAACCCATGACATTCCCAACTGGTTCAACTCTTGTCCTGCGACCTTGAATAATCTATCTGCTCTCCATTATTTTTGAGTGAAATACTAACAAACGCCCCTTTTCCAGCTTACAGCGACTCTAGGAGGCATAGTCTAGTGCCCAGGAAACTCTGAAGCTGGGGAGACCCAAAGCCATGGCCTCCAGGGACATCCTTCATATTACGACCAAGGCTTTGGCTCATCAACATCGTCACTACCCTTTATGGTGTTCCTGGGGTTCTACATGAGCCATGTCCCGAGCGACCAGCCAACTCTATGTCTAGAACCGGTGTCTTTGTTGGATCGTTGGTTATCGCTTCTCTATTGCAGGCCAGGAGAAGCTGGTTTAACTCAGACACAAGGATGTCCCACACGCAGCCGGGTTGGCCTGTCACTGCTTTTCTTTAGACCAGAATTCTTCCCGAGGAGCAGGCCAGTTATGTTGAACTTCAAGCAATACTTAAGAAGAAAGAAAATCGCGGTCCCCTGGACAGTGTGTCGCCTGCCCTCCCTCCAGAGCTGCTCTTCGTGAGAGCTCTTTTTTTTTTTTTTTTTTTTTTTTTTTTTTTTTTTTTTTGCTAAGCATGGAATCAGAGCTGAGGAAGTGACTGGAACGACCTTAATGACATGAGGCAGTGCCAACCAGGTGCACAGAGTGTTGCTGGATTCTCTCTGGTTGAGCAAATGTGTGGGTGTGGGTCTTCATCACAGGGACCTGGACTGAGGTGAGAGACAAAGGCGGAAAGACCACACGTGGCCTGAAGTGGTTTAGCCCTTTGGATATCGGACAGACGCATCCTAGGGTTACTTTCTTCCTGCTCATTGTGTCTCTGGGCCATCTCCTGGACTCTGCACCAGGCAAGAGGTGGCAATTCCTAAATTGTGGCCTCTGCTTTATTAGGCTCCAAGCACACCGTTCCCCATCTGTTAACGCCGGGCAGAGTAACAGTAAGATGGATGGGCTCTCAACAGGACTGCTTCCCTACGATGACAGCCAGCAGCACGGCCTTATGCATGCATACACCATCAGTGGAAGGCACTTCTGGGCCAGGCATTCCTTGGGCTTCGAGGACTGGAGTGAAGGGTACAGACTTCATCACAAGCCCCCTGTAGTCCAGCAACCTACCATTAATGGCGAGGCCCAAAGGAGAGTCAACCCTGAAGACTCAGATATCTCTGTGTACGTACAGATGTGTATGTAATATGTATGTTTGTGTGAGATGTGTATGTGTGAGTCAGGGAATGAGAAGCAAACCCACTCAGGGTAGGCGTGTGGGAATGGTTCAGTTCATAGTTCTAGCTTTTCAGCTTTCTGGAAGACGAGGTTTACCTGAGCGAAAAGCTGCTGAGGACGGGAAGAAGCACAGCTTTGGCTTGCGACCCTCTGGCCCGTGGGGCATTCTGCTGAGGGTTTGCGTGCTACCTTGTCATTGGTCCTTAAAATCGCAGTGCTAGTCAGCTGCCAACATTTGGCAAACAGGCTGGCACAGTGCAGGGCGAGCATCAAAAGCTTCCTCCAGCCTGCACCTTGCCTCGCAGCCTCTCGTCCTGCGGCTGCTTCTCTCCCTGCAAACTCACCTGCGATGCACACTGGGGCACGCTGCACCCCGAGTTCACGAGTTCTCTGATTCCCTCTGCTCACTGGCAACTTATTTCGCTAGGTTTTGTGTGTGTGTGTGTGTGTGTGTGTGTGTGTGTGTGTGTGGTGTGTATGTGTGTGTGGTATGCATGTATACATGTGTATGTGTGTGTGTGTTATGTATGGTATGCATATGTGTATGTGTGTGTGGTATGCATGTATGCATGTGTATGTGGTGTGTGTATGTGTGTGTGTTATGTATGGTATGCATATGTGTATGTGTGTGGGATATGCATGTATGCATGTGTATGTGGTGTGTATATGTGTGTGTGGTATTCTTGTATATGTATGCGTTCGTGGTGTGTATGTGTGTGTGTAGTATGTCTGTATGGTATGTATGTGTACATATGTGTATGGTATGTATGTTGTGTGTGTGAGAGATATATGTATGTGTGTGTGTGGCATGCATGTCTGTATGGTATGTATGTGTACATATGTGTGTGGTATGTATGTTGTATGTGTGAGAGATATATGTATGTGTGTGTGTCATGCATGTCTGTATGGTATGTATGTGTACATATGTGTGTGGTATGTATGTTGTATGTGTGAGAGAGATATGTATGTGTGTGTGTCATGCATGTCTGTATGGTATGTATGTGTACATATGTGTGTGGTATGTATGCTGTATGTTTGTGTGAGGTGTGTGTGTGTGTGTGTGTGTGTGTGTAAGGAGGGTATGTATGTGTGCAATGGCCACAGGGCAACACTGGACATCTTTCTTTGGGCCCCCTTCATCATGCTTCCTGAGTCAGGGTCTTTCACTGTCCTGAACCAAACTAAGTGGACCCAGAGATACTCTTCTCCCATGCACCAGTGCTGGGATTAGAGGTGCATTGCCACCACAGGCAGGATTTTGTATAGATTCTTGGGAATTGAACTCTGGTCCTTATGCTTGCAAGAAGAGTGAGCACTCCGTCAACTGAACTGTATTCCCAGCCATGGGAGCTGTGTAAAAGACATGTGACCACTGCTTGAAGGTATGTTTATATATAGCTTCTACTGGGGGCAGGGCCAAAGTTCACGGTCATCTGCCTGGGTCCTGTGCTCAGGTCGGATCTGTTTGCAGAAGGGATGTTTTCTCTTGCTCTCCAGTTTCAACTGCTCTTCCTTGCCTACCTCTGAAGGAATGAAAACTCCCAGGAGAGACTGAGATGCTTGTTCCTTCCTCCTTTGCCTGTCAGTTCTTATCCACCCCCCCCCCAGGTTAGCCGGGTTTGTTATCAGTACCTCCCACATTCTCCATTATGTCTCTGGCTTGGGTTTCTGTTTACCTACTGGGGCTTAGTCCTGACCATTCAGCTCTCCTTCCTTATTCCTTTCTGAACACGCCCAAACACAATAGCTTCCCCTCCAAAACAGACCCGCGGCTGTGTTTGTAGCCTAGGGCCTGCAGTGGCTGCCCCGTCGGCACTGACGTAGTTACAGAGGTCCAATAACTAGTAATCTGTGTATCTCATACCACTGCCTAATCGTCTTGGGTATTTTGTTAAGAAAATGGCAGGCAGCCTGTGAAATTTATATATTTATTCCAAGAACACCTTGCAGCACTGAGCTACGTGAGTTCGGAGAGACCAATGCCACACTCAGTTGCTCTTTTCTAGTCCTTGTCAAACTTTATTGTCCCAAAGTCCCGAGAAATACTACAGACTGCAGATCTTTGGGTCTGCTGCTTAAAGAGTCTATTTTTGTCTGGCATAGGGTATATGTGTTTTTTAAAAATATACAGTCATTCAAGATTTATTTT